>JAWDJE010000003.1:66155000-66637500 GCA_035047345.1 Bradypodion ventrale | reverse complement strand
GGTCACAGCTGCTCTCACTTCCCCGCGGCCATCCGGGGCTGGGAGGGGAGAAGTCCGGAGTGGCGGTATGGCATTGGTGACCACGGCGGTATTCTTGTAGCTGCGGAGCTGGTCACAGCTGCTCTCACTTTCCCGCGAGAGCAGCTCGCTTGTCATTTGATAATTTTTCCTTATGATCACTTTTTAGCTGGCCAGCCTTTGCCCCCAGCGTATCACAAAGACAGACAAAGGAGGAAGGGAAGGGAGGAAAGAGTGAGGCAGGCACAGGATGGGGCAATCTTTGTTGGAAGTGAATCATCAGGAAGCAACACCAGGGGAAGTGTGTGAACAGGGGGTACTGGGATAATCAATGCATTCTAGTACATCAAGCAACAAATACAGTACTTTCCTCATCTCCAGATGGAAATCTATTTTGATTGATCTATTTAACTCTGCAACAAAAATACCAGACAATTCAGAATGAATGATGACACCATTGTGTGGGGAAACCCTTAGACCAGGGGTGGCCAATCTTGGTGCCCCAGGTGTTCTTGGACTTCAATTCCCAGAAGTCCTGATCAGCAGGTATGCCTGCTTGGGCTTCTGGGAATTGAAGTCCAAGAACACCTGGGTCACCAAGGTTGGCCACCCCTGCCTTAGTCCCACCAGCTCTAGTGCAGAGCCTTCCCAAACCCGGAAGTGGACATCCCTGTGGAAATCGGTGGGCATTCAACTGAATTAATAGCCTCTTTCATAAAGCCCCTTTCACAGTTTTTTTGTATATACCAAATGCACCTAGAAGAAGAGAGGAACATGAACTCTGGATAGGTCAGGGACTGAGAGTTTGATTCCCCACCGTGCCTCCTGGGACTCGATGGCCCATAAATTCTCTTCCAGCTTTTCAGTTCTAAGATCATGATGATAATCAGGATTTTACACCCTCCATAGTGTTGCAAGACTTGTGAGCACTGCCTCTTGATTTTGACATGTAGAGCTGAAGGTCTGTAAAGGAGCACTTCTACATATACAGTTTTACTTAGGGAAGGCAGCAGAGAGGGCCAGTTTTTCCCCACATGTTTCATGTCTGTGTAGGAAACATGTGAAAAGAGAAGAACAAAGAACATGAGGCAGACTCAGAGGAAGATGGAGAGATAACATCAAAGAAATAAAAGGGTAAAAGAGGAAGTAAAGAAGTAGAAAACATCTGCTTTGGGCACTGCAGTCCCATTGAAATCAATAAGATCTGTTAGTTATGGCTAAGTTAAGCTCCTTTGATTTTATTTGCATTTTTGGATGATTCATTTTCCCCTTGAACTAGAGCCATTTCCTTTAGGATTGTAATTTGTGTTTCTCCATTTGTAAATTATCTTGTACCTCGGTCCCTTGGCTAGTTTGTTGCCCTTCTTTAGCCATATATATGTTGCCCAGAAGAACCAAAACATGATGAATTAAAATACATTGAAAACATCTGAAAAATGCAAATTCAGTAGTACCATATTTTAGAAACATCTTATTGTTACTTCTTGTAAGTCTCAAAAATCTAAAAAGACAAGCCGCAGACAAAGAGGTCCACATATTGGCGGTCTAATATACCCCACTACATTGAAATGATGGCAGTCAGACAAATATCAAGGAAATTGACAGTCATGTGTAGTGGATAGAAAGTATCTTTACAATGAGCTAGACACAGTGAGCAGAATTTGCATTTTGGAAACAGATGGATGGGTAACATGAGCCTGTATGAATATCCTGACTAAATTACTAAGGTAAAGGTTAAACGTCTCCTTTGCTCAAAAGCTAGTCGTGTCCGACTCTAGGGGGTGGTGCTAATCTCAGTTTCAGGCAAAGAACCAGTGCTGTCTACATCTGCAGTGTCTCTGTGGTCATGTGGCAGACATGACTAGACACGGAGTGCTGTTACCTTTCTCGCTGAAGCAGTACCTATTTATCTACTTGCATTTTTTTTTTTGCTTTTGAAATGCTAGGTTGGCAGGAACTGGCACAGATGATGGGAACTCACTCTGTGAGATAAAATGGAGGAACCTTTCAGATATCAGGAAAAACAAATAGAGGGAGGAGATAGGTGGGAAAAAGAATAGGGCGGAGGAAGAATAACATGATGTTCTGAAGGGACTGAGGAACTTTGAGTGGAGAATGACGTTAGAGGTGCAAGAGATGAAATTGGGAAAAGGGGGATCTGAGGTTAGAGAAACAGGGAGTCCTGAGGAGGATACTGATCAATGGAATACAGAGACATCCCTAGAAGCAAATACCAGTGAAGGAAACTGGATGGGAACTGACAAAAGAGGTTTCCTTTGACTGTGGCTCCTGGGAGATTTTTCATACCCGTGGTAGTGGCTCACCTCATGGCAATTACCTCCAGCCCTGAAGCCCCCTTACTGAGGAGAATGAGCTCATAGGGAACATCTCTGTAACCAAAGAGTCAAAGAAGAGTCAATGACCTCCTAGCAAAAGCAGGAAATACAGAGGCAAAGAGGTTTACAAGGATGGGTGAGAGAATTGGAGAGGGCTCTAAAGCAGGGTTTCCTAACCTTGGGCCCCCAGATGTTCTTGGACTTCAATTTCCATAATCCCTGATCAGCAGATGTTCTATAAAGATTTTACAATTGACTCTAAAATCTGGGCAGATTTCTAGAGCCTGTTCTGGGAAGGACTAAATGTTGTAAGTTATTGGGCCCCCTGTGACACAAGAAGGGGATAAAGATTGTTTAAGTAGTCAGGTGGTAGTGAAGTAGCTGCTTCTCAAGGAATGTGTAGATAGTTCTATCCTAATTAAAGAGCATTGAGTAAAAAGGTATCACATCTTCCTGATGAAGAGGATGGGGTAGTCCTCACAACAGTACAGATAATACTTAAATCAGTTTATATTGTCAGGTGCCCAATTGCTATTTCTAATCTTACATACAGAACTCTCCCCTCACCACCACTTTCTACCTCTAAAGACGTCCCAACCCACAATCCCCATTACTATAAAGAAACCCCACACTGTACATTGTGCTTGAGATATGTATAGGATGAGGAATGGAGATGTCATTTCTGGGGAAATATCTGTATTTCAGATTTGTTGCCCCAATAATGCTTGGCCCTGAGTCTAGCTACTTAAATCTTATTGTTCACAACCAGATACCTTAACCAGACATGAAAATAATAGTTCTTCTTACTGTCTCTAGTCCCCAGCTGGGATTCAGTGGCACATGTTTCTCAGCCTGATGATTGTGTAGTGTGGATAGTAGCCATTACAAGTTGATGCCTGTTGCATGTTGAGTAATGTGAATCTTTCAGACTATTGGCCCATCTGACCCAATTCTGCCCACTCAGACTGACAGTGAGCCTTTGTAGATCTTATTTAGAAGCCTTTCCTAGATGTACAAGTTATGGAGGTTGAATGTAGGATCTTTTGAATAAAAAGAATAAGGCAAACCATTGGAATGGGTACATTCCAGAACCTAATAATTGCCTTCTCCAGCATAATGACTTTCTCTCTTCTATTTCTCATTGCCAGTTTCCCAGGTTCTTCTCTCTCATGTGCTAACATGAGCCTAAGATTACACACACTGGAAGATGGCCTAAAATAATCTTTCACAGGTTGGTGCTCTCCATATAGTATGTGATAGATTAGCAATACCCAGCAGAGCTGCACAATGTCTGACTAGAACTCAAGAGACCTGTATTTGACTCACCAGGGAGTGGCAAAGGTAAAACTACCTTGAAAATCTTATTTTGGACTATCATAAGTCAGAGATAATTTGACATCACATAACAACAATTAAAACTTAAAGCTTGTATCATTTTGTAACTGAAAGATGATTTTGGTATAAGATTTATTTTAATAATGCATAAGAATCAACCATGGAATTTTTTGCTTCCAACAAAAATCTGTGTGGATAAAATATCTGGTGTGGTGTGTTAAACTAAAATAGTAGCCAAAACAACAGCAATAACCAAACAAGTAAACAAAAAGGAAACAAAATAAAAAAAGAAAATATATGTTCCAAAAACTGTCTTAGAAGAGAGAGAGAGAGAGAGAGAGAGAGAGAGGGAGAGAGGGAGGGAGGACATGATTAAGCTTAGTCTCATTTAGATTTCACCAGGAATAAACAGTTAAGACTTCAGAAGAAGTTACGTGGATGATCTGTGTGTTGAACATCAGTAGAATTTTAAAAACTGGAATGCTTTTCCTTGTAATTCTACAAAGAGCTGTGCAGTACAGCCTACAATGCCCCCTCTCTGCACAGCTCAGAGGATGCAGTATTTAGTACAATTGTGAGGAGGAAATTCTTGCTGTATACAGCAGAGTTTATGTTTGAGTAAGCATGCAAGAAACCATAAGTGGCTAAAACATATATGGTTAATATGTCACAGTAATGTGCACGTTATTCTATAGTGTGCAGATCTCAACTCACAGTCCCAATGTGTATGAAAGAGAGAAAGAACAATTGACAGAGTGCAGGATCCGTGAGCACAATTGCCATACTGTCCCTGACAGAGGCCATGACTTGTGAGAACGCTCCGGGCCTTTGGGCTCCGAGGGGACAGAAATTGGGGAGCGGATTAATAGTCATAAGATTGATTCAGCCATATCTGACCTGACAGGCAGTCCAAGCAGGAGGAAATTGAATGCCTAACTAAGCGGTTAGGTAATAGGTAATATCGCACCTGCGAATTACCCCAAGCCCTAACGTCAACAGTGGCCATATTTACTCTTCCCTAACGTCAACAGTGGCCATATTTACTCTTCGGTAAGCTAGGAACAATGGACTTCCCCTGCCAGTGTTTAACTTAGTTAATTAACTTCCCCGGGAGAGGTTCCCAATTAACCCGTGTAAACATGTGATGTGATTTTCTGTCAGATGACGATTCTATCACACGCTGCCTTGATTTCCTATATATGATGATGATTTTCCCTCAATAAACCACTGGTCTTCGCTCCATCTTGTCTCGTGTCTCATTGCTGACCAGTCTCCTCCGGGACCCAACAGCCGCTTTGCAGCCCCAATCCAACAACAGAGAGACACGCCAAAGAAGTATTTATGCTGGAAACGAGTGTTGGAAGATTTTTCACAAAATGGATTTATTTATTTTTAAAGTCTTATTTCTTGGGTTTGCCTCCACCTTCACTTGGAGTAGACTCTTTCTTTAATCTCTTGATGGCTGTTTTAGCAGGACAATGGACATTCTTTATTGAGTCTGCCTTTCATATGAAAGGATGGTTTTATAGTACACTGTCTCAGTACTTCTCTTAATAACTGGAAATTTGGTTTTTAACAGCTAGGTGAACTGGTCTAACCTGCTGAACCCTCTTTCTTCAAGGATACTTATGAAAAGAATGAAACAATTGCATCAATACAATTCAAAAACTTTGCAGAAAGATGACTAGGTTAAACATCAGTCTAAAACTGTATTTAGTGCCAATGATCATTGGGAAGGGCCAGGCCATCACTGGCCACCAACCTCCCCCTTGAGGGTTCGCTGTTATACCCAGAGTTGAAAAAAGCTAAAAAAAATGGTGCATAACTTCTAAAATCCCCTAGCCAGGATGACAACTGGTAGCAAAGACAGGGAGATATTGGAGTTTCCTTCAATAGTGTGCAATGATATTCAGATTTTGATCTTTGTATGGATGGGGTCTGATCCAGTGTGGGCAAATCTCTGTTGAAGCCAATATATACCTGGTGGAGGATCTCTGAAGATAACCTCCAGAGCATCACTTCACATACCTGTGTTATGAGGCAAGGTAAGTGTGTGCTAAGGAGCCAAGCTTTGCGGGTGTGGGATTTTCTCTGCGGGATGCTTCCCCAAATAAGTTCATTTACTATGTTGTGGTCTTTTGAATTTCATTGTATTATCCCTTCCTTTGTTCATTTGCTGGCCGCAACTCAATCTGAGTATACATTTTTTTTCTGCCCCAGGGTGCCGGGAGGCTTGGTCTTCGAGGCTAGCTTGTTCTGGCCTGCCTTCACTCTCTGAGGCAATCAGGAAAAATTCCACTGGCATGGATTTGTTTAAGGTGGATCCCAGCTTGCCATGAAGTGACCCACACACTGTGATCTCAAAGCCATCTCCTGTGGCACATATGAAATGAGACATTCAGGATTTTAATGCCAGGACTGCCATGGACTGCCGTGGCCTTCAAGATATGGACAAGGTGCACCTCCACAGCCAGTCCATCTGACATGGCCCCTTCTGTCTCCATGACCATTGGGAATCAGCACGCATTTCTGTTTATAGCCAAAGAGCCAGTGCTGTCTGCATCTTCAGATGTTTCTGTGGACATGTGGCAGGCATGAGTAGACACCAGAGTACACAGAATACCATCTACCTTCCCACCTAAGTAGTATTGATTTATCTACTTGCAATTTCTTGCTTTGGAACTACTAGGTTGGCAGGAGCTGGGACAGACAACAGGAGTTCACTCTGTCATGCAGCACTTGGGTCTCGAACTGCTGACCTTCCGACCTTCCAGTCATCAAGTTCAGCGTCTTAGCCACTAAGCCACCACAGTCCCAAGCATAGAGTAAGCCCCATTAAATTCAGTGGCCAGTATACTATTAAGCTTCCACTGAGAAGAAAGTCCTTCCAGTAATGTATACTAACACAGGAATATGCTTCCCATTGCTGTCATGTAAACAAAAGGTATGTTTTCTTCATATAGATTATAACTTGTGCAGTGGGAATGCTTGAGCCAATGACCCCATTTTGATGGTGGGAATCTCAGTAGGATACCAGCCATTTACTTCTAAGTAAACAAGCATTGAGATAGCGTGCACATCTGGAGTATACTTGCACTGCAGCCTCTACTTTTTTGGGGAAAAAAGATAGGATAGCATAAAAGCAGAGGGAAATAATTCCTCAGAAGGTCACACACTTGATACCCTGTGCCTCCAAAGACTAAGCCATCCCAAATAATAAATTGAAGAGGCAACGAGGAAGGAAACAAACGTGACTGGTCCCTTGGCGCAAGTAAGTGCTGAAAATAGCTTTTGTGTTTCTGATATTTGGAACCAGCCAGTTTGTCAGCTTGTGGAGTGTCTTTCTTACCTAGCTCTTGTCAGAAGAAGAGAATAAAAGGGGGGTGAGAGAGAGAGAGAGAGAGAGAGAGAGAGAGAGAGAGAGAGAGAGAGAAAGAGGGGCCTTTGCATAGCTTGAGCCTTTGTGCAGTGCATTCAGACTGATTTGTACCCTTTGTAGTCTTAATTATTTGTGAGAGTGGGATAACAGGAGTACCGAGCTCACCCATTATTTCCCGCATAAAAAAAGGCACACAGAAGCCGCTGATCATTTTTGAATTAGCAAACATGATACTAAAAAAAGGGGAGGGGTTGTGGGTGTGTGAGAGAGAGAGAGCATAAAAAAATTCATTAATACCATCAGGGATTAGGAGGCTGATTAAAGTGTAGCTGTTAGCGTATGCAAATGAGCGATAGGCATTTATCGGCGCCTGTGCAAGCTGTCTCGGAGCTGTAAAGCCCACGTATGTTTTTCAGCTGATTAAAACAGTTTTAACTTCTGGAGGATTCTTTTTTTTTTTTTTGAGTGAGTAAAAAAAAATTAAAAAACTACCATCTATCCCTTTCCTTTTGGCTAAATTCCTCTAAGTGCACTCCAACCACTTCCACTTGAATGCACTTCCTTTTGCTCTCTCTTTCCTTCTGAGAAGGCAGAAAAAGATGCAAACCAAGGGTGCAGGGTGTCTCTCTCTCTCCACCCCCCTCAATTTTCTTTAGCCTCTTCAAGAACTTGCTGGATGAGCCAGCCTGGTATCCTGGTGGCTGCTTAGTATTCCAACAAAATGAAAGCCTAAGCGACAGCCCGGCGCATTGGGCCACAGCGGAGTCGAAACGCTCCACTGTGTAAGCTCCCAAGTAGTCAAGGTAGGAGCAGAAATAATCAGGCAAGTCCAGACTCTCTTGCAATCTGCAGGTCTGGGAAGGGAAGAGTTGCGCAGATGGGTGGCAGCTGCAAAGTGCCCATGAGAAGAAGGGCCACCTGTCCCAGAACATGCACGTTGCATGCCAAATGTTGCACGTTCAATCCCTGATATGGCCAGTAAGGAATCTGGTCTAAAACCTTGGGAGGCTGCAGCCAGTCTGTGCAGACAACATCAGCCAAAAATCCGTCTTAGTATGAGACAGCTTTCTGTATTCCTAACTCAGGCGCAAGTGAAAATGTTTCTCTGCTGTTTTGCACATCAAACACACAGGCCACAATCCAGGAAGGTTAAACATGCCTAACGTTGCCTTAGACTCGGGAAGCAAACTATGACGGGCAGACATGGGGGCATATGTCAGAGAAAATTCAGATTGACCATGACTCTCCCAGCACAGGCTGCTCAGAGGGGTTGCATCTGCTCTTCTTGTTTTATGTGTTTACTATGAGAAACAAAGAGATAATGGATGTATGAACAGAGGAAACATAATTGCTGTGTACAATTGAGTGAAGTGTCTCAGTATCATGACACTAATGCATTTGCTACTTGGTTATTTGGGCTGCAGCTTCCCACCCGACTAGCTCTTGTTCCATTGGCCTTGCTTTTCCTGAGCTCATCTGAACGCTTGCCTCTGACCCTGGATTACAAGCCCTGATGGAAACACTCATTGCAACATTTTGCTCTGGACTTAACCTTTCCTTTCTATCCTTGCTGCAAGACAACTCTGTCTTCATGTATTATGGGGACCATCTGTTTTTTCAAGCAGAAATAAAAGGATGTGTGGGGAGTGTCTAGGACAGGGGTGGTGAACCTTGGCACTCCAGGTTTTTTTGGACTTCAACTCCCAGAAGCCCAAGCTTTTGCTATTATCTGCACAGTAAACCCATTTGTGTGGATTCACAGAGACTTGGGCTTCTGAGAACTGAAGTCCAAGAACACCTGGAGTGCCAAGGTTCACCATCACAGGTCTAGGATGACTGTCAAGACTGAAGAAAGTGGGTGTATGCATCAACATGGGACAGACCATTTATTTTTTCTTCTTTATATCTATCATCCATTGTTCAAGGAAATAAAAGTAATGTCTACCTGATCCATGTTCCCCTTGTAACCGTCTTGTGCGACATGTTATGCTGAGAAAGTTATATAGTCTATCACCACCCCGTCACACATCACAGTGAGCCATAGAGTTTGTTGAGGTATGGTTTGTGCCAATGTCCACTAAAAAGCCATGGTTTGTTAACTACTAATAGATTACATGCTGTTCCTTTTGTTTGTTTTTGACTTATAAACTCTGGCTTGTTGTGATGTTCAAAGCCACAATTAGCTTCTTCCTCAAGCTGCATCTGAGAAAATCAAAACTGGAAGACAAGCTATGGTTTTAGTGGTTGTCTGCTGTGTGACTCAGAGCTTAAGAAATGTAATTATTGTAAGCCGTGACTTCTTGTGGTGTGCAAATTTGTCCAGTGAGTTTAATGGCTGAGCAGGATTTTAATCTTAATCTTGCTCTTCTAATACAGATATAATGGAAATTACCCCACACTGATTTTATAGTTTAGAGCCAGTGTGATATAATGATTAGAGGTTTAGACTGGGACATGGAAGATCCAATAGTAGACTGTCATAAAATGCAACTGTTGACCTCAAGAAGAACTCCAAATGCATGAGTCTAGAAATAGTTTTAATGGGACAAACCATCAGAAAAAAACACCACTTTCATCTTGAAGAAGAGAGAAAAATGGTTGTGGAAATTGAACTCCACCTGTCATCAACATCTTCAATTGCATCCCATACAACTTCCTTAAATGCCTCTTTTGTTCCCTCCATAAACCCATCTTCATTAGTACATCATGTTCAGAACAAACAATAAGACTATCAATACAATTAGCAGCATAAAGAATTGATGCAAAGTGGGTCCACAGTAATCCATGCTAATAGAGAATAGTTTAAATTACACAGATTCCAAAGAGGATGTGGTTTTTTAAAAGCTATATAATTTTCATAATAATTTCTATGTGAATGCAGCCAAAAACAGATGTCAGAGGTAGCCCATGAGTGGAAGATGGAAACAATTAACTAATGTGAGCATCAGAGTGTCAGAGCAGTAGCTCTTGCCGACTCTAGATTATGTAAAATATCTTGCATTACTTAACTGGACTTCAGGAATTAAACATGGGATGGATTTTAAATCTGATTTCACAAATTTGAAAAGACTGTACATATCTGCGACATCAATATGTTTTCAACTCTAATTATGGACAATCTCTCATCTTTTATTGTGCCTTGTGCCTTTTGATTTTCAGATTCAATCTAACCAGTGCAGGAAGAATAAAGTTAACAGATGTGCCCTGTCCATGGTCCTGATATCTTGCCCACTGTCTCATGCTTCTGACTTATTTGAATCGCCCTGCTCTAGAGATTGAAGGCATATTCCATGACCCAACCCCGGTGATGAGGAGCAACTCCTCCATAGCTCTCGGGCTCAAACAAGGCATTACCTGGGGGTGCAGTGGTTAAACTGCTGTACTGAAGGTTGACTCAGCCTTCCATCCTTCTAAGGTCGGTAAAATTAGTACCCAGCATATTGAGGACAAAATGCTAATTACCTTGTGAACTGCTCAGAGAGTGCACAAAGTGCTATGTGGTGGTATATAAGTGTAATTGCTTTTGCTATTATCTATGATTCACCCTTTCTCTTCAGGAGCTGACATTGCTATGCATCGTGTAGGGATACACTACTTTTCTAGATAAACAAGACTTTTAGTAAAAATATCCCATATCTGTGTCTAGGATAATTATACACACGGTTTGTTTGTTTTCATGTCAGAGATTACTCTGGGTTGAAAGGATTTTTGCAGGGGATGCCTGAATGAGGCTCCTTTCATCTCCTCCATCATGCAGCTCTCAGGTATCAAACCCTGTCCTTCTGGTCTCCAAGCTCAGCACCTTTATTAGGTGATGTAAGTCTTTCCCTCACACCCTAACTGGTTGCAAAGCATATTGTGTCTGTGATGCCTTTAAGACCCTACTGCAGGGGCACACAGGTGCTGGGACTCCGATGTGCTCCATGGGCCAGTGTATTTAGGTCAGAGCAGGTTTGCAGACTTCCAGTTACAATGCTCAACTTGCTCTGTGGACAGTCTGGATGAAGATTCCTGCATCTTCCAGAACCTGCTACGAGGCCTGAATCTTTGCCCTGACCCTGATAATGGCTTTTGCCTAATATGCCATCTATGCTTGCTGAACAAAGAAGGACTACTTGGGGTAAGCCTCCACCAGGAGGACAGAAGTTCTAGAACTCTTTGGCTTTGTCTGTAATTACACCTTGCATTTACCCTGCTGGACTGGACTGCTACTGAACTGTATGGACTTGTATATAGCACAGCTGAGCTGTCTCAGTGAGATCAACTGAGCAGCCCAAGAGAATATATCTGTTTTGTTTTACAGTTATTGCACTGTATATACTTGCACTTTTTTTTTACTTCCTGAGCAAACCTACTTTGAGTTTTCTTCTGCACCAAGATCTGTCTGCCTGTTTTTCTCACAAGGGTCCACCTTGCCAGGTGCGAACCTCTTGCTGGCCACTGCATACCACTTTGCTAACTGTTTACATCAACAACCTTAGCAACTAAGCCACCAGGGGAGCTACACACAGCTCACACACAGTGAAGAGCTGACACTTCCCCTTGTACAAAATGGATAAAATGAGGCAATTGCTGGTGGTATAAATTGAAGCAGAAGATAGACATGAGGCTATTTATATAATACAAAACTAATCTGATGGGGATATCTGGGTTGGAATCAGTGCTTTGACCTGAAGGGCCATTGAAAGCCACCATACTGCTGGAAAGCCAGCTAGTACAGTGTAGAACTGTAAACTGGCAAATGCCAACATTACAGAGTATTTAAACCAGTCAGGATTATTTAATAGCAGTTAATTGAGGTGAAACAATAACTAAAAAGAGTTTTAAATCTTTTAGATCAGGAGTTATCAACCTTTTAAAGCCAGGGGCCAGGTCACTCTCCCTCAGACAGCTTTGAGGGCCAGATGGCCATTTTGCCCTTCTTCCACCACCTGGCACTTCCTGGAGTGATGGAGGCAGTGTGGAGTCACATGAAATGGTGCTGCAGGCCACATCTGGCCCATGGGCCACAGGTTGAGAATCCTTGCTTTAGATAAACATAGTATCACAGGGACAGATCAAGACATCTTCCCTTAAAGATAATGATTCTACTGCAGCCCAGAAGAGTTATTTAAGTGTGCAAAAATAATAAGCATAGGAGAATGTGTTGATATAATTTATCTATACTTTTCTTCAAGAATCCTTTGACAGATTCCCTCCCAGGAGGCTATTAAAGGAAACTAAGTAATCATGGTGTGAGAGGCAAAGTGTTGCCATGGATTAGAAACTAGCTCCGAGTAAGAATAAATGCTTGATTTTCAACCTGCCAAATATCTAACAGTAGGGTGTCCCTAGGATTTAGAGCAGACCCGGTGCTCCTTAGCATATTTGTAATGAACTAGAATAGGCTGGAAGCTGACAAAATACAGATACATGGTATGCCCATTTAGTTTGGGGGGGAGGGTATAAGCTGCAAAGTACAACAGTGGTGGGGATGTCAAAGAAGGACTGGGGAAACATGGATTCATATTGTTCACAGAACCTAAAATCTAGGCAATTCTCTCACAGTGTTGTTGTGAAAATAAAATGTGGTAGGAGGTGTAAGGAAGAAGGTCCACATAATATTCTCCATTGATCGCTAAAGGATGTGGGAGATATACATGTGATTCATATTAAAAATTCTGTGAAATGGCAAATGGTTTCAGGCAAACCACTTATCATAGGAGAATTACCAGAGATAATTGATATGTATCAATAGACCATATTTTGGCAAGGTGAATTGTCACTGTAGGAGACAAAGAAGTAAATCTACCCAACCCTATGCTGTGGAGTTCTAGTCTAGACTGGACCCTCCATGAGTTTACATTTAAATAACATAAAAGAGATTTAGTACTAGCTGTGCTTTAATTTTTTTTTAAAATAACATGTAACCTGTGTCCCTTTAGACCAGGAGGTCTCAACCTTTTTAAGCCGGGGGATGGGTCACGCTACCTTAGATAGCTTCAGGGGCCGGATGGCCATTTTGCCTTTCCTTCACCACACGACACTTCCTGATGTGGTGCAGGTGGTGGTGGCCCACATGAAATGGTGCCATGGGCCGCATCCGGCCCATGGCCACAGGTTGAGAATCCCTGATTTAGGCACAAAGAGGATCAGTAAGTTGTGTGATCACAAACTTTGCTTTTCGAAAGGGGAAGTAGGAGTTATAGTTTATTGCTTTCCCTTAGTTTACCCTTCCTTTTGGGCTTTACTCATGCAGGTTTTTCTCTGTTAGCAGCTAAACTGAATAAAACACAGAGATGAGAGGTGTGCATATGTTATATGCAATGTAAAAAGGTATCCTCTATCCACTGGTGATGCAGTGGTTAAACTGCTGTACTGCAGCCAGAATATTGTGAGGTCAATCCTGATGGAACCAAGGTTGACTCAGCCTTCCATACTTCCAAGATTGGTAAAATGAGTACCCAGCATGTTGGGGGCAAAATGTTAATTACTCTGTGACCCACCCAGAGAGTGCACTAAGCACTATGGGGCGGTATACAAATGTAACTGCTATTGTTATTTGAGTTGCTAATTTGGTATTGAACTGAATGGAAATAGTGAATGAGTTTTCCTCATTAGAAAGTAATAGTGCTCCTTACTGCTGCATTTTCAGCTGTGTACCACAAATTCACAACAGATTGTTTGATTCAGTCTTTGCCCTTTAGCACTACTGTAGTGGTTCCATGTTAGTCTGATAATTAGGTACTAGGAGGCCCCCAAGTACAGAAACAAAATACTGTAAAACAAATCCCAAATGGCATACAATCTGCAGACCCTTGCTCTCCCCGGAGCCTTTCCATCTCCCCGGGGATTGAGGCCACCTGTGCCCGCTGCCCCCTCTGAGCTACGCCTGGCTGGAGGGGTGAAAAAAGCCACCACTGCCACTGCAGAGAGGACCCTCGCTCTTCCCGGAGCCACACCATTGCCCCAGGGATTGAGGCCACCTGTGCCTGCAGTCCCTTCCGAGCCATGCCTGGCTGGAGGGGTGAAAAAGCCACTGCCGCAGAGAGGACCTTCACTCTCCCCGGAGCCACACCATCACCCTGGGGTTCGAAGCCACTTGCGACTGCTGTTGCAGTTGCACTGAGAACCTTTTGTCTTTTGCCCTGTCTTTTGCCCAATGTACAAGGTACGTTGTTTTGTACCTTGTTTCTATTTTTTTCACTGCTTTTCTTTTGATTGTAATTTTAATTATGTTCTTGATTTTTTTGTATATTTTTATATTGTATGTTTCTTGTTCACTTTTTGCTGGTGTTTGCTGTGCAGACAGCATGCGTCAATGTTTACCGCTTTGAGTCGCCTTCAGGCCGAATAAAGCGGTATTCAAATAAAAGTGAAATGACAAAATGTGCCCAATATTTCAGAGACAATATATCAGGCTAATAATATGATATAATTTATAAAAAAACATACTTACAGAAGAAAAAACATGAAAAATACTTTGAACTAATTAATTACATTACACCCACAGATGTATACTCTGGTATATAGTACAGTATGTACATGCTCATCTCTTATCCTGTTTCATTCAAATAAAAGCTGGTGACCAAAGGCCTTATTTTAAAGGTGATGGGCTAAATTTGTGCCTTCTAGCAAGAGAGATTCAGCTGCACATTCATCTGTGCTATGTATCAATCTGGTCTCTTGGGTCTCCTACAAATCTGCTATTATAGTCTTCTATAATGGTGAGACACATACCCCTAACTTCAAATGTGACACGGTCTGTTATTTCTTTCCATTTTCAGTATTGTTCTTCCTCAGTGTGTTACACTGTGTTTCCTTAACTCTACCCAAATGAGTATTCTGTATTGGGGATTTCTAGGTTGGAAATAGTGGTGGGCTCCAAAAAAATTTACTACCACACTGTGGGTGTGGTATGGTGAGCGTGGCCAGGGGGGAAGCCCTGCATTGCATCCGAATTAGGACTACTTTATTTCAAAACTTGGATGGGCGGGGCTAGCCAGAATTTCTGCTACAGGTTCTGGTGAACTGGTTCGAACCTTTTGATGCCCACCACTGGTTGGAACCAGTGTTTTGGCCTGCAAAGGGAATACAAGCTCACTTATGATGAAGGACTAAATAGTTGATTCATCCAACCTACTAATGTTTTCTTTGATGTGCAGCATCTCTCTGTGGTTTTAAGCAGAGACCCTTTTAAAGCATCTGCTATCTCAAGTGCAGGGCTGTGGTGGCTTAGTGGTTAAGACACTGAGCTTGACAACTGGAAGGTTGGCAGGTCAGCAGTTTGAGACCCGAGTGCTGCATGGCAGAGTGAGCTCCCATTATCTGCCCCAGTTCCTGCCAACCTAGCAGTTTGAAATCTAGAAATTGCAAGTAGATAAATAGGGACCACTTTGGTGGGAAGGTAAAAAGTGTTCCATGCACTCCAGTGTCTACTCATGCCTGGTACATATCCATGGAAACATCTGCAGATGCAGACAGCACAGGCTCTTTGGATATAAACAGAGATAAGCACCACCCCCTAAAGTTGGATACAGTTGGCTTTTGAGCAAGGGAGACCTTTACCTATCTCAAATGCCCTTGCCAAGATGTTGGGAACCAGAGCTTGGAAGAATTATCTTTTTTTGGACTCCAGCTGCGCCTCCTAGAATCCTCTATCCAAGTGGGCAGTCAAGGTCTCCAGAAACAAATTTCCCAAATTCTTCTTAGAACTCAACCTGAAGACTTCTGCATGCAAAGCATAAACTCCCTCTGTCGTCTCCCATATATATATATATTTATCTACCTATTTTTCAAAACACCATCACACATTTGTCAAAATGGGCTTCACCTAAAGAAGCTTATGCCACAATTCATAAGCTTCTGTCTATGGCATTGCTGGCCACTTTTCTGCTTTGCAATTGATGAGGAGACCTTGATTCAGAGACAGCCTGAGCATAAAGCTTGTGGTGTCTTGCTAGAGCTGGGCAGAAGAAGAAGAAAGGCACATATACTTCTTTTTTTAAAAAAGGAAAAAATACAGTGAGATCTTTTCAATATTTTCCCCATCTAAAAGGGCAACCATGAGAGCCTGGAGCAGCTAAGATCAGCAAAGCATCTTGTGGCATCTTAAAGCCTGACAAGTTTTATTATACCAATTGATCACTAGGTACATTAGCTGAATTCATTCCCGTTTGTAATTCTTTGGAAAAGAGTATCATGCTGTTTCAATGTGAGAGAGAGAAAGGAAAGATGGTTTGAAACGATAGGATTATGCCTTTGTCTTACTCTTAAAAGTTGATTAGTACACGACACTAATCATCAGATGAGCCAGCAAGATTCTAGATGAAGCATCGTAAAAAGTGGGTCAGTCTTGTCAACTTGTGAGTCTAAAAGAAAATATCTGGTAAAGGTACATGGAATGCTGTTATTAACTATTCTAGCTTGAAGTAGAAAGAATTCAGGGATGGCTGTGGTGCACCAAGTTGTTGGCTTTGTACTGTCATTTACAAGCAGAATGCTCTCATTCCATTCCTTAGATGCCAGTCTGTCCTTCCCTAGCACAAAGTACTGAAGGAAGTACATTGATTATCTTTTGATCTGCTCTAGGACATGCTGTCCCCTTTGCATTATATATTAATCTTAATCCTTAATGGCACATCCAGTCCCATTGAGAAAAAGAGAAGTGGATGAGTGGGAAAGCATTATGGTGGAAAGGAAAGAGTTGAGGTGAGCAAACACATAAGCTCGGACATTGACTAAAGCATCTGAAAAGAGAATCAAAGCTTTTGAAATGTGGATCTACAGACAGCTATTAGAATATCATGGGTTGACCATGAGACTAATGTAGAAGTGTTGCGCCAGATGGACAAAGAACAAGAACTGTTTAAGACCATTAAGCAAAGAAAGTTCTAATACCTTGGCCATATCTCGAGGAGCAACATATCAAAGTATAGAATACTCCAACTTGCTCTTCAAGGAAAGATCCCTGGGAAGAGAGGCCCTGGACATAGATGGACTTTGTAGCCGAAGAACCGGAGAGACTGGTGTGTATTGCAGGCGCACCCCCCAATAACGGACACAGACAACATTGAAAGTGGATAACAGCATCGGGCCACATTTATTGATTCAATGCCCTAGTCCGAATTATAAATTTGTATTGGTAAAACGACCAATCATAATTCTTAAGGCAAGCAGGCCGACGTAACACTGGTAAGGTACCACCCAAAATTACCAACGGCAGTTGGCTACAATGTATCAATTTGTATCAATTTGTTTGTTGACAACAAACAAATTGTTGACCGTAGTCAATATCTAACTCATGACCCCACCCTCTGACGCGTATCCGTGAAATCACGGGGTGATGCATGCTGGTTAGCTATCGTCATCACCCCGTCGCCTGGTTCATCGTTGACCGGACAACGTTTAACTAATTTATTCCTGTCTAGTGTTGTCCAGTCAATTGCGAACCTGCCGGATATCTGTGGGTCATACTGTTTACCTTACCAGTGCTACCCGCCAATGTGACCAAAGTCAACAGTAGGAACATAAGAAGACCCCTATATCAAACCATAGCAACAGTGTGGGATGGGCAAAAAAGCCAGGACCCGGAAGCCAATATGGGTCCCAGCCAAAAATTCCCACCCGGCCCCGAAGCGACCAAAATATCACACTGTTAACTAGGGAGGGGGTGGAGGGGAAAAGACTTCTCCGCTCCGTCGCTGAGGTAAAATGGCAGCTCGGCTGCCTCGTGGCCACCCCTTTTATAAGGGAGCTGGCCACGCCCCTAACTACCTGGATTCTCTGTCCTGTGGGGGGGGGGCCGCAAAGAGCGCGGCGGCCATTTTGGCGCCGCGCTTGCATTGCAGGCGCACCCCCAATAACGGACACAGACAACATTGAAAGTGGATAACAGCATCGGGCCACATTTATTGATTCAATGCCCTAGTCCGAATTATAAATTTGTATTGGTAAAACGACCAATCATAATTCTTAAGGCAAGCAGGCCGACGTAACACTGGTAAGGTACCACCCAAAATTGCCAACGGCAGTTGGCTACAATGTATCAATTTGTATCAATTTGTTTGTTGACAACAAACAAATTGTTGACCGTAGTCAATATCTAACTCATGACCCCACCCTCTGACGCGTATCCGTGAAATCACGGGGTGATGCATGCTGGTTAGCTATCATCATCACCCCGTCGCCTGGTTCATCGTTGACCGGACAACGTTTAACTAATTTATTCCTGTCTAGTGTTGTCCAGTCAATTGCGAACCTGCCGGATACCTGTGGGTCATACTGTTTACCTTACCAGTGCTACCCGCCACACGGAGGGGCTTCAAAGAAGGCCTGACGCCCCCCCAGACCGTCAGCTCGGTCAACAGGCCTGCTCGCCAATCACCCAACAGGAGGTCCATACCTCCTCGCGACAGATGGACCCCATCCCCTGCGTACAAGTCATAATTTTGTAGGCTAATAGCGGGGTGATGACTGACCCGTCCCCAAGCCCTGTCGGCAAGAAACCGCGCCACCGCCCTATTGACCGTGCGCCTAGCGCGGTCAAGAGCCAGGAGGTTAACGCCCCCTCTATAAGAATGTCGCGGGACAATGTCCGACCAAACCAGGGTTGTGGCAGGCCAGACATAATGCAAGTAGGCGAGGTCCTCGCAAATCGCATGCTTGAGCGATAAGCCGGTGACCTGGCCCAAATCATTGCCCCCCAGGTGGATGATGAGAATGTCAGGCGGGTCAGCACCCAGGCCAGAAAAAAGGAAAGGCCGCAGCTCCCGCCATAACATCCCAGGCTTACCATGCCATGTGAGACTGGCGTGTTCACCCAGTCCCAGTCGGGGTCCCCACTCTGTCGCCACAGCGTAACGCGCTGCCCTGTGCACATAGCTGTGGCCCACCAGCCATACTGTCACCGGTGTAATACGACACCCAGGGTCTGTAAGAAAATTGAGAAAAAAGGCGGTAAGGTGACTGGATTGGTACTCATGGCGGGAGTGGGCGCACATAAAACTGAAAACATTGCGAGCCCCACCTCCCCATGCTACGTATGTCAGCCCCAGAGTACCCAAAAGCAGCTGCTGTAGAGGCTGCACCAATACGGAATGAATGTGTGCCATAACGGGCACCTGATAGGCCCACCCTGGTGAGGGCTCTGCCTGTCACCTTCCAAAACTGAAATTTAGTAAGGGGAGACCCATCTTGGTGACAGAAAAACGGGCCGTGGTGCATGCCACGCAGTGCCAGGTACTCCTGTAGGGCACCAACCAGACAGATGTCTGCCAAAGAACACCGTAGCAGTCTTACACCACTGCCTACGCCATGCTGATCTGTTTTAGAGGAGCGTATCCTCAACTGAGCCCAGTTTTTGGCGACATAGACATCTTCGAGTTCCAGTGCCCTACAACTTGCATCCGCCTTAGACAGCATCACAAGTTCGCTGATGCGGAGCGCTCCAAAAAATGCCACCGTTGTGGCTGCATGGAAAAGGGCTGCCTCATAATGATCAAAACAGAGGCCTGGCCAGCCCCGGGCCAACTGGGTAAGAACCCCTGGGGAAATAGGGTGCCGGTCGTCCGGGCAACGCCCGCGCTCGCGCACCCACCCCTCCAAAACATGTCTCACACGGAAGTCAGAGGTGCTGTCCACATGACCTCCCACTTTGGCCATAAAAGCCAACGCCGAGAGCTTGGATGCTATGGTGCGAGGTGCGAGGCCCTGTGCATGCAGGTGAACCATGAACCGCAGAACATGGTCCACCGGGATAGGCCAGGTCCCTGGCAGGTGAAATTGAGCAGAAAATGCTCTGTAAGAATTGAATGCTTGTTGATACGCCTTACGCGTGCGTGGCGCTAGTGACAGGCCAATCGCCCGGTTCACCTCTCCTTGCCAATAGTCCACATCTCGTCCGGGAGTGGCGAGGGAAATTCCTCCGCATCCGGGGCCAAGGCGCGGAACCGGGAGATCTGCAGGCGGGACAAAGCGTCACCAATATCATTATTAATCCCTGGAACATGCCTGGCCCTGAACAAGACCTTGAGGCGCAGGCAGCGCAAGACAAAATGGCGCACTAGTTCCATAACCCTGGGCGATTTGGAAGTCTGTGCATTGACAATGTGGACAACAGCAGCATTGTCACACCAGAAATGCACAACCGAATTAGCCCACTGCTCGCCCCATAGCATCAAAGCCCCCAGAATAGGGAAAAATTCCAGGTATGTGAGATCCCGCAGGCGACCCGTGCCTGCCCAGGCCGGTGGCCACCCACCATAGGCCCACTTCCCATTGAAATACATCCCATAACCCAGGGATCCTGAGGCATCAGACTGGATCTGAAAATTGGGGGATGCCAGGAGGTCAGACCTCCAAAATGAGACCCCATTGAACTCCCTCAGGAATTGCAACCAGACAAACATGTCTGCCCTGATACCCCGGGTAAGCCTAACTCTATGGTGGGGCCTGGATAACCCTGCCATGGCGTCGCATAAGCGCCGGGCAAAAGCTCTGCCCGGTGCGACCACCCTGCAAGCGAAATTGAGGTGACCATGTAGCACCTGCAGTTCCCTCAGTGATGCCTTGTGCTTGGCCAGCAAATCCGAGATAAGGGCCACTATCCTGGACACCTTATCGCCCGGTAACCTAGAAGCCTGCGCTACTGTGTCAATCTCCACCCCCAGGAATACTAGCTTGGTAGATGGGCCCTCGGTCTTTTCGGGCGCTAAAGGGACACCGAGTTCCTCCATTAGCGTCTGAAATGTGTTGAGGAGACGTGTGCACGTGTCCCAGCCCCGTTCACCCCCGAATAAAAAGTCATCCAGGTAATGGGCTACAGACCGAGACCCTGACCTGCGGACGAAAGCCCACTCTAGGAAGGTACTAAAACGCTCGAAGGCCGAGCATGATATGGAACAGCCAAAAGGCATGGCCTTATCAAAATAATATTCACCCTTAAATTTGAAACCCAGCAACTCAAAGTCGCCCGGATGCACTGGCAAAAGGCGAAAAGCCGACTTAATGTCGCACTTGGCCAGCAGGGCACCCGGGCCACACGAGCGCACCATGCGCAGCGCATGGTCAAACGATGTATACCTGACTGAACAAAGGTCATCAGGGATAGCATCATTGACCGATCGGCCGGCTGGGTAGGACAAATGATGAATAAGGCGAAACTCGCCTAGGGACTTTTTGGGGACCAAGCCCAGTGGCGACACCTTAAGATTGGGAAACGGGGGTGCAGGGAAAGGTCCAGCGACCCTGCCCGCATCTAACTCTTTTTTAATGCTGGCCGCAGCCACGTCCTCCCTCCCTCTGAGGGATAAAAGGTTAGGGGCATCCTGAGGGGACCTATCACCCATGAAAGGGATACGGAATCCCTGCTTAAAACCCTGAAGGAGATACTCCCCATCCTCCCCCTTCGGGTACGATGCGAGCCAACGCTCCAGCATGTCCACATTAATTGGGGAGGGGGCCTTTTGGAGAACCAGCTCCATCCGTGGCAGTCTTGCCAGCCCACTGTCCGCCCCTCCCTCTGCCCCTTGTCCCTCCAGGCCTGGGACAGGCGGAGGCTGCGTGGGGGCCCGCACATGTGGGACACTAATGCCTGTACTTGCAATTCTTCCTATTACAGGAACCATTGGACGAGAAAGTCCAGCACAGCAGGCGGGCTGGAACCCCCTGCCCCGCCGCTTGGCGGGTGACCTGCGCTGGAGCTGCTCGCTGGACCGCATGTCCACAATGGTATCTGTCTCCCGGGGCGGGGCGTGTGGGCGTCATGTACAAAAGCCAAAGCCTCTGGCACGGCTCATCCCATCTCATCTCGGGGTGAAGGGGAATCCTCATACGGAATTCCTCGTCATAGGCCAACCACGAGGGACCCGGGAAATCAACCATCGCCCTATATATGTTGTCCAAATATTGGACCATGGGAATAGCCAAATCCGGCCGCGCCCTCAAGTACACCGCCATGTATATTAAATAAGCAGGGAGCCAGTTGGCCCAGGTACGTGGCGGCTTACGGCGACGTGCCTGCTCCTTGTCCTTCTCATCCTGTCCCTCCCTTTCTTCCTTGGTGGGCTCTCTGTTCAGGAGTGAGAAGATATCTACATACTCCCCCCGCCATATCTTTTCTCTCGTAGTCTGTGCCAAGTGATCACCCAGTGGCAAGGAATACCCCGCCGTCGGCAAAGCCGAAAAAGGCACCGCAGCCATAGGAAAAGGGGCCTGAGCTAGCCCAGCCACCCCCAGAACATTCCCCGCAGTGTAAGAACAAGTACCCACCCCAGTGCCCAGGGTGGCAGTCGTCGTCGCCGGGTGGGTTGCCGACAGCGTGGCCCCCGCACCACCCGCGCGAGGCCAAGGCCATTGAAAAGCCCCCCCCATATTGGGAATGTGTGTGGGTGTACTCGCTTGCACCGTATACTCACATGCTGCACCCCCGCGGGCCGCCCCCACCGGGGGTTCCGGCCCACTGGGGGCGTCGGAGCTCACGACCGACGTAGAGCTCATCACCGGGGCCTGACCCGCACCTGGCTGCTGACTGGGGAGCTGCGAGGCAGTGGGCGAAACCGCGCCACGCGCCTGCAGCAGCTCAACCCTCCCTGTCGGCTGTTGTCCTCCTGCCGACAGCGCCGCAAAAGGGACCCCAAAGGGGGCTCCCGCCTGACTGGCCCGAGCCAACGACGCTTCCAGGGCCGCAATACGGGCCAGTAAGGCTGCCACGTCGACCTGGGGCCAAGGGCCGGCCGGCCCGCCCGGTCCATGCGTGGGTACAGGTCCCTGTACCCCAGGACCCGAATATGGCCATTGGCCAGCACCGAAGCCCGGCAGGGTCGGTGGAGAAACCTGCCAAGGCAGGGGGCCACACCACCCCCCAAGGCTAGAGGGCCCAGGGGGAGGCTGCGACCCAAGAGCAGCAGGCCCAACAGGGTGGGCAGGTGCAGGAGCGGTGTCCACCGCTCGCGGGCCGCGGGCCGGAACCCCTTCCGCGCCCGCATTCTGTTCGCCCACTCCGGGCCAAGGGGCAATAGACCCCATTCCGCCAGCCCCGGCCGGGGCCTGCGAAGGCGGCTGCTGAGGAGGCGGCACCGCGGTCCTCCGACCTGGGTTGCGCCTCCTAACAGCGCGAGCCGCACTCGAAGCTGCCTTCTTCTTCGAAGGCATCTCTACTGAAGCAAAGGGAAGCCGAAAAGGAAGAATCGCTACCAAAAGGCTTCCCGGTAAGCTAAAGAGCGACGGAGACACAGGGGAAAAGACTTCTCCGCTCCGTCGCTGAGGTAAAATGGCAGCTCGGCTGCCTCGTGGCCACCCCTTTTATAAGGGAGCTGGCCACGCCCCTAACTACCCGGATTCTCTGTCCTGTGGGGGGGGGGCCCGCAAAGAGCGCAGCGGCCATTTTGGCGCCGCGCTTGCAATGTCCTGAGAAGAACTGTTTTGAGGAGTTAAGAACAGGAAGATTATCACCATGATTATAGCCAATATCCAGAAAGGATACAGCACCTGAAGAAGAATTTCGCATCAAGCTTTGAGTGCTGAAGTACTCCAGGTGATTCATTTGTATCTGCATAATTTGAAGGTGGTCATTTCCCCCAGGATGAGAGATATTAATCAGAACTCTTCTATGACTAGTAAGTTCATTTATTCAACAGTGAACAAATTGAATATTCCACCCATTTGGTTACCTTTCCCACCAATTGGACACTTCTGTTAGCAGAAAACAAAACAAACAAGCCTTCAAAAACAAACTTCATAAGTTATCACCTAATCCATTTTGATGTGTTGGAGTGAGCAGTACTGAATTGATTGAGGAGTAATTAATGATTAAATATGCTAAAAGTGCAATGATGTACAAGAATTTAGATGAGCAAACACTGGGAAGAAGGCAGAATACAGAGCAATGTCTCTGGTGAAGTATATTTCCATTACCACTTCAGAGCTCAGAGGGAGCAAATTCAGAGTAGAAGGAACTATATCTCTAAGTGATGTAACTATTGGTGTATACTGAAGAAGTGGCAGAGGTTATGATAATAGAGGGGGAAGATGGTCCAATTTGACAATGATTAGGAGAATGTAAACTGGAAAAAAGCTGGGGGATAATAAGAGAAGATGTAAGAGCTTAGAAGCAAGAGAAGTTATTCAGTTAAGCCAAAGTAAACAATGACACTCTATACAAAGGGTAAGTTAGTAAGAACTGACACCACAGAGATGTTTAGTGAATGAGCATCAGTAAATGGCATTCAGACTTCAATTTGCATGTGGTTTTTCAATGGTATAATGTACTCACTCACTGAGGTCAAACTTAATTGAGATTCAGTTTATTGTGCATGATACAGCAGTGCTGAGACATGAGAGCATTGTGCTAGAGAATTATTAGAAGAAAAAAACCAATATACTAACTAAAACACAAAGAGGACAACAACCCCAGACATGCATCATTACCACAGCGTATCGTACTCTCAATATGAGAGCATCCTATTTTGATGGCTTCTGGCATAGTTTGTTGGCAGGGCCAGAGTGGCTTAGTGAGGAACCCAACATCATGTTCATTCGTTCTCTTCCTTGAATGTGCCAGTGAGGTCATGACAAAGTGGATGGATGCCTTCTTCTTCATTTAATATGCTGAAGATAATGTAGCCTGCAGAATTTTGTGGTTTCTGTCTCTCTTTTTAAAACTGCAACATATAGCAATCTTGTAGTAGTGACTATTGTGCTAATCTTTGTGAGCCTTTTCTTTCCAGATCTAAGTCGCAGTTTTAGATGAAAGCCAGGTTGCATCTGGCTGCAAAACAAATTTGTATTAAGCACAGAATTAAAGCATAAATTTAGGATGATATAAACACAAAGAGTAACTGAAACATTAAGTTGAGAAATGTCTGCCTTAGGTGCAATAGTATAGCTCCCTGGAGAACAAAAATTATGAATGAAATTTTAAGGACTGTCAGAGATGGCGAAGTAGAGCAGGCAACTGTATTGCAGGCGCACCCCCCAATAAAGGACTCAGACACTGGTGAAAGTGGATAACGGCATTGGGCCACATTTATTGATTCATGCCCTAGTCCGAATTATAAATTTCTATTGGTATTTGACCAATTATAATTCTTAAGGCAAGCAGGCCGAAGTAACACTGGTAAGGTACCACCCAAAATTGCCGACGGCAATTGTTACAATGTATCTATTTGTATCAATTTGTTTGTTGACAACAAACAAATTGTTGACCGTAGTCAATATCTAACTAATGACCCCACCCTCTGACGCGTATCCGTAAAATCACGGGGTGATGCATGCTGTCTAGCTCTTGCCATCACCCCGTCGCCTGGTTCGTCATTGACCGGACAACGTTTAACCAACTTATGCCTGTCTAGTGTTGTCCAGTCAATTGCGAACCTGCCGGATACCTGTGAGTCATAAATGTTTACCTTACCAGTGCTAGCGGCCCATGTGACCGATGTCAACAGCAGCAACAGAAACCCCTATATCAAACCATAGCAACAGCGTGGGATGGGCAAAAAAGCCAGGACCCGAGAGCCAATTGTGAGTCCCAACCAAAAATTCCCACCCGGCCCCGAAGCGACCAAAATATCACACTGTTAACTAGGGAGGGGGTGGAGGGGAAAAAACTTCTCGTCTCCGTTCGCTTCGCAAAATGGCAGCTCGGCTGCCTCGTGGCCGCCCCTTTTATAAGGGTGCTGGCCATGCCCCTAACTACCCGGATGCCTTCGTCCGGTGGGGGGCCCCCGCAAAGAGCGCGGCGGCCATTTTGGCGCCGCGCTTGCATTGCAGGCGCACCCCCCAATAAAGGACTCAGACACTGGTGAAAGTGGATAACGGCATAGGGCCACATTTATTGATTCATGCCCTAGTCCGAATTATAAATTTCTATTGGTATTTGACCAATTATAATTCTTAAGGCAAGCAGGCCGAAGTACATAAGAACATAAGAACATAAGAACAGCCTTGCTGGAACAGGCCACAGCCCATCCAGTCCAGCATTCTGTCTCACACAGTGGCTCACCATTTCCTTCAGGGTATTCCCAAGCAGATGCCTTCACCTGCTTAGGATTCCCTGGAAATGGCATTGAGAGATATCCTGCCTATATCTCCAACCCGGAGGTTGTCCTTAGGTAGCCATAATTATAGCCATTGATACCCTTGTCCTCCATGAACTTGTCTAATCCTTTCTTAAAGCTATCAAGACTGACAGCTGTCACCACTTCTTCTGGCAGGGAGTTCCATAGACCAGTAATCCTCTGGGTGAAAAAGTACTTTCTCTTATTTGTTTGAGAACTAGTACCCAAAAGTTTCATGGAGTGTCCCCTAGTTCTAGTGTTGTGCGATAGGGAAAACAGTTTTTCCTTATCTACTTTGTCCACACCGTGCATGATTTTATAAACTTCAATCAGGTCACCTCTTAGACGCCGTCGTTCAAGAGTGAAAAGGCCCAACCGTTGCAGCCTCAGATGGTAAGGAAGGTGTTCCAGTCCCCTAATCATTCTGGTTGCCCTCCTCTGTACTTTCTCCAACTCCATAATATCCTTCTGGAGGTATGGCGACCAGAACTGTACACAATATTCCAGATGGGGCCTCACCATAGATTTATAAAGAGGCAAAATGACACTTGCTGACTTATTTTCTATACCCTTCCTAATGATCCCTAACATTGAGTTTGCTTTTTTCACTGCTGAGGCACACTGGGTTGACACCTTCATTGAGCTGTCCACCAGGACACCAAGGTCCCTTTCCTGGTTTGTCGCAGAGAGTTCAGACCCCATCAGTTTATAAATGTAATTGGGGTTTTTTGCCCCAACATGCATCACTCTGCACTTACTGATGTTGAAGCTCATTTGCCACTGTTTTGCCCACTCCCCCAGTGTCAAGAGATCCCTCTGGAGCTCTTCACAATCTCTCACAGTTTTCACTACCCTGTATAATTTAGTGTCGTCAGCAAATTTGGCTACCTTGCTTTTTACTCCTACCTCTAGATCATTTATGAAGAGGTTGAAAAGCAGGGGTCCCAGTACTGAACCTTGGGGGACCCCACTCTTTACTTCCCTCCACTTGGAGAAGTGTCCATTTAGTGCTACCCTCTGTTTCCTGTCCCTTAGCCAGTTGCTGATCCAGGACAAGACCTGTCCCTTTATTCCATGACTGGTAAGTTTATTCAAGAGCCTTTGGTGTGGGACCTTGTCAAAAGCCTTCTGAAAGTCCAGATAAACAATGCAAACTGGATCCCCCTTATCCACATGCTTGTTGACACTCTCAAAAAATTCCAACAGATTAGTGAGGCATGATTTGCCCTTGCAAAAGCCATGTTGGCTCTCCTTTAGCAGCGCCTTCTCTTCTATGTGCCTATTAATTCTATCTTTTAGGATGGTTTCCATCACTTTACCTGGGACACATGTCAAACTGACAGGCCGGTAATTTCCTGGATCACCCCTGGATCCTTTTTTGAAAATTGGTGTTACATTCGCTACCTTCCAGTCATCAGGCACAAAGCCTGATTTGAGGGAAAGATTATATATTTTGGCTAGGATATCAGCAATTTCATCTTTAAGTTCCCTGAGAACTCGTGGATGGATGCCATCTGGTCCTGGGGATTTGTTAGTGTTTAGCTTAACAAGACATGCAAGGACCTCCTCCCTGGTTATTTCTATCTTGCTTAATTCTTCGGTTTCCCTCCCTACGAAGATAGGCTCTGTTTTGGGCATGTGGTCTCTGTCTTCTTCAGTGAATACTGAAGCAAAGAATTCATTGAGTCTCTCTGCAATCTCTGTTTCCTCTTTAATAACCCCTTGCCTTCCATTGTCATCTAATGGTCCAATGGCCTTCCTAGTTGGGTTCTTACTTCTAATGTACTTAAAGAAGTCTTTGTTATTTCTCTGAGTATTTTTAGCTATACGCTCCTCAAAGTCTTGCTTTGCTTTCCTGATTGTTGCCTTGCATTTGTTCTGCCAGAATTTATGTTTCTGCCTGCTGTCCTCATTTGGACAAGCCTTCCATCTTCTAAATGAGCTTTTCTTGCTCTTGATCACTTCCCGAACAGCTCCTGTAAGCCACATTGGTGTCCTCTTGGACCTGGCAGTGCCCTTTTTCCTTTTGGGTATGCATTCCAATTGAGCCTCTGTTATTGTTTTTGTAAACAGCCTCCATGCCTCTTGGAGTGTTTGGACTCTCTCAATTTTCCCTTTCAGTTTCTTTTTTACTAGTTTCCTCATCTTTGGGAAATTTCCTTTTTGAAAATTTAAGGTCTCTGTGTTAGATTTTATCAGTGACTTGCGGTCTATGATCAAGTTAAACATAATTGAGTTGTGGTCACTGTTCCCTATTGGATCAGTCACATTAACATCTTGCACCAGATCCTGAGTATTACTCAGCATCAAGTCAAGGATTCTTGTACCTCTAGTTGGGTCTTCAACCATCTGTCCCAGGGAACAATCATTGAGCATATCTAGGAACTTTATCTCTTTATCATGTGCTGAACAACAGTTCACCCAGTCTATGTGAGGGTAATTGAAGTCCCCCATTATAACCAGGCTTCCCTTCCTGGATGCCTCCTTTACAACATTCTCCAACTGCCAGTCTCCCTCAAGAGTTTGGGTCGGAGGCCGATAGTATATGCCTACTGTTAGACCATCCTTGTGGCCTGGTACTCTTACCCACAGAGCTTCTAATGGTGACTCCAAATCACCTAGATATTCCAATTCATACGATTTTATCACTTCTTTGACATACAAGGCTACACCACCTCCTGTTTGCCCCCTCCTATCCTTCCTGTACAGTTTGTAGCCTGGGATAACTGTATCCCATTGGTTATCATCCGTCCACCAGGTTTCAGTGATACCAATAATATCAATATTTTTATCCATTGCTAAGTATTCCAGCTCCCCTATTTTGTTACGGAGGCTTCTGGCATTTGTATACAAGCATTTATATATGCTTTCCTGATACAGACTTTTGAGTCCAGTTGCATTGTTAGACTGCCTCTTGCATCCTTCTGCTAGAGTGCTGGTGACTAGCTCCTTGCTCTGCTCAGTAATTTTTGCATCCTCCTCACTACTCAAGTACACACTTTCCCAAACCGGATGCTGCCCAGCTCCTGTCGGCTTTCCCCCAGTTATCAGTTTAAAAGCTGCTCTGCAGCCTTTTTGATGTTGAGTGCCAGCAATCTGGTCCCATGATGGTTTAAATGCAACCCATCCATCCTGAACAGATTTGGCTTGTCCCAAAATGTTCTCCAGTTCCTGACAAATCTGAAGCCCTCCTCTCGACACCACCGCCTCATCCACGCATTGAGGCTTCTGAGCTCTGCCTGCCTGGTAGGTCCTGCGCGAGGGACAGGCAGCACTTCTGAAAATGCTACCTTGGAAGTCCGGGACTTCAATCTTCTTCCTAACAACCTAAATTTGGCTTCCAGGACAGACCGCTTGGCCTTCCCAACATCATTAGTACCAACGTGTACCATGACAACTGGCTCATTCCCAGTTCTCTCTAACAATCTATCTAGATTTCTTGTGATGTCTGCAACTTTTGCACCTGGCAGGCAAGTCACCATACGGTTATCATGTGCATCACAAATCCATTTCTCTGTATTTCTAATTATTGAATCGCCTAGTACAAGGAGCCTCTCTCCTGCAATCTGTTCATCTACATGCACCTCATCAACCATATTAAGGGAGAGAACCTCAGTTTGTTCCTGTTGTTCATCTTCCTGGATCTCATCAAGTGTGATGAAGGAGAGATCATCAGGTGGAACCAGTTGTTCCTCTGTGTGTTCCTCATCAGGTGTGATAAGGGAAAGAGCCTCAAATTTATTCTGTAATTTCAGACTCTCAGAGTGATCCCCTACTCTTCTCCTCCTTTGAGTAACACTGGTAAGGTACCACCCAAAATTGCCAACGGCAATTGTTACAATGTATCTATTTGTATCAATTTGTTTGTTGACAACAAACAAATTGTTGACCGTAGTCAATATCTAACTAATGACCCCACCCTCTGACGTGTATCCATAAAATCACGGGGTGATGCATGCTGTCTAGCTCTTGCCATCACCCCGTCGCCTGGTTCGTCGTTGACCGGACAACGTTTAACCAACTTATGCCTGTCTAGTGTTGTCCAGTCAATTGCGAACCTGCCGGATACCTGTGGGTCATAAATGTTTACCTTACCAGTGCTACCCGCCACACGGAGAGGCTTCAATAAAGGCTTGACGCCCCCCAGACCGTCAGCTCGGTCAACAGGCCTGCTCGCCAATCACCTAACAGGAGGTCCATACCTCCCTGCGACAGATGGACCCCATCCCCTGAATAAAGCTCATAATTTTGCAAACTGATGGTGGGGTGCCGAATGACGCGCCCCCAGCCCTTGTCGATAAGGAACCGGGCAACAGCCCTGTTCACCGTGCGCCGAGCACGGTCAAGGGCCTGGAGTTCGAACCCTCCCCTGTAAGCGTGCCGCGGTACCATGTCTGACCAAACGAGGGTTGTGGCAGGCCACACATAATGTAAGTAGGTGAGATCACCGCAAATTGCGTGCTTCAGCGATAGGCCAGTGACCTGTCCTAAATCATTGCCCCCGAGGTGTATGATCAGAATATCAGGCGGGTTGGCATGCCAGCCTGAGAAAAGGAATGGCAACAGTTCCCGCCATAACATACCGGGCTTACCATACCATGTGAGACTTGCGTATGCACCCAGTCCCAGTCGGGGTCCCCACTCTGTCGCCGCAGCGTAACGCGCTGCCCTGTGCACATAGCTATGGCCCACCAGCCATACTGCCACCGGTGTGATACGACACCCAGGGTCTGTCAAGGAAAAAAGGAGGGGAGAAAAGGTGCGGTGACTAAACTGGTACTCACGGCGGAAGAGGGCGGACATAAAACTGAAAACATTGTGATCCCCACCTCCCCATACGGCGTATTTCAGCCCCGGAGTACCCAAAAGCAGCCGCAGTAGAAGCCGCCCCGATCCTGAAGGAATGGGTGCCGTAACGGGCCCCAGGGAGGCCAACACTGGCCAATGCCTTACCGGTCACCTTCCAAAATTGAAACTTAGTAAGGGGAGACCCATCTTGGTGACAGAAAAACGGGCCATGGTGCGTGCCACGCAGTGCAAGGAATTCCTGTAGGGCACCAACCGGACATATGTCTGCCAAGGAACATCGTAGCAGTCTTACTCCACTGCCTACGCCGTGCTGATCCGTTTTAGAGGAGCGAATCCTCAACTGAGCCCAATCATTGCAGACATAGACATCGTCGAGTTCCAGTGCCCTACGACTTGCATCTGCCTTAGACAGCATCACAAGCTCGCTGATGCGGAGCGCTCCAAAAAAGGCCACCGTGGTAGCCGCATGAAACAGGGCTGCCTCATACCTATCAAAACAGAGGTCATGCCAGCCCCGTGCCAGGTGGATATGTACCCCTGGGGAAATTGGGTGGCGGTCGTCTGGGCTACACCCACGCTCCCGCGCCCACCCCTCCAAAACATGTCTCACACGGAAATCAGTAGTACTGTCCGCATAACCGCCCACTTTGGCCATAAATGCCAGTGCTGACAGCCTGGATGCTATGGTGCGAGGTGCAAGGCCCTGTGCATGCAGGTAAACCATGAATCGGAGGACGTGGGCCACTGGGATAGGCCAAGTCTCGGGTAGCCGAAATTGGGCACAGAAGGCCTGGAAGGAAATGAATGCGTGGTGATACGCCTTACGCGTGCATGGCGCCAGCGACATGCCTATCGCCCGGTTCACCTCTCCTTGCCAAGCGTCCATATCTCGTCCGGGAGTGGCGAGGGAAATTCCTCTGCATCCGGGGCCAAGGCGCGGAACCGGGAGATCTACAGGCGGGACAAAGCGTCAGCAATATCGTTATTGATACCTGAACATGCCTGGCCCTAAATAGCACATTGAGGCGCAGGCTGCGCAAAACGAACTGGCGCACCAGGTCCATGACCCTGGGAGATTTAGACGTCTGTGAGTTGACAATGTGGACAACGGCCGCATTGTCACACCAGAAATGTACCACCGAATTGGCCCACTCCTCACCCCATAGCATCAAAGCCCCCAGAATGGGAAAAAATTCCAGATACGTGAGATCGCGCAGGCGACCTGTGCCCGACCAGGCTGGGGCCACCCACCGTAGGCCCACTTCCCATTGAAGTACATCCCATAACCCAGGGACCCAGAGGCATCAGACTGTATCTGGAAACGAGGAGAAGCCAGAAGATCGGACCTCCAAAATGATACCCCATTGAACTCACTCAAGAACTGGAGCCAGATAAGCATATCTGCCCTAATGCCCCCGGTGAGTCTTACCCTATGGTGGGGTCTGGACAAGCCTGTCATGGCGTCGCACAAGTGCCGAGCAAATGCCCTGCCAGGTGCGACCACCCTGCAAGCGAAATTAAGGTGACCATGCAGCACCTGCAGCTCACGAAGGGACGCCTTGCGTTTAGCAAGCAAGTCCGATATGAGGGCCACGATCCATGACACCTTATCCCCCGGCAACCTAGATGCTTGCGCTACCGTGTCAATCTCCACCCCCAGGAATGTGAGCTTAGTAGATGGGCCCTCGGTCTTTTCGGGCGCTAAAGGGACACCAAGTTCCTCCATTAGCGTCTGAAATGTGTGTAGGAGACGTGTGCACGTGTCCCAGCCCCGTTCACCCCCGAATAAGAAATCATCCAGGTAATGGGCTACAGACCGAGACCCTGACCTGCGGACAAAAGCCCACTGTAGGAAGGTACTGAAACGCTCGAAGGCCGAGCATGAGATGGAACAGCCAAAAGGCATGGCTTTATCGAAATAATATGCACCCCGAAACTTGAAACCCAGCAACTCAAAGTCGCCCGGGTGCACCGGCAGGAGACGGAAGGCGGACTTAATGTCGCATTTAGCTAACAGCGCACCCGGGCAACATGAGCGCACCATGCGCAGCGCCTGGTCAAAAGACGTATACCTACCGAGCAAAGGTCATCAGGGATAGCATCATTGACCGATCGGCCGGCTGGGTAGGACAAGTGATGTGTTAGGCGAAACTCGCCCGGTGCCTTCTTGGGCACTAAGCCCAAGGGGGAAACTTTAAGATTGGGAAACGGGGGTGCAGGGAAAGGGCCGGCGACCCTGCCCACATCAACCTCCTTAGTAATGCTCACGGCAGCCACCTCCTCCCTTCCCCTGAGTGACAAAAGGTTGGGTGCGTCTTGAGGAGACCTGTCCCCCATGAAAGGAATGCGAAAACCCATTCGAAAACCTTGGAGCAGGTAAGCTGCGTCCGCCCTCCTTGGGTACAATGTGAGCCAATGCTCCAACATGTCCACATTAATTGGGGAGGGGGCCTTTCACTGGACCAGCTCCCTCTGCGGCAGTCTTGCCGGCCCCTTGTCCACCCCTACCCCGGCCCCGCATCCCCCCCCGGCCTGGGACAGGCGGAAGCGGCATGGGGGCCAGCGCAAGAGGGACACTCGTGCTTGTACCGGCAATTCCTCCTACTGCAGGAACCATTGGACGAGAAGGTCCAGCACAGCAGGTGGGCTGGAACCCCCTGCCCCGCCACCTGGCGGGGTGCCTGTGCTGGAGCCGCTCGCTGGACTGCATGTCCACAATGGTATCTCTCCCCGGGCGCGTGGCATGTGGGGGTCATGTACAGAAGCCACAGCTTCTGGCAGGGCTCGTCCCACCTCATCTCTGGGTGCAGGGGCACTCGCATACGGAATTCTTCGTCGTAAGCCAACCACGACGGGCCCGGGAAGTCAACCATCGCCCGGTAGATGTTGTCCAAATGCTGGACCATCGGGATGGCCAGATCCGGCCGGGCCCTGAGGTAAACCGCCATATATATGAGGTACGCTGGCAACCAGTTGGCCCACGTGCGTGGCGGCTTACGACGACATGCCTGTTCCTTATCCTTCTCGTCCTGCCCCTCCTTCTCCTCCTTGGTGGGCTCTCTGTTCAGAAGGGAGAAGATGTCCACATACTCCCCCCGCCAGATCTTCTCTTTGGTAGACTGGGCCAGATGATCCCCAAGGGGCAAGGAATACCCTGCTGTCGGCAATGCCGACACCGGCACGGTGGGAACGGTGGGCATAGTAAAAGGAGCCTGAACCAACCCCGTAACCCCTAATAAGTTCCCGACAGAATAGGAGGCACCGCCCCAAGTAGGGCCTTGGGTTAGAGGTGTAGTCGCCGGGTGGGCCGGCGGGGCCTGAACCACCACGCCACCCGTGCGAGGCCACGGCCAGTGGAATGCTCCCCCCAATGTAGTTAATGGTGTGGGTGCACTAGATTGAACCATATACTCACGCGCTGCACCCCCATGGGCCGCCCCCACCGGGGGTTCCGGCCCACTGTGGGCGTCGGAGCTCACGATCGGAACTGAGCTCATCGATGGGGCCTGGTCAGCACCCGGCTCCGTCGCCTGTTGTATGGGGAGCTGCGAGGCAGTGGCCGACGCCGGCCCACACGCCTCGGGCAGCTCGACCCGTCCTACCGCCTGCCGCTGCCCGGCAGACGATGCGTCGGCCTGGGATCCAAAGGGCGCCCCTGAGGGGTTGACCATCCCGAGCGATGCCTCGAGGGCCGCTACGCGGGCCAGAAGGGCATCCACATTCACATAGCCCCCAACGCTAAGGGGGGGCAAAGGGCCAGCCGGCCCACTGGTGGCAGGCGCCGGTCCAGGTCTCTGGACCGCGGGGCCCGAATATGGAGGCATGCCCTGCCAGGGAATAGAACCCAACCACCCCCCATGGCTGAAGCCCACCGCAGGAAGCTGCGGACCAAGGGGAGAAGGCCCCGTAGTATGAACCAGGCCAGGGGCAGTGGCCATCGATTGCGGGCCGGGGCCCGCGGCCCCTGCCGGGCCAGTACACGGACGCCCCGGCTCGGGCCAAGAGGCAATCGACCCCATCCCACTGGTCCCGGTGGGCTCTCCCGGCAAGGGAGGCTGCTGGGGAGGCGCAGTCGTGATCCTCCGACCCGGCTGCCGCCTCCGCGCAGCGCGAACTGCGTTCGCCGTTGCCTTCTTCTTAGAGGGCATTGCTTCAACTTGCTGGGAAGCCGAAGGAGGAAGGAAGAAAAACCGCTGCGCCAAAGAGGCTTCCTTGCGAAAGGCAAGAGGGACGGAGCTAAGAAAAAACTTCTCGTCTCCGTTCGCTTCGCAAAATGGCAGCTCGGCTGCCTCGTGGCCACCCCTTTTATAAGGGTGCTGGCCATGCCCCTAACTACCCAGATGCCTTCGTCCGGTGGGGGGGGGGGGTCCCGCAAAGAGCACGGCGGCCATTTTGGCGCCGCGCTTGCATTCTAGTTCCTCACCAAGATTCATGTGGCACCTACCTCTTCACACTGGGAAGGAACCAGAATAAATATATGTCTTTTGAAAACCCTAAGCAACTTACTCCGATCAGACGGGTTAGGGTTTCTCAACCGTGGACAGCTCAATGAAGGTGTCAACCCAGTGTGCCTCAGCAGTGAAAAAAGCAAACTCAATGCTAGGGATCATTAGGAAGGGTATAGAAAATAAGTCAGCAAGTGTCATTTTGCCTCTTTATAAATCTATGGTGAGGCCCCATCTGGAATACTGTGTACAGTTCTGGTCGCCATACCTCCAGAAGGATATTATGGAGCTGGAAAAAGTGCAGAGGAGGGCAACCAGAATGATTAGGGGACTGGAACACCTTCCTTACCATCTGAGGCTGCAACGGTTGGGCCTTTTCACTCTTGAACGACGGCGTCTAAGAGGTGACCTGATTGAAGTTTATAAAATCATGCACGGTGTGGACAAAGTAGATAAGGAAAAACTGTTTTCCCTATCGCATAACACTAGAACTAGGGGACACTCGATGAAACTTTTGGGTACTAGTTCTCAAACAAATAAGAGAAAGTACTTTTTCACCCAGAGGATTACTGGTCTATGGAACTCCCTGCCAGAAGAAGTGGTGACAGCTGTCAGTCTTGACAGCTTTAAGAAAGGATTAGACAAGTTCATGGAGGACAAGAGTATCAATGGCTATAATTATGGATACTTAAGGACAACCTGCGGGTTGGAGAGATAGGCAGGATATCTCTCAATATCATTTCCAGGGAATCCTAAGCAGGTGAAGGCATCTGCTTGGGAATACCCTGAAGGAAATGGTGAGCCACTGTGTGAGACAGAATGCTGGACTGGATGGGCTGCGGCCTGTTCCAGCAAGGCTGTTCTTATGTTCTTATGTTCTTAACCTTGGGCCTTCAGGTGTTCTTGGTCTCAGTTACCAGAAGTCCAAGTCAGCACACCTGCTGATCAGGGCTTCTGGGATTTAAGGTCCAAGAACGTCTGGCCCAAGATTGAGAAACCTTGTTTAGACCACCATACAGCTCATCATTCTGAGACAACATAGTCAATAGCAATGCTGAGGGTTAGTATGGCAGATGACTGCTGTAGAAGAACGGTGGTCATCTAATGAACTAGGAAAAAATAAATAAACTACACTTCCTTGATTATCCGCAGCAATCAAAGGAATTGTTTACTTGCCACAATCATAAACAATAGCTGCAAAGTAAACAATTCAAAACTACCTCCATCTTCTTTATCCATTTCTCTGTATCTACATATGCTGGTAACAAGATAGAAGAGATGATCACAAAATGAACGTGATGGCTCCAAAAATGATGCTTTGCAGTGAGCTGGTAAAATTCCTGTGGCCTTAATTTGTAGATGCCAGATGAAAAAGCAAACCAACCCACTGCAGAAATGTCCCAAAGAGTGGGATAAAGAAAAGTGTAGATCATTTTCAGTCTTCTCCTGCAGTCTCCATTTGTATTTCACACCTCTTCCATCTGAATCTAGCCTAGCTTTCTGTATATGTTCCACACACAGATTGAACAGATAAGAGGATAAAATGCACCCTTGTCTGACACCTTTTGCCTATAGAAAAATATTCTGTCCCTACATATTACATACTAATGTTTGCTTCTTGTTCACAATGCAGGTTGCACATTAGGACAGTGAAGTGCTGAGGCACATTCATTTCTGAATAATCCATAACTTCTTATGATCCACACAGTCAACGGCTTTGTTATAGTGTTATATCCGGCCCTTATAAGCAATAGTCCAGACAACGGTGAACAAAACAGCAACAGTCTTTATTCAACAGTCTTTTATGATATGCTCACAAGGTACTCCGGACACAGAGATGGCTATACAATCCCATGAAATCAGTCCCTCCAGAATCTGCCGTGTAGGAGGCAAAGGCTAGCTACACCAGGAGCGGTAGCATAGTGGAGGAGACCCAGGCTTAGCATGTCGCTGGCTACCTTTGCGAAATGGGTAGTATAGATCTGGTCCGGCCCCACCCTTGTTTACTCGTGGGGTATATATAGTGTCTCCCCGGTGGTGGCTCCTTGATACAAAGTAGCGACCCGCCGGACAACCATAACTAGCCAATCATAACAGGGTATATATGTAATTAACCAATGAAAAACAGGATCCAAAACTGTAACCAATCATAGGGCTTGGGTTAGCCTAATGAGTGCACCCTGGATGGTGGGGTTCTGGCGCCAACTTTAGCTCCTAATTTGGATGGCGGGAAACTGCCATTTTCCTCTTGCAAGGCGCTGCCCATGTATCTTGCAAATGTGCCTTAATACACAACATATAGTCAATAAAGCACAGACAGTTCTACTTCTGAAATTCTTTGGAGCACTGCAGCAGCCAAGAGATATTTTCAATATGATCTCTTATGCCTCTTCTTTGTGGAATCAAGCTTGATCATCAAGCATTTCTTGCTCTGTATAAGGTAAAAGTGTTTGTTGCAACACCTTGATCATCACTTTGCTTGTTATCTTTAAGCAGTGATGGTGAACCTTGGTATTCCAGGTGTTCTTGGACTTCAATTACCAGAAGCCCAAGTCAGCACTCCTGCTGATCAGGGCTTCTGGGAATTGAAGTTCTAGAACACCTGGAGTGCTAAGGTTGGTCATCACTGACCTACAGTCTCTCATCAAAATTTTCAAATGATGGAAACTCCACCAACTTCCACAGTCATCTATTCTACAGTCAAATATCTTAGTCCATCAGGATGTTCACATTTCATTGAAATACCTTATTGTGTTATTTGCATCTATTGGTTGATACCCTTCTTTCTGAAGGCATACAAAAAAGGGACCATAATATTTGTGACAGTCTTCACTAAAGTCTGAAAACAGTTTTTGCTGCTTCATTTCCAAGCTAAATATACAAAACTCCTTCTATTTTCTCATTGTTATCATTGGCTGCTACTCATGTCTGAGTATACACCCCCCCCCCCGAAAACCATTTTAGTGACAAACAGGAAAAATGCTGTTGGCATGAATTTGTTTAAGGTGCATCCCAGCTTGCCATGAAGTGACCCACACACTATAATCTCGGAGCCATCTCCTGTTGCACATGAATGAGACATGCAGGATTTGACACCAGAACTACAATGAACTGCTGCAGCCTTGAGGATATTGACAAGGTGCACCTTCACAGCCCTTCCATCTGGCATGGCCTCTTCCATATTCATGACCATTGGAAATCAGAATAAGTGGTTCCTCCTCTGCTCATTTTGCTGTTGGGTCCAATATAATGGTTTTCAAATTTCTAGTCTTGAATTAACTGCATTGTTTTTCAGTTTGTTTCTGGGCTCAGTCCAAGGTGCTAGGCTTGACCTAGAACTGAAAGATAAACTTCCAGAATCTAAGATCTTTCACTGGAAGCCATTCAGGGAAATCAGATTGGAGAATGTACAAGATAAAGTGTTGTTTTTATTGCAGCAACATTTCAATCATAGAATTCCCTCCTAGAGAAATCAGTCTGCCTCCCTCCCTGATGAGGTTTTGTTGAGCAGCCCAGGTCATCTTTGGTATTTAAAAGAGGTCATATTTCTGGTCATCTTTGGTATTTAAAAGAGGTTTTAAAGCTGGTATTTTCTAGTATTCTTGACTTGCTAGTAAAGAAAGTTGGGTTTAAAACTGCTTTTTAAAAATTGCTTTGGCATTCCTCATTGGATTGTCAAATTAATAATTTTGTAAAGAAATAACTAATTTAAGTTGTAATGCATTTGGGTTGGGGGGTTGGTTGGTTATAGCACACCAGGAATAGGGTGAAAAACTAAGTCAAGGAACAAAAGTCTATAGGCAATTTCATAAGAACTTGAAAACTGATGTTCACTAAACATATGCAATCTAACACAGTCTATGAAAATATCTGCTTTAAAAGCAAATAATTACAAATAACATGAAAGAGGGTAAGCCTATATTTATAAGTATGTTAACAATTTATGCATGATTAATTTGTTTGTTATATTGACCTATGTCCAACTGTTAGTCGTATCTATAGTAGAACCATTCAATAAATAGAACTTCTATTGACCTACCAAATTCCAACTGATTTAAATGAGACTAACAATTGGATTTAGGCTATAGTGTTTATTTGGCTATGCATTCTGTCAATAACATGTTCAAAATGAGCTGAAATCAATTGAAACAAAGATCTCAGTGGGAATTGGTTTCTGTACAAGTTGTTAATGTATTTGAGCGGGACAGGTCCTACCATTATACAAAGTGAAGCAACTGCCTCAGGTGACAACTGCTACTACTTTCTTACTGATTCTTCTTCAGCTGTTTCCTATTTTGGAGAAAAAAATTGTATGTGCCAGACAGCCACTTCTGTATCTCTTAAACAAGCTTATTGCCTCTAGATGCTGGGGGAAGAAATGTTCTGCTAAAATAAAACTGCACAGGCATACCTGTCAGCCTCCATATATGGTGGTGGTGGTGGGTGGGCAGAGCCATTTCCCCATATGCAAGAAAATATGCACCAATCCTGTTGGTTACTTGAGATTTACCTTCTAAAAATTATAGGGAAAATTTTAAATAAAAATATTAGGTAGATCTGAAATTCTTCAGCTTTATATTCCATAGTCTCTGCCTCAGTTAGAATTATTGTTTTGGGCCAGATACATTATACACACATCACTTCATGCACCCCCTTCAAAAAATTTTTTAAAAAAGAAGGCCCACCCTTAAATCTGTTAGCCTGTTTTGAAAATCTATAATCAATGAGCATCTAATTTGTTATTCTGACATATGTTTGTGGATTTCATCCAGATGAATCAATGGGTGCCACAACTAGGACCCAGAGATCAGGGTGGGAAGGTTTCTGCAGCTAAATACGTTTTGACCTCTGTTGTGGAAACATTTTGATGAGGTTAAGCCTCAAATCTTACGGATCGAAGAAGCAATGTCTGTTCTGACATATCTGATTGGCTCACTGAATACATTATTTTCGTCTTGAAGATGAGTAGCTATCTGAAGACCACCCTCTTGGTCAAGGGACTGGCTGAGGAAGGAGAAAGCTCAATAAATGTTGTCTAATGCAGGAGGAGAAGAGTGCAAAATGTAGAAAACAGCTAAAGAACCCCCATGGATGTTCTCTCTTTGTGTGAAGGTTTCCCTCTACCTTAATCTATACAGTTGCAGCTTGCGAGGGAGTCCTGCACTCTGTTAATTGAAGTACAGCTAGATCAAGGCTTTGTCAGTGCAAAGTGCAGCTTCCCTTTATGAGGCACCATCTCAAATGCACCTAGTTTTGATTCCAGGGCTTGATAACAAGGCAGTGAAAAGAGGAGAAAAAGAAATATTATCAAGGTATGGCACAAAGGTACAACACTCCCTTTAATTGCTTCTGGAACTCTTCACCTGGTGGGGCCTTATCAATAGGACTAATTCTCTAAGCAAGGAGAATGCAGGTAACTTTTGATTGGGAAAATGCACTCGATTCACTTTCCACAAGAGATAATTGGGATGTGTCTCTCTGTCTCTCTCTCTCTCACACACACACACAGGTATTAAGATTGATAGTAGCAAATGAGTAAAGCCTAGGCTTCCATGCAGTCATCTCCTCCATCTTTCAGCTTAGAGAAGGCCTGATAACAAGAAAAATGCCATAGGCCTTACTGTCTGTGCTTGGAAAATGTGGAGATTTCTGAAAATGACAACAGCTGAGCTCACCACTTGTTGAATTGTTCCCTGGTTGATGGCCAGACAAGTAGAAAGAAGCATCAAAGGGCAAAGGAGAGTGAAGATCTAATAACAATAAAATTAACCACCTATTGAATTTTACAATACAGTAACTGTATCATTGTTATTAGGGAAATGTGCTGGCTTAGTGGTTAAGATGCTGAACTTGACAACTGGAAGGTCGACAGCTCAACAGTTTGAGACCTGAGCACTGCATGGCAGAGTAAGCTCCCGTCTCTGTCCCAGCTTCTGCCAACTTAGCAGTTTGAAAGCAAGAAATTGCAAATAGATAAATAGGTACCAATTTGGTAACACCATTCCATACGGGTGCATTTTACTTCCAGTGTGGGCCGGATGAATCACAGTAAACCCATTTGTGTGGATTCACAGGGTGCTTGGGCTTCTGGGAATTTAAGTCCAAGAACATCTGGAGTGCCAAGGTTTGCCATCACAGCTGTAAGGGAAAATGAATGCTGAAGAGAACTGTGCAAATTCATCTCTCAGATGGAGAGGAAATAGACACAAAATTATCAGAGAATAACTTCTCCAAGCATGCTCACGGCAGATTGCTACTAGAAACTGCAGCGTATCTTTTCTCCAGCAAGCCTACAAATGGATTGTTCTACCGCCACAACCTCATCCATCCTAGATTTCTTCTGCAATTGATATCCAGTACTTTATTTCCAGGGTACTGCAGTGACTTAGTGGTTAAGACACTGAACTTGATGACTGGAGGGTCATCAGCAGTTCAGCAGTTTGAGACCCAAGTGCTGCATGATGGACTGAGCTACTTCTCTGTCCCAGCTTCTGCCAGCCTAGCAGTTGGAAAGCAAGAAATTGCAAGTAGATAAATAGGGACCACTTCAGTGGGAAGGCAAACAGTGTTCGGTCCACTCCGATGTTATGCCTGCCACATGTCCATGGAAATGTCTGACACAGACAATGCTGGCTCTTTGGCTGTAACCAGAGATAAGCATGGATACTACTAGCTTTCGAGCAAGGGCAACCTTTACCTTTACCTATAATTGTTATTAGTTGCTGTGTTGGAAGAAAAATCTTTTTAAAATATAAAAAATACTGTAGGTCAAAGTTGCAAGGAAGGTGATAAAAAATGCCTATAGCTATGTATTTCACAAATACCGCCAACAACTTTTAAATCTTTTTGGTCCAACATGTTTTTACATTTAAATCTTGAAAACAAGAGGTGAGAAAACAAGGAGGAATCATACAAGAGGACTGAGTTGTGTCTTTATGCTGAGACTGAGCCCAGTGTGTTTCAGATCCATTTCTTCAATGAGACTCTCAGGCACAATCTACTTATGTTTACATACTGTGTTGAAAACTAATTCTAGTACATGCAGACTAAAGTTGGAAATAGGTTTCAATTTTGAAAGCACCTAAAAAAGACTTTGATTCAACATTTATTGAATATACAGCTCTGTATACTTCCTTCTTTTCCTAATTCTTGATTTTTAACATGAAATGTTCACAATCTGAAAAACTGGAAGATTTTTTCCCCTCAGTAATAATTTCATGTCAGAAATTATTCTGGATTGAAAGGATTTTTGTTGGAAGAACTCCACACAGGGGATGCCCAAATGAGGCTCCTTTCATGTCCCCAAGATCTTTTCCCACTGAAGTGGTCCCTACTTGCAATTTCTTGCTTTCAATCTGCTAGGTTGGCAGGAGCTGGGACAGAGATGGGCGCTCATTCCATCATGCAGTACCTGTGTCTCAAACTACCAACTTGCTAGCCTTCCAGTTAACAAGACAAGCTTCTTAACCACTGACCCACTGCAGCCCCTTGTTTTTCTCAGTGTCATAACTGTAGACTTGTTAAACCAGTGAAGACTTAAACATTTTTATAGTGCCTGTTGTCTGTATAAACAAAATTGTAGGGCATCGCCTCTGTATCCCCTTGTTTGATTTCAGTGATCACGGTCACCTCTGTGGAACAACATAGTAGGCAGGTCCAATAGATGGGTAGAGATGAGACTGCAGTAAAAATCTATTACCTCTCTAAGACCAGGACTGTACCTGTACCTGTGTGCAAGGATCAGATTCTATCATACTGACCGATTGGTTTTGCAACCAGAGATTGAGGTCATGCTTCTTGGAGCCTTCTTGTTTTAACTTCTGAATGTGTTGGAGCTACGTTCTGGAGGAGAACATAGATTAAACTCATTGCAGAACCTCATAATATCTTTTGAAATTGTTAGTAGCCATATTCCCAGTCTGGCCAGGTTATCCTGCTATGGTAATGGAGTAGACATTACTGCCAGTGACTCAACACCAATCATCAGGCAGCGGTTAACTAACCTGACAACCCTGAGGACTAATGGCCTTGGGTGGCTTTAGTGTTCAAGGAATGAAGAAGCAGATGAATGAAGTAGTGAAATTCAGCTCTTTATTAGTGGGGTTTGAACACTCTTTGGATGGGGCAAAACTCGGACTTAAATACACTATAAACAGTAACAATAATACAACAAGCCCATTGGCTAACAGAGTGTGCACATTTTTCGATCCACTTATTTGCATAAGAATAGATACATGAGAAAAGATACGTTCTGCTCCTGTCAGAAAACACAGTTAACATACATAACAGTGGCGAAGTCCACAGAGAAGGGTGATGGTCCCCAAGTGGATTAGATCCCACTTGAATCCATCTTGATGGAGGGCAGCAGCTTCATCAATCCTGGCTTGGGGCTGAGGAGGATTTTTGTGCCAAAAGGGCTAAGGACCAGAAAGTGACTCACAGAACTGAATCAGTGGTACGGGCATCATGCTGTGATGCAGAAGACAAATGGAAGGCCACTGCATTATATTTTCAGGTCAATCTTCGTGGTTGATCACCATGATGCTTGCCAATATAAGGAATGGGATATGGTACAAGAAAAAGATTTGGTAGATTTGAGGAATAATATGTATTCTAATCCTGTGGTAAATATCTCACTGTATTCCCTGCTCTCACATTTTTTTCTTTTAATGTTCTGATCTTGAGGAAAGTTTCAGAGAGCCCAGTGGGATGGCTTTTTATCTTTATTTGCTTCCTTTCTCCTTATTATTCCAAAGGATGAATACGGTCTTCAACACAATAATGCCATTTTTAGATTTAATAGGGAATAAACATGCTGATTTGGCATTCATTGAATGCTTTCCTTCTTTCCTCTTGACCATCCCTGTGTTCTGGCATACTTATAAAAATGTAAATTGAAATGCTTAAGAATGGAATCAGGGTACGCTCCCTCTCATTTATCACCTGTAGCTAGCTGCAAAGATACTTTTGGGGAAAATGGGTTATAGCCATTCTTGTTATTAGTCTCTTCTTGCTGACTTGCATAACATGAGAAAACAAGGTATTTCACTTATGTGTCTGTGGTGATCAAGTACAGCATATAGCAGTCACACTATAACCGTGTAATCTTTGATAATAACTTTCAATGCACCTGCTATCTCCTTCTTTGCTTGCTGGCCTTTAGCCTTTCTGTGCATGTACAATGATATGAACAAATGTCATGATGTTAATATATAGACGTTGACAGTGCTGTTTGCATACACAGAGATTTTAGAACTAGCAGCAGCTCATCTTTCTTCACTTTGCTCCTGTTATGTAAATACCACTTAGATCTGATTAGATTTCTCTCAAACTATACCAGTGTAGGAGACAGTGAATCACTGGGTTCAGTGCCACGTTGTCCAATGGGATTCTGATTAGTATAAAACTGCACCCAGGCTTTGGGATGGTCCTACCTCCTGCCTTCTTTGCTTATTACTTATATTACTCAGCCCCCAGATTAAATTGAGTTCAAGAAGGCTGACACTCACACAATCCTTTCCTCTAAATAGCAAAATATGGCGGGGAGTGCCAGAAGGACTGAAACTCCAAAGGAGTCATAGAGAGGTAGGGAAGGGAAACTGGAGGTGCCATTCTGCTTGGAGGAACCTGAAGGCTTATAGAACTCTCAAAGAATGTTTTTCCCCAACCCTCTCAATCTAATAAGATAATTATCTCACAACCAATTGGATAAAAACAGTGGTTTCTTAGTGGCCATGAAGTACTGTAAAACCCCGGGTTACGACGGAGGTCCATTCCAACAGCCTCCGTCGTAACCTGAAAAAATTGTAAACTGATGCATCCATAGGGATGCATTGAAAAATTTAAAAACAGTCCTGAATTGATCGTTGTAAACCGGAAAAAAAATAGATTAAAAATTTGTAAACCAGGATGGCATTTCTATTGTAAACTTGCAGCAAACTTAAACTGAGGCAGTTGTAACCCAGGGTTTTACTATAAAGGTAAAGTTCACCCTTGCTTGAAAGCCAGTCGTATCTGACTCTAGGGTTCAGTGCTCATCTCTGTTTATAAAAGCAATCACATGTATATACTGTCTGATAGCGCTTAGTGCACTCTCTGGGCAGTTCACAAACTAATTAGCATTTTGCTCCCAACATACTGGGTACTCACTTTACCGACCTCGGAAGGATGGAAGGCTGAGTCAACCTGGATCCCTGGTCAGGATCAAACTCACAACCTTTCAGTTGCAGAACAGCAGTTTAACTACTGTGATACCAGGGCAGGAGTTTATACCCAAAGAACCAGAGCTGTCTGCATTGGCAGGCATTTCCATAGACATGTGGCAGGCATGACACCAGAGTGTGCAGAATGCTGGTTTACCCTCCCACCAAAGTGGTACTTATTTATCTACTTGCAACTTCTTGCTTTCAAACTGCTAGTTTGGCAGAAGCTGGGACAGAGAAGAAGCTCACTCCATCATGCAGCACTTGGGTCTCAAACTGCTGAACTACCGACCCTCCAGTCATCAAGTTCAGTGTCTTAACCACTAAGTCATTGCAGTACCCTGGAAATAAAGTACTGAATATCAATTGCAGAAGAAATCTAGGATGGATGAGGTTGTGGCAGTAGAACAATCCATTTGTAGGCTTGCTGGAGAGAAGATATGCTGCAGTTTCTAGTAGCAATCTGCCATATGCATGCTTGGAGAAGTTATTCTCCAATAATTTTGTGTCTATTTCCTCTCCATCTGAGAGATGAATTTGCACAATTCTCTTCAGCATTCATTTTCCCTTACAGCTGTGATGGCGAACCTTGGCACTCCAGATGTTCTTGAACTTCAATTCCCAGAAGCCCAAGCACCCTGTGAATCCACACGAATGGGTTTACTGTGATTCATCCAGCCCACACTGGAAATAAAATGCACCTGTATGGAATGGTGTTACCAAATCGGTACCTATTTATCTACTTGCAAGTTCTTGCTTTCAAACTGTTAGGTTGGCAAGAGCTTGGACAGAGACGGGAGCTCACTCTTCCACTCAGCACTCTGGTCTCCAACTGCTGACTTTCCTGTCATCAAGTTCAGTGTCTTATTTGACTTCAAATACGTCCTGTAGAGGAATTACCAGACATTTGTTGTACACTTAGCTTGTTGTTTGTATAACACCTCTGTGATGTTTAAAATAAGTGCAGGAACAAAATAATTTAAATGATGATGGGGCTGACTGAGATGTTGGCTGGTTGATGGTCCAAACTTGTATCAATGGACTAAGAATTTTGATAGTGACAGTAAACCAGTACCATGGAACGATTTGAATCATTACAAGAAATATGATAGTCAATCTCCCTAAAAATGTGTAGAGCTATTAGACAGCTTCAAAAAGTTTATGAGAGCAGGTAATGAAACTGTATGTATGAAGGCATTGATAAAACTCTAGAAAACTAATTTGTTAAGAATGACTTGTTATTTGTTAGCAAATGCCTCCTATGAACCACTGTTTCTGAAAAGTTTATACCAGATGTTGGTAACTGCTTATCACTGTGCCAGCCAAGAGTAGTAAAAAATATTGCCATGTGAAGACTGTCTCACTGAGGTTTTGTGGCATATCTTTACTGAAACACAGGAATGGCAAGATCTAGATTAGCCTCGACTGCCAGGTTACTATCCACATTAAAAAGTCAATTTTCAAAGAGAAGCAACATGTTCATCCATTTTCCAATGACATGGAGATCACTTACTCAATAGTCACTGGAGTTCTCAGATTAGATCACAGTTAGAGCATGAAGAAGTTTTGGACCACTACATAGTAGGAATGAAAAGCCCAATGAGCCTTGGAGAGCATGGCAAGGTGGTTTTTGAAAGCGATCCTACAATGTTTCTCAGATCTGCCTGGAATTAATCCCAAAGAGCTATTTTCAGTTGCTTTAAAAAGAGCCTCAGATTTAGCAACCTGAGGCTTTTAGCTACCCATGTTTCTAAGAAAGTTTAACATCCCAGATATGCATCCATTGCATTTTATTGCAACACATACATAATTTTTTCCTTAGCTTTGCCTCCTGAATCAGTTGAGATTAAAAGTAGAACAATTTGTGATTACAGCAAGTCAGGGTTAGATCTCAGTGGACTGTACCTTCCTTTATTGGTAAACAAACATCATAAGATCAATCAAAGATGCTCCCAGGGAGCAAACACATTTGTAAAACCCAAATGGGGCTGTTGCATTATTCCACTATTTTTCCTCTTCTTCCCCCTCCTCTTCTGTGCTTGGCTCTGTAATGTTCTCCCCTTACAAATTTCATCTTGCTACACTGTGCATCCAAACGATTCCGTGATGGAGCGCACAGGGAAAAAAATTATAATGCCATTAAAAGTTATCATAAATTTCAGATCAGCATCACTTCTAATCCGATACACAATTTTACTGCCTCTATAAAGCAGGTGATTTGCAGTGGTCTGAGGCGTCTCCAGGAGCGTTTTACTTCTTTTTAAATTAAACACACCAACTTTGTGCTGAATTCAGAGTGTGGACATAAAAAAGGGGGTAAAAAGGAGAGGGAAGGGACATCAGATGGGAATTGCAATTGAATCTTTATATATGCCATCTTGGCACTGTGGTACTAAATATAGTGCCAGGTAAATAGATGTGCTGAAATATTCAGAATAAAAAACAAATGCTCCAAGTACGGAGGTATGGAAATACTTCTCAGAGTCTTAACGCTTTAAAGGACAAAATCCACTTAAAGGCAGTGAGTGCTTTGGGGATTGTTAGGTATGTGCCCATGTTCATCATGTACATTAAATTAATATGCCACATTCAACTCAAGTGTTTATTTGGGGGCAATGTATCATGATACTTTTAAAACGCATGCACTAAATGAGCCATTAATAGAGAAAATACAATTAGTGTGTAGAAACAGACATCGTATAATATCTACTATGACATTTTTTACAATTGGACATGTATATAAGCCACAGTTTATGAAGTCATATTTGAAATTCAAATGTTAGAAGAAGTGATTATGCAAATAATACAACATGTAGTGATTATGCAAATAATATGTCTAACATGTGACAAAGGCTCACATAGATGTCAAAAACAGAAGAGCAATCAGGAGCATCTCACCTGATCTACACACTACATATTTCATTTGAATGGTCCAGTTGCCCCATTCTGAGAAAGGAAATCTACTGTATATGAGGAACCTTGTTTCACTGGACTTGTTATTTGTGTATATAATCAAATGGTTCAGTACAGGGAACAAGAAATGCAGCTTTGAATAATAAGCTCTTTTTCATGCACTGCATATGTACCACCATTGAGAACTGAATATATTTTAAAAAGCTCTTGGGTGATGAACACACAAAAGTTGACAGCAGCACAAACAATTTTTCTGATGTGCTGTGGAAGAGAGAGTAGAACTTCTTGATCTCAAAAGCTTGTGCCAAGGTTCCTGTTAAGTGTAAGGAATGCCTGCATTGTAATCTATAGTAAGAGTCTACCTACCTTGAAAGCCAGTCATGTCCAACTCTAGGAGGTGGTGACCATCTCTGTTTGTAGCCAAAGAGTCAGTGCTGTCTGTCTGCAGATGTTTCTATGGTCATGTGACAGGCATGACTAGACAATGTAGTGCACAGAATGCTGTTACCTTTCCCACTGAAGCAGTACCTATTTGTCTACTTGCAATTTCTTGCATTCGAACTGCTAGGTTGGTAGGAGCTGGGACAGATGACAGGAGCTCACTCCATCACACAGCACTCAGGTCTCAAGCTGATGACTTGCCAACCTACTGGTTGTCAGACTCAGTATCTTAACCACTAAGCCACTGTAGCCCTTCATTGTAGTCTATATTTATCAACAAGAAACTGTACCATTAAATAATTAACATGGGAATGAAGATAAACCAAGGTAGAGTTCCCTTTGGATACATGTGTTTTTGTTCAAAACATTTGTTTCCTACCTTTTCTCACTTAATTTTTTAAAAAAGTATCATTTCTAAGTAATTTAATAAACCACTCCAAATATTAAAACAATAGTAGTGACTAAAAAGCAGACTTTGGACATACATGCAAACAAGGCCCAAAAAGGTTAAAACTAATCACAATCCCTTTTCCTTCTTAAAAAGGCTTTCTGCTAATTTAAAAGAAAACTATTAAGGAGAAGATAAGTGATCTCTCTATGTCCAGGCAAATACATACCAAGGGCCTTCACAGATAATCACAGCTTTAGCTTGCAAAGGTGTTTTTCAACTTGTCATAATTTTGTGGTGGTGGTGTAGGCAGTCCTCTCCATCTCACACATTAGAAATAATGTGTTCCAACTGATAATGTGTTCCACTCCTTTTTTGGAGGGTAGTAGTAACAAGAGCATTATAATGGTCCTTTTGCAGATAATGCAATGACTGAAAGCTTCATTACATTTTTTCATATTACAAATATCATTTCTTAATTATTCTTCTTGTTAATTTGGGGACTTCAAATGTTTGAAATTTTTTGAAGAAAGATCATAAGAACATAAGAACATAAGAACAGCCTTGCTGCCACAGCCCATCCAGTCCAGCATTCTGTCTCACACAGTGGCTCACCATTTCCTTCAGGGTATTCCCAAGCAGATGCCTTCACCTGCTTAGGATTCCCTGGAAATGGCATTGAGAGAAATCCTGCCTATCTCTCCAACCCGGAGGTTGTCCTTAAGTATCCATAATTATAGCCATTGATACCCTTGTCCTCCATGAACTTGTCTAATCCTTTCTTAAAGCTGTCAAGACTGACAGCTGTTACCACTTCTTCTGGCAGGGAGTTCCATAGAAGAATGAAGGCGCAAACGGTGTAGAACTCAACTAGTAAAAAGTACCGTTTGAAATGGTGACTTTGGCTTAAAGATGAGTAGAGCCGTATTGGACAAACAAAAGTCTTTATGAAAATAAATGTTGCAGAATCAAGAGACAGTTTCATATATTGGTAAGCTCCAGCCTTTTGACTTTTTAACTGTTATTTGTAATGAAAACTCATGTGCGCCAACAGTTACCATGTTCAGCCATGCTAATTATTATGCTTGTATGTAATTTTTATGCACAGATATTCCTGAAGAAGAATACTATCATTCGAAAAGTCGTATTAACTGGTATCGACTTAGAAAAAATTGCTATATCAGTGAATTATTCATATCTACCTGTGAAAGAAACAGTTACTCTCAAAGACATTTTGCTTTACTTGTCCATTACTTTTATTCTCCTGTGAAAAGAAACAGTGAACTACATGTATTACCCATAGAGGAATTTATTCAGTTGTTATGATTCTGCAACATTTATTTTCATAAAGACTTTTGTTCGTACAATACGGCTCTACTCATCTTTAAGCCAAAGTCACCATTTCAAACGGTACTTTTTACTAAGGGAGTTCCATAGACCAGTAATCCTCTGGGTGAAAAAGTACTCTCTTATTTGTTTGAGAACTAGTACCCAAAAGTTTCATGGAGTGTCCCCTAGTTGTAGTGTTATGCGATAGGGAAAACAGTTTTTCCTTATGTACTTTGTCCACACCGTGCATGATTTTATAAACTTTAATCAGGTCACCTCTTAGACGTCGTCGTTCAAGAGTGAAGAGGCCCAACCGTTGCAGCCTCAGATGGTAAGGAAGGTGTTCCAGTCCCCTAATCATTCTGGTTGCCCTCTTCTGCACTTTTTCCAGCTCCATAATATCCTTCTGGAGGTATGTCGACCAGAACTGTACACACTATTCCAGATGGGACCTCACCATAGATTTATAAAGAGGCAAAATGACACTTGCTGACTTATTTTCTATACCCTTCCTAATGATCCCTAGCATTGAGTTTGCTTTTTTCACTGCTGAGGCACACTGGGTTGACACCTTCATTGAGTTGTCCACCAGGACACCAAGGTCCCTTTCCTGGTTTGTCGCAGAGAGTTCAGACCCCATCAGATTATAAATGTATTTGGGGTTCTTTGCCCCAACATGCATCACTCTGTACTTACTAATGTTGAAGCTCATTTGCCACTGTTTTGCCCACTCCCCCAGTGTCAAGAGATCCCTCTGGAGCTCCTCACAATCTCTCACAGTTTTCACTACCATGTATAATTTAGTGTCGTCAGCAAATTTGGCTACCTTGCTTTTTACTCCTACCTCTAGATCATTTAAGAAGAGGTCGAAAAGCAGGGGTCCCAGTACTGAACCTTGGGGGACCCCACTTTTTACTTCCCTCCACTTGGAGAAGTGTCCATTTAGTGCTACCCTCTGTTTCCTGTCCCTTAGCCAGTTGCTGATCCAGGACAAGACCTGTCCCTTTATTCCATGACTGGTAAGTTTATTCAAGAGCCTTTTGTGTGGGACCTTGTCAAAAGCCTTCTGAAAGTCCAGATAAACAATGTCAACTGGATCCCCCTTATCCACATGCTTGTTGACACTCTCAAAAAATTCCAACAGATTAGTGAGGCATGATTTGCCCTTGTAAAAGCCACATTGGCTTTCCTTTAGCAGCACCTTCTCTTCTATGTGCCTATTAATTCTATCTTTTAGGATGGTTTCCATCACTTTACCTGGGACACATGTCAAACTGACAGGTCGGTAATTTCCTGGATCACCCCTGGATCCTTTTTTGAAAATTGATGTTACATTCGCTACCTTCCAGTCATCAGGCACAAAGCCTGATTTGAGTGAAAGATTATATATTTTGGCTAGGAGATCAGCAATTTCATCTTTAAGTTCCCTGAGAACTCGTGGATGGATGCCATCTGGTCCTGGTGATTTGTTAGTGTTTAGCTTAACAAGACATGCAAGGACCTCCTCCCTGGTTATTTCTATCTGGCTTAATTCTTCGGTTTTCCTCCCTACGAAGATAGGCTCGGTTTTGGGCATGTGGTCTCTGTCTTCTTCAGTGAATACTGAAGCAAAGAATTCATTGAGTCTCTCTGCAATCTCTGTTTCCTCTTAAATAACCCCTTGCCTTCCATTGTTATCTAATGGTCCAATGGCCTTCCTAGTTGGGTTCTTACCTCTAATGTACTTAAAGAAGTCTTTGTTATTTCTCTGAGTATTTTTAGCTATACGCCCTCAAAGTCTTGCTTTGCTTTCCTGATTGTTGCCTTGCATTTGTTTTGCCAGAATTTATGTTTCTGCCTGCTGTCCTCATTCGGACAAGCCTTCCATCTTCTAAATGAGCTTTTCTTGCTCTTGATCACTTCCCGAACAGCTCCTGTAAGCCACATTGGAGTCCTCTTGGACCTGGCAGTGCCCTTTTTCCTTTTGGGTATGCATTCCAATTGGGCCTCTTGGATGCCTCCTTTACAACATTCTCCAACTGCCAGTCTCCCTCAAGAGTTGGGGTCGGAGGCTGATAGTATATGCCTACTGTTAGACCATCCTTGTGGCCTTGTGGTACTCTTACCCACAGAGCTTCTAATGGTGACTCCAAATCACCTAGATATTCCAATTCATACGATTTTATCACTTCTTTGACATACAAGGCTACACCACCTCCCGTTTGCCCCTTCCTATCCTTCCTGTACAGTTTGTAGCCTGGGATAACTGTATCCCATTGGTTATCATCTGTCCACCAGGTTTCAGTGATACCAATAATATCAATATTCTTATCTATTGCTACGTATTCCAGCTCCCCTATTTTGTTCCGGAGGCATTTGTATACAAGCATTTATATATGCTTTCCTGATACAATCTTTTGAGTCCAGTTGCATTGTTAGACTGCCTCTTGCATCCTTCTGCTAGAGTGCTGGTGACTAGCTCCTTGCTCTGCTCAGTAATTTTTGCATCCTCCTCACTACTCAAGTACACACTTTCCCGAACCAGATGCTGCCCAGCTCCTGTCGGCTTTCCCCCAGTTATCAGTTTAAAAGCTGCTCTGCAGCCTTTTGCAGGCGCACCCCCCCCAATGATGGACTCAGACACAAATGAAAGTGGATAACGGCATGGGCCACATTTATTGATTCAAGCCCTAGTCCGAATTATAAATTTCTATTGGTAAAACGACCAATCATAATTCTTAAGGCAAGCAGGCCGAAGTAACACTGGTAAGGTATCACCCAAAATTGCCAACGGCAATTGTTACAATGTATCTATTTGTATCAATTTGTTTGTTGACAACAAACAAATTGTTGACCGTAGTCAATATCTAACTAATGACCCCACCCTCTGACGTGTATCCGTAAAATCAGGGGGTGATTCCAGCTGTCTAGTGGTAACCATCACCCCCTCACCTGGTTCGTCGTTGACCGGACAACGTTTAAACAACTTATGCCTATCTAGTGTTGTCCAGTCAATTGCGAACCTGCCGGATACCTGTGGGTCATAAATGTTTACCTTACCAGTGCTACCCGCCACCCGGAGAGGCTTCAATAAAGGCTCGACGCCCCCCCCCAAGACCGTCAGCTCGGTCGACAGGCCTGCTCGCCAATCACCCAGCAGGAGGTCCATACCTCCTCGCGACAGATGGACCCCATCCCCTGAATAAAGCCCATAATTTTGCAAACTAATGGCGGGATGATGACTGACCCGCCCCCAGCCCTTGGTCGAAATGAATCGGGCCACCGCCCTGTTTACCATGCGCCGAGCGCGGTCCAGGGCCTGAAGGTCGAAGCCTCCCCGATAAGCGTGCCGTGGGACCATATCTGACCAAACAAGGGTTGTGGCGGGCCATACGTAATGTAAGTAGGCGAGGTCCGCGCAAATCGCATGCTTCAGCGATAAGCCAGTGACCTGACCCAAGTCATTACCCCCAAGGTGTATGATCAGAATGTCGGGCGGGTCGGCACTCCTCGCCGAAAAGAGGAATGGCAAAAGCTCCCGCCACAACATACCGGGCTTACCGTACCATGTGAGATGTGCGTATGCACCCAGTCCCAGTCGGGGTCCCCAATCTGTCGCCGCAGCGTAACGCGCTGCCCTGTGCACGTAGCTATGGCCCACCAGCCATACTGTCACCGGTGTGATACGACACCCAGGGTCTGTCAAGGGAAAAAAACAGGGAAGGAGAGATACATGGTGACTCAGAAGGTACTCACGGTGGGAGTGGGCGAACATAAAACTGGAAACACTGTGAGCCCCACCTCCCCATGCTGCATATGTCAGCCCCGGAGTACCCATAAGCAGCCGCAGTAGAGGCCGCCCCAATTCTAAATGAATGGGTGCCGTAACGGGCCCCAGGGAGGCCGACTCTAGCCAGTGCCTTCCCTGTCACCTTCCAAAACTGAAATTTAGTGAGGGGAGATCCATCTTGGTGACAGAAAAACGGGCCATGGTGCGTGCCACGCAGTGCAAGGAACTCCTGTAGGGCACCAACTGGACAGATGTCTGCCAATGAACATCGTAGCAGTCTTACTCCACTGCCTATGCCATGCTGATCTGTTTTAGAGGAGCGTATCCTCAACTGAGCCCAATCATTGCAAACATAGACATCTTCGAGTTCCAGTGCCCTACGACTTGCATCCGCCTTAGACAGCATCACAAGCTCGCTGATGCGGAGCGCTCCAAAAAAGGCCACCGTTGTAGCCGCACGAAACAGGGCTGCCTCATACCTATCGAAACATAGGTCATGCCAGCCTCGTGCCAGTTGGGTAAGTACCCCAGGGGAAATTGGGTGACGGTCGTCCAGGCAACGCCCACGTTCCCGCACCCACCCCTCCAAAACATGTCTCACACGGAAATCAGCGGTACTGTCTGTGTGACCTCCCACTTTGGCCATAAAAGCCAGCGCTGATAGCCTAGATGCTATGGTGCGTGGTGCCAGGCCCTGGGCGTGCAGGTAAACCATAAAACGGAGGATGTGGGCCACTGGGATCGGCCAGGTATCTGGCAGGCGAGATTGGGAACAAAAGGTCCGAAATGAAACCAACGCGTGGTGATACGCCTTACGCGTGCGTGGCGCCAGTGACATGCCTATCGCCCGGTTCACCTCTCCTTGCCAATGGTCCATATCTCCTGCGGTAGTGGTGAGGGAAATTCCTCCGCATCCGGAGCCAAGGCACGGAACCGGGAGATCTGCAGGCGGGACAAAGCGTCAGCAATATCATTATTCACCCCCGGGACATGCCTGGCTCTGAACAGTACATTGAGGCGCAGGCTGCGCAATACAAACTGGCACACAAGATCCATGACCCTGGGAGATTTAGAGGTCTGTGAGTTGACAATGTGGACAACAGCCGCATTGTCACACCAGAAATGCACCACAGAGTTGGCCCACTCCTCACCCCATAGCATCAAGGCCCCCAGTACGGGAAAAAATTCCAAATATGTGAGATCCCTCAGGCGACCCGTGCCTGACCAGGCTGGTGGCCATCCACCATATGCCCACTTCCCATTGAAGTACATCCCATAACCAAGGGATCCCGAGGCATCAGACTGAATTTGAAATTGGGGCGAAGCCAGGAGGTCAGACCTCCAAAATGAGACCCCATTGAACTCCCTCAGGAACTGGAGCCATACGTGCAGATCTGCCCTGATGCCCCGTGTCAGTCTCACCCTATGATGGGGCCTGGATAAGCCTGCCATGGCGTCGCACAAGCGCCGAGCAAATGCCCTGCCAGGTGCGACCACCCTGCAAGCGAAATTGAGGTGTCCATGTAGCACCTGCAGTTCCCGAAGGGATGCCTTGCGCTTAGCCAGTAAGTCCGATATAAGGGCCACTATCCTTGCCACCTTGTCTGCGGGCAACCTAGAAGCCTGCGCTACCGTGTCAATTTCCACCCCCAGGAATATTAACTTATTAGACGGGCCTTCGGTCTTTTCGGGCGCTAAAGGGACACCGAGTTCCTCCATTAGCATCTGAAATGTGTTGAGGAGACGTGTGCACGTGTCCCAGCCCTGTTCACCCCCGAATAAAAAGTCATCCAGGTAATGGGCTACAGACCGAGACCCTGACCTACGGACAAATGCCCACTGCAGGAAGGTACTGAAACGCTCGAAAGCCGAGCAGGATATGGAACAGCCGAATGGCATGGCTTTGTCAAAATAATATTCACCCCGGAATTTGAAACCCAGCAACTCGAAGTCACCCGGGTGCACGGGCAAGAGGCGAAACGCCGACTTAATGTCACACTTAGCCAACAGTGCACCCGGGCCACATGAGCGCACCATGCGCAATGCCTGGTCAAAGGATGTATACCTGACAGAACAAAGGTCATCAGGGATAGCATCATTGACCGAGTGGCCGGCTGGGTAGGACAAATGGTGAATCATTCGGAACTCGCCCGGGGACTTCTTGGGCACTAGTCCTAGCGGAGACACTTTAAGGTTGGGGAACGGGGGTGCGGGGAAAGGGCCGGCGACCCTGCCCGCAGCAATCTCCTTATTAATGCTGGCGGCAGCCACCTCCTCCCTTCCCCTAAGTGACAAAAGGTTAGGTGCATCCTGCGGTGACCTATCCCCCGTGAAAGGAATACAAAAACCCAGTTGAAAACCCCGAAGGAGGTACACAGCGTCTGCTCTCCTCGGGTACAATGCGAGCCAACGCTCCAGCATGTCGACATTAATTGGGGAGGGGGCCTTTTGGTGAACCCGCTCCCTCCATGGCAGTCTTACCTGCCTCTTGTCCGCCCCTACCCCTGCCCCTGTATCCTCCCGGCCTGGGACAGGTGGAGGCAGCATGGGGGCCAGAACAAGAGGGGCACTCATGCTTGTACTTGCAATTTTTCCTGTTGCAAGAACCATTGGACGAGATGGTCCAGCACAGCAGGCGGGCTGGAACCCCCTGCCCCGCCACTTGGCGGGGTACCTGTACCGGGGCCGCTCGTTGGACCGCATGTCCACAATGGTATCTCTCCCCAGGCGCCGGGCGCGTGGGGGTCATATACAGAAGCCACAGCTTCTGGCAGGGCTCATCCCACCTCATCTCTGGGTGCAGCGGAATCCTCATGCGGAATTCTTCGTCGTAAGCCAGCCATGACGGACCCGGGAAGTCAACCATAGCCCGGTAAATATTGTCCAGATACTGGACCATAGGGATAGCCAAATCCGGCCTAGCCCTGAGGTAAACGGCCATGTAAATCAGGTACGCTGGCAACCAATTTGCCCACGTGCGTGGCGGCTTACGACGACGTGCCTGCTCCTTATCCTTCTCGTCCAGCCCTTCCCTCTCTTCCTTGGTCGGCTCCCTATTTAGAAGGGAGAAGATATCTACATACTCGCCCCTCCAAATCTTTTCCTTGGTAGACTGGGCCAAATGGTCCCCCAAGGGCAAGGAATACCCTGCTGTTGGCAAAGCCGACACCGGCACTGAGGGAACTACGGGCAAAGGAAAATGAGCCTGAGCCAGCCCTGGGATCCCCAACACATTTCCCAGCACATTGGGGGCACCACCCCGACCCAGGCCCTGTGTCACGGGCAAAGTCGCTGGGTGGGCCGGGGGCCATTGGGCCGCCGTGCCACCCGAGCGAGGCCAAGGCCATTGAACAGCCCCCCCAATGAACTCAGTTGTGTGGGTGCATTAGCTTGGACTGCATACTCACCCGCTGCACCCCCGCGGGCCGCCCCCACCGGGGGTTCCGGCCCGCTGGGGGCGTCGGAGCTCACGACCGAAGCTGAGCTCGTCGACGGAGCCAGACCAGCACCAGACTGCTGCACCTGTGGGGTGGGGAGCTGCGAGGCAGTGGCCACCACCGGCCCGCGCGCCTCAGGCGGCTCAACCCGACCCATCGCCGGCCGCTGTTCGGCGGCCAAAGGGGGCACCTGAAAACCTAGAGACACCACTGTTTGGTTGGCCCTTGCCAAGGACGCTTCAAGGGCCGCCACCCGGGCCAGGAGGGCCTCCACGTCGACATAGGCCCCGGCCCCGACAGGGGGCAATTGGGCAACCGGCCCATAATTCACGGGTACCTGTCCAGGTCCCTGAGCCCCAGGGGCCAGATAAGGCCAAGAGCCCATGCTCAGCCCCTGGGGAGCCGTAGGAACGCCCTGCAAAGGCAGGGAACCCAACCACCCTCCGTGGCTCGCACCCCCCATAGGGAATTGCGCACCCGGGCAAGATGGCCCCGCCGCATGGACCATGGCAGGGGCCGTGGTCGTTGTTTGCGGGCCAAGGGCCGAGGCCCCGTCCGGGGCAGCGGGTATGCTCCGCGCATCAGGCCAAGGAGCTACCGATCCCATCCCACCGTTCCCGGTGGGGTCCGCTAAAGGTGGCTGCGGAACGGGCGCAGTCGCGGTCCTCCGACCCGGCTGACGCCTCCGCGCCGATCGAGCCACGTTCGCGGCTGCCTTCTTCTTCGAGGGCATGGCTAAGGTAGCTAGGAAGCCTAAAACAAGAGAAAGCTGCCCGAAAAGGCTTCCCCCAAGAGGACACGAGCGACGGAGGTAAGGAGGAAAAACTTCTCCGCTCCGTTGGTTCGCCAAAATGGCAGCACGGCTGCCTTGTGGCCAGCCCTTTTATTAGGGTGATGTTGAGTGCCAGCAATCTGGTCCCAATCTGGTCCCATCATGGTTCAAATGCAACCCATCCCTCCTGAACAGATTTGGCTTGTCCCAAAATGTTCTCCAGTTCCTGACAAATCTGAAACCCTCCTCTCGACACCACAGCCTCATCCACGCATTGAGGCTTCTGAGCTCTGCCTGCCTGGTAGGTCCTGCTCGAGGGACAGGCAGCACTTCTGAAAATGATACCTTGGAAGTCCGGGACTTCAATCTTCTTCCTAACAACCTGAATTTGGCTTCCAGGACAGACCGCTTGGCCTTCCCAACATCATTGGTACCAACGTGTACCATGACAACTGGCTCATTCCCAGTTCTCTCTAACAATCTATCTAGATTTCTTGTGATGTCTTCAACTTTTGCACCTGGCAGGCAAGTCACCATACGATTATCATGTGCATCACAAATCCATTTCTCTGTATTTCTAATTATTGAATCGCCTAGTACAAGGAGCCTCTCTCCTGCAATCTGTTCATCTACATGCACCTCATCAACCATATTAAGGGAGAGAAACTCAGTTTGTTCCTGTTGTTTATCTTCCTGGATCTCATCAAGTGTGATGAAGGAGAGATCATCAGGTGGAACCAGTTGTTCCTCTGTGTGTTCCTCATCAGGTGTGATGAGGGAAAGAGCCTCAAATTTATTCTGTATTTTCAGACTCTCAGAGTGATCCCCTACTCTTCTCCTCCTTTGAGTCACATTCCTCCAAACATCTCCCTCCTGAGTTAGTGAAGGGCCTTCTCCCTCAGAACTGTGCCCTGTCTCAATGAAGATATAATAAAAAAAGAATTATATTATCATAGGTGTGTGCCATCAAGACAATTCTGACTTATATCAACCTTTTTCAGGGTTTTCCAGGCAAGAGAAGATTCAGAATTTGGTGATGCACTGGGACTGCACAGCTTGCCCAACATCTGCCTCTCTCTCACAGGCTGCCTCTTCTCCCAGGAAGCATAACCTATGGCTCCATTGCCATTACCTCAACCAGAGGTTCCCAACTTATGGACCGCTCCAGAGGCCAGATCTGGCCTGTGAAGCCAAATAATTCAGCCCCCAACCTCACTCCAGCTGCCACCACCACCACCACCACTGGAATCAGCCGCAGACTCATTTACGGCCAATGTAAATGCATTTACAACAGCCGTAAATGAATCTGTGGCTGTCATAAGTGCATTTACTACAGCCATAAATGAGTCCGCGGCCATTGTAAATGCATTTACTACCGAAATAAATGAGTCCGTGGCTGTCATAAATGTGTTTATGAAAGCCACAGACATGTTTTACAGTAGTGTTTACAGCGTTGGGGGGGGGGACTACGAGTCTGGTCCGCTGAGCTGTCTGAAGGGACGTGGTCCAGCCCACAGCTGAAAAACATTGAGAACTCCTGACCTAAACCATTCAGTTATCCAGCCTGCTGTGCTTTCAGGAGAAGTGAAAAAGCAAGAAGAGTCACATAAAAAGTCATTGGATTAAGTAAAACAGCAGCATGTAGTGGTGGGAAATATGCCAATAAAATCTGTGTACAACTTAGTGCATTACTGAGAAGGAATACTTTGCCTGGAAGAGCCTTACTAGTTAATTGTAGGGTAAAGGTAAAGGTAAAGGTCTCCCTTGCTTGAAAGTCAGTCATGTCCGACTCTAGGGGGCGGTGGCGCTCATCTTCATTTACAGCCAAAGAGTCAGCGCTGTCTGCATCTGCAGACATTTCTGTGGACACGTGGCAGGCATGAATAGTGTATGGAACACTGTTATCTTTTCCCCCATATATTGAGATGACCATAAATTTGCTGAGGCTGCTGTCTAGATAAAAACTATTGATAGCAACTTCAAAACCCCTAAGAACCTCTCCCTTCTTAGTTATGGGGCTTTGTCTCTGAACCGGGCTGGACAACCCTTCAAATACAGAGCGCTTTTCAAACAGTCTTTTGACAGTCCTGCAAAGGGCTCTCCTTTGTAGAGCAGGGAGTAGAGGCAGGGGCGGCATCAGAAATTTCTGGGCCCTGTATGCGCCCTCCCCACATTTTGGCTACACCCCTGTGGTTTCCTGCGCATGCGTGGTTTGTTTGTGCATGCGTACATCAGTGGTATCCCAGCAGTGCCACACCCCTGTGGTTTTCTGCGCATGCATGGTTTGTTTGTGCATGGGCACACCAGTGATTTCCCAGCGCCGCCGGGCCCCTGTCATCTCTGGGCCCAGGATGGGAGTCCTGATGCCCCCCCCCCAATGGTGGCCCTGAGTAGAGGCATCCTACCTCATGTGTAAAAGCAACAGACCTTGCAACTCACTTATCACAAAACTCTCTTTTGTCTCTGCCATGCTATAATTTTCAAAGAATATTTCATTTTAAAAATATTTGGACTGTGCAGTGCCGTTTTTGAGGGCTGGCTAGATCAGATAGTTTCTGTTTGCAGGTATCTATCAAATGCAGCTGAGCATTCTGCAGAAAGGGAATTAGAACAGAGGCTTTCAGATCTTTCTGCTAACGCTGCCAATTGAGATACTTCAGCTACTTTTGTTCATTGTTTTTTTTTTTGTAATCCAATTAAGAAATGAATGGTAAAGTGATGGCTTCTTCACTATTTTGCTCAGAATTTGTCAGCCAGAATAGAAATGCGTACTTCAAATTAAACTCCACAAGTGTTAAATTCAGAATTGTTTTGCAAGAAAAGGTTCATTATTGTTGTGTATGGAATATAATGTGCCTTTAAGTAATGTAACACTCGAATGAGTGGATGTAACAATCCCCAATAGTAACACTGTAACCTTCTGTATGAGGACGCGAGCTAGTGTCCACTGGGGGCAGTAGCGAGCGCCCAGCTCACATGGTACCAATTCCACAAATACCTACAGCCGCGGGAAGATTCCCGCCACTACCTCACCTGGACAAGAAGGGCGTGACTGAGAGTGACGTCACGCAGACAGTAGCCAATGAGCTACCGAGGAGCCACATTCAAATGTATAGCCACTGTATATATTGAGCTGTTCGTCCGCCATTACCACATGTTCCCTCTGACCATCATGCAATAAAGATGCGTTAAGCCAGGCTTCGGCTGTCTCTATTGTCTTGGTTCTTAAACACTAAACTGGCGACGAAGGTGGGATGATGGATCCCCACGGAATCAAGACAACACAGGCCGGTTTCAACATCAACAAACCGGAGGAATGGGAACTGTTCGACATGGATTTCCAAAGCGCACTGATGGTGTCCGACATCTCAGACGAGTGGAAGAAAAGGGCCATCCTCATGAGGATGCTCGGATTCCAGGCCATGAAGGTTTTGGTGGACCTGGTGTCTCCAAGGAAGGTGGACGAGGTTCCGGTCAAGCAGCTCCTGAAAGCCATGCGGGACCATTTCCAGCCCTCGGTCTCGATGTTCTCGGCTCGGGACGCATTCTGGAAGAGAGTCCAGTCGCCCGGTGAGTCCGTGGCTGCCTTTGCAGCGGCCCTCCATTTGGCCGCCGGCCCATGCAAGTGGGAGAAACTGGAAATCGCCCTCAGGGACCGCATGCTGTGTGGCCTGTGGGACGAGGAGGTCCAGCGAAAGCTGATGAACAAAGAGCCGCTCCCAACATTACAGGAGGTCATAAAGGCGGCGCAGGCGGCAGAAGCCACAAGGGCCGGGGTTAAGGGGTTCAGGACAAGGCCCCCACATCCCGACAAGGCAGCAGGCTCAGTGCAAGCGGCCAGGCAGGCACCACACTCCTCCACGGAGAGCAGCGAGGACGAGGACATCCAGAAGGTGCGGAAGGACGGCCGACGTTGCGATGGCTGCGGGGCATCCCATGACCACAGTAAGTGCCTGTTCAGGAAGGCGGAGTGCCATAACTGCGGGCGGCGAGGCCACATTGCCAAGGTTTGCAGGCGACGGCGCAAAGACTGGAAAGGCCCGACAGACCGTTCCCCAAGGAAGCAGGAGGGCGTCCAGCCCTCAAGGAAGCAGGATGGCGTGGGCCGCATCTCTGATGACAGCAACGTCGAGGTACATGGAGTGCGCCGGCGAGTCCCCAGTGATGATACCCACGTTATTTTGTAGAGGTACTGTTGCAAGGGGTCCCCGTTAAGATGGAGATAGACTCGGGTTCGTCCTATTCCATCATTTCCCAGAGAGAATTTTTGAGGATTTCCCCCAACGCGCGGCCCAAGCTCAAAGCATTGAGGTCTACTTTGCGGGACGTGCAGGGAAATAGCATCCCGGTGTTGGGGGTGGGAAAATTCAAGGTCCAATACAAGCAACACGCCTCGGAACTCTCTCTGGTTGTTCTCAAGGGGGGAGACTGTTGCCTCCTGGGAACACAATGGTTTAAGCCCCTGGGTTTGTTCATAGGGGGGGTTGCATACTATTGGAACTGACCCAATACAGGTGGTGTGTAATGTGCATCCCGAGGTGTTCAAGAAGGGACTTGGAAAATTCAAGGGGCCCCCAGTTGCGTTCGACCTGGACCCGGAGATCCGCCCGATAAGACTTAAACCGTGAAGGGTGCCTTTTGCACTAAAGGACAAAATAGAGGCGGAACTGGACAAATTGGTGGGCCAGGGGATTCTAGTTCCTGTTGATTCTGTGAAGTGGGAAACTCCGACTGTAACAGCGCTAAAGGCCAACGGGGAGGTTCGAATTTGCGCTGATTACAAATGTACCATTAATAAGGCGATACTCCCAAATGCGTATCCGGTGCTGGTAGTCAGCCACCTGTTGGCCAGGTTACATGGGGGAAAGTGTTTTGCGAAGCTGGACCTGGCGCAGGCTTATCAGCAACTCTCGGTAACCCCAGCTGCAGCTGCTGCGCAGACAATAGTCACCCACAAAGGGGCGTTTCAGGTGACGCGCCTACAGTTTGGCATGAACTCGGCGCCAGGCATTTTCCAATCATTAGTGGAGCGTCTTTTGAAGGGTCTGGAGGGGTTCTTGCCATATTTTGATGACGTATTGATAACAGGGGGAAGTGAGTTAGAATTGGCTGAAAGGCTAGACAAAGTACTGACGGTATTCGAAAAAGCGGGTTTGAGACTGCGGAAAGACAAATGTGTCTTCTTCGCAAAAGAGGTAGAGTTCCTGGGCTTCCAGGTAACCCCTGTTGGCATAAAACCCTCCAAATCAAAGGTGGCCGCCGTTCAGAATGCTCCTCACCCCACCTCCAAGCCAGAATTGCAATTGTTCCTGGGACTCCTAAACTTCTACCATTCCTTCCTGCCTAGGAAGGCGTCGGTGGCAGAGCCGCTTCATAGATTATTAAAGAAGGATGAGGCTTGGCGATGGGTTGAGAGTCAGGAGAGAGCATTCAATGAGCTGATACAACTCCTATCCTCAGACGCCATCCTAACCCATTTCGATCCCAAGAAGCCAGTGGTTCTGGTATGTGATGCTTCTCCAGTGGGGGTGGGGGCGGTCCTGTGCCACGTGTTGTAAAGCGGTCAGGAAGCCCCGGTGGTGTTCTACTCCTGATCCCTGTCTAAGGCAGAGCGTAACTACGCACAGACAGACAGGGAGCCACTTGCAATAATCGCTGGAACAAAGAAGTTTCATGACTTTCTATATGGCCGCCCCTTCACCATCGTGACAGACCACAAGCCCCTCCTAGGCATTTTCACCGCAGACAAGCCCACACCGCAGATCCTGTCCCCTAGAATGCTGAGGTGGGCCATTTTCTTAAACGCGTACCAGAACACGCTGGTTTACCGCCCAGGAAAGGACATAAGCCATGCGGACGCACTATCGAGGTCACCCCTACCCCACATGGGCAACTCCGTGTGTGAGGTGGAACAAGACCACCAAGTGCTCATGATAGAGGTCCTGGATTCACCCCCAATAGTGCCCGCGGAAATCGCCAAGGCGACGGGCAGAGATAAGACGTTGGCCCTAGTTAGTTCATGGGTGCAAAAAGGGTGGCCAACGTCTTCTCCAGCAGCAGAATTTGCTCCGTTTTTTAGGAAGAGGTTGGAACTGTCCATGGAGAGGGGTTGCCTACTGTGGGGCCAGTGGGTGGTCGTCCCTGAATCCCTGAGAGCAAGAGTGCTCAAGCTGCTGCACGTCAGCCATCCAGGGATTGTCCACTCCAAGGCGTTGGCCAGGAGCTATTTCTGGTGGCCCCAGTTAGACGCTGATATTGAGCACATGGTGAACACTTGCGAGAGTTGCTAAAGCTCTCAGCCCGAGGAGGCCCGGCTCCCGCACAGAGAATGGGACACGGCAAAAGGGCTGTGGTCCCACGTGCACATTGACTTCGCAGGTCCCTTCAGAGGTTCGCTTTTCCTCCTAATAGTGGATGCTTATTCCAAGTGGTTAGAAGTTATCCCAGTGGCAAACACCTCATCAGCCGCAACCATTAAGCAGTTGCGCAAAGTGTTCAGTTCGTTTGGTATACCCGATGTACTTGTGAGTGATAACGCAAGTTGTTTCACGTCTGCCGAGTTCCGGGCGTTCATTGACATAAATGCCATCCGGCACATCACCTCCGCACCTTTTCACCCGGCGACAAACGGTCAGGTAGAACGCCTCGTGTGTACCACCAAAGACGCGCTGAGGCGCATGGGCCCCGGGGACCTGAACCTACAGTTATGCCAATTCTTGCTTGGGTATAGGGTGACCCCCCTGGCATCAGGTTATTCGCCCGCAGAACTCCTAATGCGCAGGAAGTTGACTATGATACTGACCAGGCTGGACCCCACGAGGGTGGAGGACACTGGGAGGAACATTGGGATAGCGGGCACGAAGAGTTTCGAAATAGGCGCCCCGGTCCATTGCAGAAATTACGCTAACGCAGGACCAGCCTGGGTCCCGGGAGTAGTCATTGGGCAAACTGGACCTGTGTCGTACTGCGTTGAGACCAGCACAGGCCTACTCTGGAGGTGACACGCAGACCAACTCCCGGTAACCAAGGCATGGAAACCGCGCATCAGGACTCAGTGTTAGGGTTCTCCCCCACCCGTTCAGCCCAAGGGGGAGGAGGAGGGGGGAGCCAGTGGTCCCCACCGAGGGGGGAAGGGAATACGTTTGTCCCCGTAGATATCCTGGAGGATGCCCCCATAGATATTCCGGAAGATGAATTTGATTTTGAGTTACAAAACCGGGGGAGTTTTTTGGAGTGGTCCCCCACCTGTCCAAGCAAGAAGCGGGGTTTTTCGTTAGCCCCCAATGCCCCCGGTTTTCCCACAATGGAGTTTACCCCTACCCTGAAAACCGCAGAACCACAGCGAGTCGCTAAGAGCCCAGGGAACACAGAAGTGAATGCGCCCCCGGGACAAGCCAGCCAGCCTTGCGCCCAAAACGCTCATGCAATAAACCATATTGGATGAGAGACTTCGTCTCATTCTAGGGGGGAGGGGTGTTGTGTATGGAATATAATGTGCCTTTAAGTAATGTAACACTCGAATGAGTGGATGTAACAATCCCCAATAGTAACACTGTAACCTTCTGTATGAGGACGCGAGCTAGTGTCCACTGGGGGCAGTAGCGAGCGCCCAGCTCACATGGTACCAATTCCCCAAATACCTACAGCCGCGGGAAGATTCCCGCCACTACCTCACCTGGACAAGAAGGGCGTGACTGAGAGTATCGTCACGCAGACAGTAGCTGTTTACCTTCCCACTGAAGTGGTCCCTATTTATCTACCTGCAATTTCTTGCATTCGAACTGCTAGGTTGGCAGGAGCTGGAGCAGAGACAGGCGCTCACTCTGTCTTGCAGTACCTGGGAATCGAACTCCGACTTTCCAGTCAGCGAGTTCAGCATCTTAACCACTTGAGCCACTGCATTCCCAACTGAACTATACAAGGGATTAATTGCACCTTTGCACAACTGTAATCTCACAAAAAAAAAAAAAAAAACCATGCAGCTTAGAAGACTTCCTAGAGGAGAGGGCAATTGGAACCATTTGGTGCCCTCAGTTTGCCTCAATTTCCTGCAAAGCAAAAGGGTCTCCTTTCTAAGTTCCTGTCTCAGTCATTGGCTCATGCCTTGACTGTATCACACACTCAACTAGGGTTGACATATGTCCCGTCTTTCCGGGATTTTCCTGGATTCAAGCTAATTGTTCCGGCCGGTTCAAGAAAAAACATGTAAAAGTCCCAGGTTTTTAAATTTGAGCAAGGGAAGCAAGATCAAAAAACCCCACCCGACCCCAAGGTTTTTTTGTGACAGGCATGCCTCAACAGCGGAGCGCATGGAACGCTGTTTACCTTCCCACTGAAGTGGTCCCTATTTATCAACTTGCAATATCTTGCTTTCCAACTGCTAGGTTGGCAGGATCTGGGTCAAAGACCGGAGCTCGTTCTGTCCTGCAGTGCTCAGGAATCAAACCGCTGACCTCCTGCCTTCCAGTCACTGTCTTAGCCACTTGAGCCAAGGCAGTCCTGGGTAAGAAGGTTTGAATCCTGGTAAAAAAAGCCTGACCAGGCAGGCTAAATGGTAACTTTATATCAAATATGGTCTCAAGATGGAGAGGGCAGGCTTGATGAGTGGTCAGTGGAGGTATTGCATGGCACCTAGCAACTGGGATTCTCTGCAGCATTCTGCTCCTTTGTTAAAGCCAGAACCAACAATAGTTCATGTTGCTTCTCTTCCTTTGTCCCTTTCTCCCCATTCAGCATTACACTACCTGTGCTTTTCTCACACATCAGAACTCTTATTTTTCCCTTCAGAAGGAAAAAACGAACTCCCACAGTAAACTGCCTGAAGGCACAACAAATGACAGGCAGTAAAGTGCAAGGCCATGGCGGAGTCCATTATCTGTTTAACCTCTACACCACAGACATTTTTGTGGCACTCCAGACTGAATGACAAACCAGTCCGGCTTAAATTGAATTCCTACCTTCTTTATTGAATTCCTATGAAGTACATAAAAGATAGCAAATAATCACAACAAATGTTTCTAAAATAGGCTGCTCTTTCACAATTTAACCTTGAATGTATCCAGGAATTGGCCTTGGGCTCTGCTGAGTTTTGTCACCCCTCCCCACATCTTTTAATGATGACCCATCCACAATGACAGTCCAGTTATGTTTCTATGAAAAACAGTGTGCTTAACATGAGCGTCTGTGCAGAATTCACCTACCAGCTCTGCAATCCCAGCAAAACTTTTTTTTAAAAAAAATCCCTTTATATGTCCTCGTATGTATTCTCCTATTAAGCATACTAAGCTTGCCCAGTGCCTGGGCAAGATCAACTGCTCATGCATGTATCTGGGCCTCCTTTTAATTTAATTTAATTTAAATTATTTTAATTTAATTTTTCAACTTCTTTGCCGCCCACTCAGGCGAGCCTAAATCAGGGCAGTTTACATAATCTAAAAGACCCTACACAGTAAAAGCAGTTAAAACCCTTACCCACATTAAAATCCCACATTAAGGTCCCACATTAAAATCCACATTAAAATCTACATTAAAATCCCACATCAAAATCCCACCCACCCAAGAAGCAGAGAGAGGGTGTATCTTATGGTAAAAGCCAGCAAGTAGGAGCAACATTGCCCTCAGGGCCCCACAACTGCCCCACCAGCAAGGTTTTAAGTCCTTTCCTGAAGGGCAGCAACTCCATCTTCAACTGTAGCTCTACTGGCAGGAGGTTCCAAAGGGCTGGTGTGGACATGGAGAAGGGCCTTTTTCTTGTGCCAGATAGGTGCCCCCCCCGGCTGATAGAACAATTAGGGAGCCCCTCTGGTCCACTCTGGGTGGACGGACAGATGTTCTTAGGATGATGCAGTCTCTTAGGTATCCTGGCCCACTACCATATAGGGCTTTAAAGGTCATAACCAGCACCTTGAATTGCACTCAGAGGCAAACTGGAAACCAGTGCAATTCCTGAAGCAGAGGTGAGGCATGGGCATAACGCCCGCACCCCACCACTACTTGGGCCGCCGCATTCTGGACCAGCTGCAGCCTCCGAATGGTCGTCAAGGGCAACCCCATGTAGAGCGCATTGCAATAATCTAGTCTGGAGCTGACCAGAGCATGTGTGACCATGAGCAAGGAGTCCCTATCCAGGAGCGGGCGCAACTGGTGTATCACATGGAGTTGTGCAAAGGTCCTCCTGGCCATGACCACCATCTGCTCTTCTAGTAGCAGTGGAGAGTCCAGGAGGACCCCCAAGTTGTGCACTGGGTCTGTCTGGGGCAGAGTAACCCCATTCAAGACCAAGGATGGCAGCTCCCGGAATGGTGTAGGACCCCGAACCCACAGCCATCCAGTCTTGCTCAGATTCAATTGTAACCCGGTGGTGCCCATCCAGACCCCCACAGCAATCAGAGATCCAGATAAGGCTTTGACAGCATCACTGGGGTCTCCACAGTCCGCGTACTGGTGGTACTGCACCCCATGGGAACGGATGATCTCACCCAGCGGCTTCATGTAGATGTTAAATAGGAGAGGAGAGAGCACCAAGCCCTGAGGCACCCCATATTGAAGGGGCCTAGGGCTGAACCTCTCACTCTCCAACCACACCGACTGGGTCCGGCCCTTCAGGAATGAGGAGAACCAGAACAACAGCGTACCCTGGATCCCCAATCCCTTGAGCCGTCCCAGAAGGGGTATTGAAAGGTGCTGAGAGGTCAAGGAGAGCAAGGACAGGCGGGTGACCGCCATCCTGCTCCTGCCAGAGATAATCCATCAGCGTGACCAATCCCGTCTCCATACCATACCCGGGCCTGAATCCTGACTGGAAGGGGTCCAGATAATCTCCCATGCTCTTGTCTGTGGCAACCAGCTGGAGTTGGGAGATGCCATATAAATTTCCCACAAGGATATTAAGGGCATTGTGGGAATTAAAATGGCTTCCCCTAGTTGTTTGCTGCTGATCAGAGCATTCCTGCTGCCATCAGGGCCAAGACCAACCCAATTTTGTTACTTAAATAAGGTCAACTGAACTGGGCATTTCTAAAACAAAGTATGTAGCCAAAAAGTAACAATAAAAAACCAACCCAGTAAACATTCTCTTAATAGACCTGTTTTATCCTGGAGGTCATTTAGAGAAGGTGTCCTGATAGTGTCACATGCTCCTGATATCAAGTTTCCAGTCACTTGGAACATAGTATTTAGCATGGGAGTACCAACTGTCTAATATCCAATATTGATTTGTTGTTGCTTATCTATTTAAGCACAAATCAACCAAACTCCAAAATGTTCTATCCTTTGCCTCTTGTTTCCATCTCTGGTTGAATAGCTTTACCTTGATGCTTGTCACATCATTTTCAGGTTCTGCCTAGTGGTCTTTTGTGGTCCTTTGGTATCCAGTCTGTTAGCTGACAGGTCCATCTGCTATCCTTTAGGTGGGTAATATGGCCTGCCATCTTCTTTTTGCCATTGATAGTTCGTTGACCACATCATGCAGTCCAATTCTTTGGCATAATTCCTTTTTGTTGACCTTATCACTGATTCAGGCATATTAGAAAACAAAAACAACAAGAAAATAATAAAACAAAAACACTGCAGCACTTTAAAGACTAGCTGCTAAATTTTTACTGTTAGCTTTCGTGGATCAAGTCCACTTCTTCAGACAAGTAGTAAAACTTCCAGGCATGGTTTATATGCACCAGATACAAGGGTCAAGATGTCACAAGGGAAATGTAGGTTGAAAGGAGGTTTCTACAAACCTCTTTTGAATCATCTACTTTGTGCACAGTGTAAATGTTCTATTTCATGTTTACTGGTTTTTTAAAAAAATATTGCTGTACAACACAGAGAAATTTCCAAATCTAAGTAGTCTATAAATACAGTATTTCTGCAATATTTCTCTTTATTCGGCATAACAGGCTACTGTTAGAGCAAAATACAGAGAAAAAGAATGGTTTCCCATTAACTAAGATGTTAGACAGGACATTGCAGGCGCACCCCCCCAATAAAGGACTCAGACACTGGTGAAAGTGGATAACGGCATTGGGCCACATTTATTGATTCATGCCCTAGTCCGAATTATAAATTTCTATTGGTATTTGACCAATTATAATTCTTAAGGCAAGCAGGCCGAAGTAACACTGGTAAGGTGCCACCCAAAATTGCCAACGGCAATTGTTACAATGTATCTATTTGTATCAATTTGTTTGTTGACAGCAAACAAATTGTTGACCGTAGTCAATATCTAACTAATGACCCCACCCTCTGACGCGTATCCGTAAAATCACGGGGTGATGCATGCTGTCTAGCTGTAGCCATCACCCCGTCGCCTGGTTCGTCGTTGTCCGGACAACGTTTAACCAACTTATGCCTGTCTAGTGTTGTCCAGTCAATTGCGAACCTGCCGGATACCTGTGGGTCATAAATGTTTACCTTACCAGTGCTACCCGCCCATGTGACCAAAGTCAATAGCAGCAACAAAAACCCCTATATCAAACCATAGCAACAGTGTGGGATGGGCGAAAAAGCCAGGACCCGAGAGCCAATTGTGAGTCCCAGCCAAAAATTCCCACCCGGCCCCGAAGCGACCAAAATATCACACTGTTAACTAGGGAGGGGGTGGAGGGGAAAAACTTCTCCGCTCCGTCGCTTCGCAAAATGGCAGCTCGGCTGCCTCGTGGCCACCCGTTTTATAAGGGTGCTGGCCACGCCCCCTAACTACCCGGATGCCTTTGTCCGGTGGGGGGGGCCGCAAAGAGCGCGGCGGCCATTTTGGCGCCGCGCTTGCATTGCAGGCGCACCCCCCAATAAAGGACTCAGACACTGGTGAAAGTGGATAATGGCATTGTCAAGGAAAAAGAGGGGAGAAACAGTGCAGTGACTAAACTGGTACTCACGGTTGAAGAGGGCGAACACAAACTGAAAAAATTGTGATTCCCACCCTCCCATGTGGCGTATTTCAGCCCCGGAGTACCCAAAAACAGCTGCAGTAGAAGCCGCCCCTATCCTGAATGAATGGGTGCCGCAACGAGCCCCGGGGAGGCCAACACTGGCTAGCGCCTTCCCGGTCACCCTCCAAAATCGAAATTTAGTAAGGGGAGACCCACCTTGGTGACAGAAAAACGGGCCATGGTGCGTGCCACGCAGTGCAAGGAACTCCTGTAGGGCACCAACCGGACAGATGTCTGCCAAAGAACACCGTAGCAGTCTTACTCCACTGCCTACGCCGTGCTGATCCGTTTTAGAGGAGCGTATCCTCAACTGAGCCCAATCATTGCCAACATAGACATCGTCGAGTTCCAGTGCCCTACGACTTGCATCCGCCTTAGACAGCATCACAAGCTCGCTGATGCGGAGCGCTCCAAAAAAGGCCACCGTTGTAGCCGCATGAAACAGGGCTGCCTCTTACCTATCAAAACATAGGTCCTGCCAGCCCCGTGCCAGTTGGGTAAGAACCCCTGGGGAAATTGGGTGGCGGTCGTCCGGGCTACGCCCACGCTCCCGCACCCACCCCTCCAAAACATGTCTCACACGGAAGTCAGCGGTACTGTCCGCATGACCGCCTACTTTGGCCATAAAAGCCAGCGCTGACAGCCTGGATGCTATGGTGCGAGGTCCTGGGCATGTAGGTAAACCATGAATCGAAGGATGTGGGCCACTGGGATCGGCCAGGTGTCTGGCAGCCGAAATTGGGCACAGAATGCTCGGAAAGAAATGAATGCGTGGTGATACGCCTTACGCGTGCGTGGCGCTAGCGACATGCCGATCGCCCGGTTCACCTCTCCTTGCCAAGGGTCCATATCTCGTCCGGGAGTGGTGAGGGAAATTCCTCCGCATCCGGGGCCAAGGCGCGGAACCGGGAGATCTGCAGGCGGGACAAAGCGTCAGCGATATCATTATTGACACCCGGGACATGCCTGGCCCTGAACAGCACATTGAGGCGCAGGCTGCGCAATACAAACTGGCGCACCAGGTCCATGACCCTGGGTGATTTAGAAGTCTGTGAGTTGACAACGTGGACAACGGCCGCATTGTCACACCAGAAATGAACCACCGAGTTGGCCCACTCCTCACCCCATAGCATCAAAGCCCCCAAGGATGGGGAAAAATTCCAGATACGGAAGATCACGCAGGCAACCCGTGCCCGACCAGGCTGGCGGCCACCCACCATAGGCCCACTTCCCATTGAAGTACATCCCATAACCCAGGGATCCAGAGGCATCGGACTGTATCTGGAAATGAGGTGAAGCCAGATGGTCGGACCTCCAAAATGACACCCCATTGAACTCCCTCAGGAACTGGAGCCAGATAAGCATATCTGCCCTGATACCCCGGAGTACCCAAATAGGGTCAGTCTCACCCTATGGTGGGGCCTGGATAAGCCTGTCATGGCGTCGCACAAGCGCCGAGCAAATGCCCTGCCCGGTGCGACCACCCTGCAAGCGAAATTGAGGTGACCATGCAGCACCTGCAGTTCCCGCAGTGATGCCTTGCGTTTAGCAAGCAAGTCCGAGATGAGGGCCACTATCCTTGACCTTATCCCCCGGTAACCTAGAAGCCTGCCCTACCGTGTCAATCTCCACCCCCAGGAAGACTAGCTGAGTAGATGGGCCCTCGGTCTTTTCAGGCGCTAAAGGGACACCAAGTTCCTCCATTAGCGTCTGAAATGTGTTGAGGAGACGTGTGCACGTGTCCCAGCCCCGTTCACCCCTGAATAAAAAATCATCCAGGTAATGGGCTACAGACCGGGACCCTGACCTGCGGACAAAAGCCCACTGTAGAAAAGTACTGAAACGCTCGAAGGCCGAGCATGATATGGAACAGCCAAAAGGCATGGCCTTATCGAAGTAATATTCACCCCGGAACTTGAAACCCAGCAACTCGAAGTCACCCGGGTGGACCGGCTTGAGACGAAAGGCAGACTTAATGTCACACTTAGCTAACAGCGCACCCGGGCCACATGAGCGCACCATGCGCAGCGCTTGGTCAGAAGATGTATACCTGACCGAGCAAAGGTCATCAGGTATAGCATCATTGACCGATCGGCCGGCTGGGTAGGACAAGTGGTGAATCAGGCGGAACTCGCCCGGTGACTTCTTGGGCACTAAGCCCAAGGGGGACACTTTAAGGTTGGGAAACGGGGGTGCAGGGAAAGGGCCAGCGACCCTGCCCGCATCAACCTCCTTAGTAATGCTGGCAGCAGCCACCTCCTCCCTTCCCCTAAGGGACAAAAGGTTGGGGGCGTCTTGGGGGGACCTATCACCCGTGAAAGGAATACGAAACCCCAGCCGAAAACTCTGAAGCAGGTAAACCGCGTCTGCCTTCCTCGGGTACAATGCGAGCCAACACTCCAACATGTCCACATTAATTGGGGAGGGGGCCTTTCGGTGGACCAGCTCCCTCTGCGGCAGTCTTGCCAGCCCCTTGTCCACCCCTACCTCTGCCCCGCATCCCTCCAGGCCTGGGGCAGGCGGAGGCAGCATGGGGGCCAGCACAAGAGGGACACTCATGCCTGTACCGGCAATTCTTCCTATTGCAGGAACCATTGGACGAGAAAGTCCAGCACAGCAGGCGGGCTGGCACCCCCTGCCCCACCACCTGGCGGGGTGTCTGTGCTGGGGCCGCTCGCTGGACCGCATGTCCACAATGGTATCTCTCCCCAGGCGCAGGGCGCGTGGGAGTCATGTACAGAAGCCACAGCTTCTGGCAAGGCTCGTCCCACCTCATCTCTGGGTGCAGGGGAATTCGCATACGGAATTCCTCGTCGTAAGCCAACCACGACGGGCCCGGGAAGTCAACCATCGCCCGGTAGATGTTGTCCAAATACTGGACCATCGGGATTGCCAGATCCGGCCTGGCCCTGAGGTAAACCGCCATGTATATGAGGTACGCTGGCAACCAGTTGGCCCACGTGCGTGGCGGCTTACGACGACGTGCCTGCTCCTTATCCTTCTCATCCTGCCCCTCCCTCTCCTCCTTGGTGGGCTCTCTGTTAAGAAGGGAGAAGATGTCCACATACTCCCCACGCCAGATCTTTTCTTTGGTAGCCTGGGCCAGATGATCCCCAAGGGGCAAGGAATACCCCGCTGTCGGCAATGCCGACACCGGCATGGTGGGAACTGCGGGCATTGTAAAAAGGAGCCTGGACCAACCCGGTCACCCCTAACACGTTCCCGACTGAGTAGGAGGCACCATCCCAAACAGGGCCCTGGGTGGGAGGTGAAGTCGCCGGGTGGGACGTGGGCGACTGAACCATCGCGCCACCCGTGCGAGGCCACGGCCACTGAAATGCTCCCCCCAAAGTAGTTAGGTGTGTGGGTGCACTAGATTGAACCGCATACTCACATGCTGCACCCCCGTGGGCCACCCCCACCGGGGGTTCCGGCCCACTGGGGGCGTCGGAGCTCACGATCGCGATTGAGCTCGTCGATGGGGCCTGCTCAGCACCAGCCTGTTGATTGGGGAGCTGCGAGGCAGTGGCCGACGCCGGCCCACGCGCCTCGGGCAGCTCGACCCGTCCAGCCGCCTGCCGCTGCCCGGCAGACGAAGCATCAACCTGCGCCCCAAAAGGCACCCCTGGGTGGTTGACCCTCGCGAGGGATGCCTCGAGGGCCGCAACGCGGGCCAGAAGGGCCTCAACATTAACATAGCCCCCTAAGCCAAGGGGGGGCAAAGGGCCGGCCGGCCCACAGGTTGCAGGCGCCGGTCCAGGTCCCTGGACCCCGGGGCCCGAATACGGCCACGAGCCCAGGCCCGGCCCCTGCGGGGCCGGGGACATGCCCTGCCAGGGGAGGGAACCCAACCAGGAGGCTGCTGGGGAGGCGCAGTCGCGGTCCTCCGACCCGGCTGGCGCCTCCGCGCAGAGCGAACCGTGTTCACAGTTGCCGTCTTCCTAGAGGGCATAGCTGCTATCTGCTGGTAAGCCGGATAAAGATGAAGAAAACTGCGTCCAAAGAGGCTTCCTGGCGAAAGGCAAGAGCGACGGAGGTAAGAGGGAAAAACTTCTCCGCTCCGTCGCTTCGCAAAATGGCAGCTCGGCTGCCTCGTGGCCAACCCTTTTATAAGGGTGCTGGCCACGCCCCCTAACTACCCGGATGCCTTCGTCCGGTGGGGGGGGCCCGCAAAGAGCGCGGCGGCCATTTTGGCGCCGCGCTTGCAATGTATTATTTTATCTTCTTAGCTGTTCAATTTATATACAAAATATAGCACACAAAAACGGGATTAGATTCAAATGGAAGAGAAAATTGGTGGAAAAAACCTTAATACTTTAAGATATTCAAATGATCTTTCAGGACATTGAAAATCTACTGTCTGAAGTGGCCTACCTCACTCTGCCTAGACTTAAGGATGGTCATGATTGGGGCTTGCTTACACCAAGACCATTTGAGGAAGGACTGCATGATTTCAGAAAGAATCTGTTTGAAAATACTTTGTGAAGATACACCTCCAGCTTTGAGCCTTTTTTTTTGCTATTTTAGCTACCTGGCCCTGTTGTTGGAATAGAATGCTTGAAATGGCCTTTTGCTTGTCAAACAATTTTGTCATTTGGGATCCAGCAGCTCTTTAAGCCTTTTAATAACAAGCCCTACATTGCCTGACATTTGGTTCAGATGCTGAGATCTGTACCTCTAGTTACCTCATTCCTGCTCATCTGTCCATAACTTTCTGTTTCATAGGAGACATGTTAGTTCAAGAGATTTGAATTCTGTAAACCAGCATGTACTGTTTTCCCAGAAGGAAGGTATCTTTAATGGCCGCTCCTGATATGGAAGATGTGGGACACAAAAGTGAAATTTCACTCACAATGTTTCAGATTCGGTGACGGCTCCATGCAAACGATGAATAGAGGCACCGCTGGCTACTGCCTACCACCAAAACTGCTAACCTTGTCTCCTTTTAAAATGCTCGCTTTGCACATCACAGACAAAACACCCCTACTGCAGTTCCGAGGTGCAATGTGGTTAACGAGGAACTGAACAACAGTTTTGGGCTTTGAATGGTGTCTTTGAAGGGGAAGAGAAGGTTTCATCAAGATCTTTATTGGAGCACATATTTTGGGTGGTGGTAGTGGTAGTGGTGGTGGTAGTTTAGTTTCTCTCTTAACAAGAAAAAAATGATCAAAAATAAGAAAACAATCACTGTTTGAAAGTGAAAGAAGGGCGCCTCCCCCCCCCTTCCTTCAGTCTTTTTTCCCTACTTTGACATCTCAGTGTATTTTTTCTCTTTTAGCTGCGGTTTCTGGGATAGGTGATAACTGCCAGTAATAGGATTAGCATTGATTTCTTTAGCAAGAACAGAGATGTGGCAGTTCCAGCCATTTACTGAACTGCCAGCTTTGAAATATCAAAAAAAGAAAAAAAGAAAGCAAAAAAAGAAAAGAAAGAAAAGAAAAGAAGAAAAAGAATTCTGTAGAAAAAAGAGCTTCTTGCAGCATTTTAAAGAAAGGAAAGCTTGTGTGAATTAAAATACACACACTCACTTATACAGATGGAGAGCCTATATAAATGTGTGCGCACACACACACACACACATCAGTGTATGTGTATGCATATATATCTATACACACATGTATTAACAATTTGGTGCTCTTTTTGTTATGGTGAGATAAAAGATCAAAAGGACTGACTGTGTTCTAAGCTTCAAGAAAGCCTTTCTAAAATCATTTGGCTTTCTTTAGCTTTCACTTGCTAACATATTTTAGGAGCTAATCTTTCATATTTACTATTGTATCCTGACTTTTTTTAACCTTGAAATGTAAGCAAAGGCAGTACTGGGAAAAGTGGGAGAAAATAAGGAGATTAGAGGAGGAGATGGCACCTAAAGAAGTTGGTTTTATCTTTGGCATTGGCAATGTTGGCATATAATCTAATATTTGCCTTAAAACCTGCTGGTTTCTCCCAGAATTCTTCTTGCCCAGATCTCCCTCCATGTATGAGAGAAAGAGAGAGAGAGAGAGAGAAGCACACATGTGAATACACTAAAATATTTCATACTAGTAGAGGATCAGTCAAGAGTTAAGCTACTTCCCCATTGATAAGCAAACAATAGCAATTACACATATACCACCCCATAGCTTTAGTGCACTCTCTGGGTGGTTCACAGAGCAATTAGTATTTTGTCCCCAACATGCTGGGTACTAATTTTACCTACCTCTGAAGGATGGAAGGCTGAGTCAACCTTGATTCCTGTCAAGATAGAACTCATAATGTTTTGGCTGCAATACAGCAGTCTAACCACTGCACCAACAGGTCATAACACTCCCAGTTTGCTTATTTTGTTTCTGGAGATTTAGAAATTGTTTAGCATGTGTATTTAAAAATAGATGATTGGTATAAGGAAATGTGGGAACTTGCTTTGAATGATAAACTGACATGAGAATTGAACAAAAAAGAGAGAGGTATAGTTAAAGAAAATAGATTTTGGAAAATTTGGAAACAGTTTGTGGACTCTACATTGATCAGAGGGGAAGGTATTAGGCCAGTACCAGATCAAATGAGTTTTTGGAATTACTGAAAGAATGGGGTGACACACCACATCCTCCAGGGCAATGTACATATCACGGGGTGTATTATTGAGTCTATCGTATTTTGTTATGTTTGGCTTAAGTTATGTAGTTTAAAGAGAAGAATCTGATAAGTTTGTTATATTAAATATGGTAAATATAAATATAATATATAAGTTGGCATGAAAAAGAGAAGGACAAGATGTAATGAAGAATGTTAAATTTTAACATATAAAATGTAATGAACACTTTGAAGACTTTAGATGGAAAAGAGTAATCGATTATTAAGTTTGTATTTTGTCTGTGTTTTTTCTTTTTTCTCTTTGATCTTTTTAGTTAATTGGTTTATGTAGTTTCCTTTTTTGATTATTAATTTTTGTTTAGTCTGGTATTGTAGATTTCTATGTTAATGGTTTTTAAAAATTTCATAAAAATCATTCTTAATTTTTTTAGAGAAATACGTCTCCTTACAGGAGAAGCTGGAAATGATAGGCTTGTATTGCACCACGTCCAATTTTCTGCACAATTTTGTTGTTGTTGTTGTTCAGTCGCACAGTCGATTCCGACTCTTCATGACCCCATGGGCAATTTTATGCCAGGCACCTCTATGCTCTTCACAATAGACATGGCCATTGACTTTGACCAAGTCCTTCTTTATTCATGTCAGAAGCACCATCATAAAATTAATAAAAACATACAGGTACTTTCCACCTAATAACAGACAACATCAAAAGCATATGGAACAGTTAACATCAAATCTTCCATAATGATATGGAAGATATATGGCGCGCACAGAGTGGGTCTCTTCTCCAGGGTATTACCCAGGTATGACTACTGACCTGGAATGAAGTGGTAAGTTGAACCAGAACAGAGTTTTCCTGCCAAGAGAAGGATATGAATGAGGGGCAGAGAGTACACTGACATAGGAATGAATTTGCTTGTTCTCAGCAGTTGTAAATGATTGTGTCAGTGTAAACCCATTTTCTGTGCTTTACAACAGGGGTCCCCAACAACCGGCCTGTGGACCAGTACTGGGCCATGGGCTGTTCTGAACCAGGCCATGGGGGAAAGTGGTGTGGAGAGCCCCAACAGCAGTCTTCTCCCCTCAATGTGCTCTGCTGGGTCTGCCCGGCGAACAGAGTGAGAGCATGGGCTTCAGACACAGCAGATAGGCAGGTGGCCGGCCCCCTTCTCCACATTGCTTAACTACGGTAGGGCTCCACTCTCCACCTGTTTCCACCATCCAATCCCACCATTCCCAGTTACCGGTCCGTGGAAAAATTGTTTTGCATGGAACCAGTCCACAGCCTCAGGCCACCTCACAGAACAAAAGAAGGACTTGGTGCTTTGCCTGGATCTCTCACACCATTGTCAATAGATGTTAGGTCTGAAGGGTAAACTCATTAGCAAATGTTTAATGCCACAATGTTTGTCTTGCATCCATCTACTAAACCATTTGCAACTCAACAAGACCAAACCTTAAAGCAAATCTGAATATCAACCAGGGATCTTCTGTTATTACCAGTTGTAAAACACCACACTAATTTGTAAATTTATCCGTTATGCCAGCCAACTGTTGTGTTCCTCTGTACCTGATGTGTATAAATGGATGCCAAGAAGTCTCACTCTTATGTTTGACAAAGTGGACTTGATCCACGAAAGCTAACATTAAAATAAAGCAGTTAGTCTTTAAGGCACCACAATGTTTTTTTGTCTTTTTGTTTTGTTTACTCTCTGATATACCATTTTCTTAGGTTCACTTTGGTTCTTCCAGTTCCACTTTGCAGCTGATTAAGTGTGCAGTCAACATTTTAAGAAAACTAAAACTATTGCCAACCATGTTTTAGTTTTGAATACAGACAACACCTGACGTTTATACAGTATTGTAGTGCCCGACTCTTTACTTCCCAGAAGTCAGAGTACTGAAGTTTCACATTGGGTTGCCTACAATCTTAGTGCAGTTTAACAATAGGCTCATTTAGAAAAATTAAATCTGGATTGTAGCCTCTCTGCCACCTGCCACTGTTAAATGAATGAATTGAGAATCATGTTTAAGAGAAAACTGAGATGCTGTCATGGGATAGAAATGGGGCCTGTGGGTTTTTTAGAATAGTGACATGGATTTCTATATACTGTGCACTGGAGGGAGGTGGCATTGTTGCATTATGGGTTATCACTGGGCAGGAACTGCTTGCTAAACTAAACATTCTAACCCTTGTGTTCTTGGAGAAATGAAACTTCGTTTGATAGACATGTGATACTGTGTAGTGATTGGCTGGATTCCTTCAGAGGAAGGCCCAAAGGGTGGAGTTTGTGAGCGGAGTTAAATAGAAAGGGGGAAGGGAGAATGGTCCTTTTTGCTCTTTGCTCTTTTGCTGTGTAAGCAGTTCTTTGGGATGCTTCGAACTCAAGCAATCATGTAATCTTTTAAGAGGGGGCCCCCACTGGGCTTCCACACTCAGTCGGGTTTTCATTATTTTAATGTGCTTTCTGAACTAAATGTGCTTCATTTGCCTAGGATTGTTTTGCTTCCTGAAACTATGTTTATATAACCTACTTTTACTACAAATATATGCTTAAACAGCATTCCGTATGCTCTGGTGTCTAGTCATACCTGTCATATGACCAAAGAAACGTCTGCAGAAGTGGACAGTGCTGGCTATGAAACAGAGATGAGCACTGAACCTTAGCATCGGATATGATTGGCTTTTGAGCAAGGGTGACCTTTACCTTTATGCTTAAAAGACATGAAGACTGGAGTTGTTTATTTTTCTTTCCGCTTTCTTACTAACAGCCTGACTTTGGTCAGGACATGTGAGAAGGCAAGCTAAAATCCTGAATTGCTTAGCTGGAGGTTCTACTTAGGGGTAACAGGTCCATTATATATGCACAAATAAACTATTCTGCCATACTTCTACTAACATTAGTTGCCATTATGATTTGCTAATGTCTTCCCCAATGCTACTTGTTGTGAATAATAGGCTTTTAAAGATAGTTGTAGTCAAGCTGCCTTCAAGGCCTGGCTAGATTGTATTTTTTTTTTCATTCAAGGACAGCTGTTCAAAAAGTTTTATTGACTGTTTGTAAATTTTATTGGTGAATGGCAACTAACATCATGTTATTTTTCTCATCTCTCTCTATCCTGGGAAAGAAAGAAAGAAGGTCACAAAGGGTCGGAATCGACTGTGCGATTGAACAACAACAACAACAACAACAACAACAACAACAACAACAACAACAACAACAACAACAACAACAACAACAACAACAACAACAAGTTTTCAGTTGTCACAGATCCTTGGGTTCCCAGTAAATAATAATGAAAAAAATCAGTTGTGGGCTCAGATTCTACCCTAAGTATCCTCAGCTTTATCCCTAAAGGTTTGCAATTTAAGCCATGCTTCTGCGGTGGCTTAGTGGTTAAGACACTGACAGGGCCATAGCCAGGATTCTAGATGTGAGTGGGCAAATATTTTTCAGGGTTGGCAACAAAGCCTCTTTTCAATGCATTCCTATGGGAAAACACGCCTTGCCAGTGTGGGCAAATTGCTAACTCAGGGTGGGCCAATCTCCCTGCCCCCCCCATGGCTACGGCCCTGGACACTGAACTTGACAACTTGAAGGTCATCACTCAGCAGTTCAAGACCCAAGTGCTGCATGATGGAGTGAGCTTCCATCTCTGTTCCAGCTCCTGCCCACCTAGCAGTTTGAAAGCAAGAAATTGCAAGTAGATAAACAGGTACCACTTTGGTGGGAAGGTAAACAGCATTACGTGCACTCCAGTGTCTAGTCATGTCTGCCACATGCTCACGGAAATGTCTGCAGATGCAGACACTGCTGGTTCTTTGGATATAAAAATAGATGCTGATCCAAAGAACAAAGGCCAAACAGTGTAAATCAGAAGAAATGGGAAGAACTGTTTGCAATAAAGCTGGAGAGTAATTGCCATGTGTTTGTAACAAAATTAAAGTAGTTTCTTCACTTGAAGTTCTCAATGTAAAAAGCAATTCTCTAGTTCATTGTAGATTGATTAAACTCAAATTCAATAATAAATTCTTCAGTATCTCAATGTCTCTTATTCCAAAAACAATACTCAATATCTCAATGTTCCAAACAATATATTTGCAATTCATAATATTCTTCAAAATATTCGAAGCTGACCCGGTGTAACAGCTTTTCATCTAGCTTCCTCAGGAATATCTGTTATTTTAGCACATCAGAGCCTCTCTTAGTGGTTTTTTTTCTGTGCTCAAGACGTGTAAAATAACAGATATTCCTGAGGAAGCTAGATGAAAAGCTGTTACACTGGATCAGCTTCAAATATTTTGAAGAATATTTTAAAGATATTGAGTATTGTTTTTGGAATAAGAGACATTGAGATACTGAAGAATTTATTACTGAATTCGAAATTAATCAATCTACAATGAACTAGAAAATTGCTTTTTACATTGAAAACTTCAAGTGAATAAACTACTTTAATTTTGTTACAAACACATGACAATTACTCTTCAGCTTTATTGCAAATGGTTCTTCCCATTTTTATAAAAATAGATGAACACTGAACCCTAGAGTTGGATATGAGTGGCTTTTGAGCAAGGCTGACCTTTCCCTAAATGTTCTCCCATTTGACCTTTAAGTAGAAATAATGCTTTTTGTAAGTAGAAATATGCTGGGCAAGATGATGTCATGTTACTATACAACCATCCGAACTGATAATATGATGATATCAAAGGAGCAAAAAAGCCAATTAGTAGATTAATTGACTATGCTAGAAACATTTGCAAGCTAAAAGTATATATTTTTGGACTTGGCATCAGAATCAACTGGGAAGTTACACTCTTTGAAAGGGATGTTTGCAATTAAAGAAATTGTTTTCTTATCCCCTTTGTTTGTTTTTATGTAGTTTAATTCATTTTGTTTTTCATTTATTTGAATGGCATTGAATTCATCTTTCATTTGTTAGTCAATCATTTTTGTTTTGCATTTTTTGAAGGGGAGATCTGGACTGTCATATGTTCTCTTTAATTTGCTGTTTTCCATCCAAAATAAAATTATTCTTTTCCCCCCATTGGCATCTTATGGGATATGTTTCAGACATATTGGACAAAATGTTGTCTTGTTACCAGCAGTTTTAAAAGGTACACAGTCTACAGTTTATCATTGTTCCCAGTGGAAAACACATATTTAATTTCTCCAACCTGAAGCATCTGTTTTTAATATTCTATTTACCTGACGTTTTGAGGCAGTCATCTTTTACACACTCCTGCCAGATGGACAGAAAGACAATGAGGAAACTGCTAAGGTTACTATCCCTAGGCATGATATTTCAGCGTTTGGGCCCAGCCATAGCTTTCTATTGAACTGTCAGTTTTTAACACAGCTAAAGATCACATGGGGCAATGTCTCCATTGCTCTACTCCAGCGGTGGGCAATTTTGGCACACCAGATGTTCTTGGACTTCAATTCCCAGAAGCCCTGATCAGTAGGTGTGCTGACTTGGGCTTCTGGTAATTGAAGTCCAAGAACACCTGGAGCACTAAGGTTGTCAATCCCTGCTCTACTCAAAATGTCTTTGGATTTATGTCAACTCTCCACCCATTAGGGAAAAATAATCAGGAATAGAATCATAAAATCATAGAGTAATTTTGATGTAGGCAGATTGATTGCACACGGAGCCAGCAGGTGGGCCAAACACTTCTTTATTGCAGCATGGTCAATCTGTACATCACCAAATAGTGGAGACGCAGCTCCTTATATATCATACACTGCATTTGAATTTCCCCCAAAGGCACTCATTGGTTGCGGTAGCAGTGACGTCATTAGGGACGTACTGCATACCTTCCTAAGGTTCATTTAACCTGACTAAGGTTTATTGCATACCTTCCTAAGGATCACCTATAGTGGGGAGGTTTTCCATGCTAGTTGCTGATTGGGTGATTGGGGTCGCATGGGCTGAGCTTCCTCAGCTGTGCTATGACTGGCAGCTGAGTTGCATCCAGTGACCGATGATTAACTTGCATACACAACATCCCTCCCCCCTAGGATGGGATAAAGTCCCTTAACCAGTGTTGGGGCTGTCGATTTCGCTGCGGCTGACCCGCCAGTTCAGCGGTGCTGCCCGGGTTGCCTGTTGTGCCTAGGCTTTCCCCTCGAGAGAACTGAAGGGTCACATCAAATCCTGGCAAGGGCAGGGATGGGGTATTTCTGACTCGGAGAGGATGAGGGGACCATTGGGAGAAGTCAAAGCCCCGCTGCTCGCTGGGACGAGTGGGGGAACACTTGCGAAAACTCCCCTCATCCTGAAACAAAAAATCAAACTGGGGGTCCACCTCCTTGGGCTGAAAGACCGACTCCCATGGCTCCATGAAGCCTGCCATGCTGAATCCTGTATTTCCCTCTTGGGTTAAGCAGGTGGGGGGAAAACCTAATGTTGACTCCTCTGAGTCACCTCCCTCAGTGGGTTCCTCTGGATTGCTCCCCCAAGTCGCTTCCGTGACCCTTCTCCTAAGCTGGTCAGCATGTCTGCGCCACAACAACCCTGACTCTGTTATAACTTTGTACGACACTGGCCCGGTTTGTTCTACCACCTCCCCATGTATCCATGCTGGTCCTGTGCTCACATAATTCCTGCAGTAGACCAGGTCGCCTGCCCCAAACACTTTTTCTGTTCTACTGACACATTCGTACCCTTATCCTCCATCTTAGAAGGATCTAGGCGGTCAATCAACGTTGGGATTCTTCTCCGCATTAGGAGTTCCGAGGGAGATTGTCCCGAGGCTAGTGGGGTGACCCTGTAGCATATGAGGAATTGACAGAGCTGTAGCTCCAGGTCCCCCGGACCCATCCTCCTTAGTGTCTCCTTTGTGGTGTGGACCAGGCGCTCTACTTGGCCATTCGTGGCCGGGTGAAAGGGGGCAGAGGTGACGTGCCTGATCACGTTCTGCTTGAGGAACGCCTGGAATTCCGTGGATGTGAAAGTGGATGCGTTATCTGAGATTAGCACATCAGGAATGCCAAAACAAATGAACATCCTTCTCAGATGTTTGATTGTGGCTGTGGAGGATGTGTCGCGCATTGGAATGACCTCAAGCCATTTCGAGAATGTGTCGACTGCGAGTAGGAACATGGTGCCCCTGAAGGGCCCCGCGAAGTCCACGTGGAGTCTGGACCATGGACCGCGTGCTATGTCCCACTCCCTGAGGGGTAGCCTATGCTCTTGGGGCCATGATTGCTGGCAAGTCTCACACCAGCCCACCAATTTCTCTATATCCTCATCTATGTTGGGCCACCAGAAGTAACTCCTTGCTAAAGCTTTTGACTTCACGATTCCTGGGTGGCTCATGTGGAGCAGATGGAGCACCTTGGCTCACAAGACCTCGGGAATTACTACTCTTTGGCCCTAGAGAAGGCATCATCTCTTGAGCAAAAACTCGAAACACTTCCTGAAGAACGATAAGAGTTCTTTGGAAGGAGACATTAAGGGCCAGCCCTTCCTAACCCATGCAAATGCTTGGGACAAAACCTTGTCTTTGGCAGTTGCCTTGGCGATATCTGCAGGCACAATTGGGGGTGATTCAAGGAACTCAATGAGCAGCACCTGGTGCTCTTGCTCAAACTCACACTCGGGTTAGAACATAAGAACATCCTTGCTGGAACAGGCCACAGCCCATCCAGTCCAGCATTCTGTCTCACACAGTGGCTCACCATTTGCTTCAGGGTATTCCCAAGCAGATGCCTGCTTAGGATTCCCTGGAAATGATATTGAGAGATATCCTGCCTATCTCTCCAACCCAGAGGTTGTCCTTAAATATCCATAATTATAGCCATTGATACTCTTGTCCTCCATGAACTTGTCTAATCCTTTCTTAAAGCTGTCAAGACTGACAGCTGTCACCACTTCTTCTGGCAGGGAGTTCCATAGACCAGTAATCCTCTGGGTGAAAAAGTACTTTCTCTTATTTGTTTGAGAACTAGTACCCAAAAGTTTCATCGAGTGTCCCCTAGTTCTAGTGTTATGCGATAGGGAAAACAGTTTTTCCTTATCTACTTTGTCCACACCGTGCATGATTTTATAAACTATAAAATCCCCCAGCTCAGGTAGGGGAGTTCCCCCAGCTCAGGTAGGGGAGACCTGGAAAGCGCATCTGCATGCGCGATGTCTTTCCCTGGGCGATGCACCAGTGTAAACTGGTATGCATTTAGGAAGATCGCCCACCTTAACATTCTAGGGGACAAGATCTGTGGGGTGGGCTTGGTTGTGACAAAGATACCTAGGAGGGGCTTGTGGTCCGTGACAATGGTGAACTCCCTCCTGTACAGGAAGTCATGGAATTTCTTGGTCCCTGTGATGATCGCGAGTGCCTCCCTGTTTGTCTGGGCATAGTTGCGCTCTGCTTTTGAGAGGGATCTCGAGTGGAATGCAATTGGAGCCTCCCTCCCATTCTCAAACACATGGCAGAGGACAGCCCCCAACCCCACCGGTGAGGCAGCACACACTAGCACTATGGGCTTCTTGGGGTTGAAGTGAGTTAATATTGCCTTGGAAGAGAGGACCCGCTTTAACTCACTGAACGCTCGCTCTTGAGCTTCCCCCCCACCAGACTGCGTCCTTTTTCAGTAGGTGGTGTAGCGGCTCTGCCACAGATGCCTTCCGTGGGAGGAAGGAGTGGTAGAAATTCAGGAGCCCCAAGAACGACTGCAGCTCTGACTTAGTAGCTGGTGTGGGGGCGTCCTGAACGGCCGCAACCTTTGATTTTGAGGGCTTTACCCCATCGGGGGTGATCTGAAACCCCAGGAACTCTACCTCATTTGCATAAAAAACGCACTTGTCCCTTCTCAGGCGTAACCCAGCCCTTTTGAACACAGTCAGGATCCGGTCTAACCTCTGAACTAGCTCTGACTCATCCCCAGCTGTTATCAATACATCGTCGAAGTATGGCAACACCCCGGGGAGTCCCTTAAGCAGGTGTTCCACAAGCGCCTGAAATATACCGGGAACTGAGTTCACCCTGAACTGGAGGTGTGTCACATTAAATGCACCCTTGTGCGTAACTATCGTCTGGGCAGCTGCGGCCGCAGGTGTGACTGTTAACTGCTGGTAAGCCTGTGCTAGGTCCAGCTTCACAAAACACCTCCCTCCATGTAACTTGGCCAGCAAGTGGCTAACTACCGGCACTGGGTAGGCATTGGGGCGGATTGCTTTATTGATAGTACACTTGTAATCAGCACAAATCATAACTTCCCCATTAGATTTCATGGCAGTCACAATTGGTGTCTCCACTCCACAGAGTCCACCAGAACCAAAATCCCCTGACCCACCAATTTGTCCAATTCCACCTCTATTTTGTCCTTTAGTGCAAAAGGCACTCTTCACGGTTTGAGGCGCACGGGGTGGATGGAAGGGTCCATATCAAAGTCCACAGGAGCCCCCCTGTACTCCCCAAGTCCTTTTTTGAAGACCGCAGGGTGTGTGTTGCACACGTCTTGGATGGGGTCGCCTCGGACGGCGTTGATTCCAGTCAATGCAATTCCCAGTGGTTCAAACCACTGGGTCCCCAGGAGACAACTGGACCCCCCTTAAGGACCACTAAAGGTAACTTCCTAGTGAAGTTCTTGAACCTGACAGTGAAGTCCCCCACCCCCAGGACTGGGATGTAATTTTCCTGAACATCCCGCAAGTTCGTTTTGAGGGCTCTAAGTTTGGGGCGGTCCCTAGGGGGTATTCACAGAAACTCGGTCTGCGAGACATGGAGTAGGCAGTCCCTGAGTCCACCTCCATCTTCACCTGGACCCCCTGCAACAGTAACTTAACAAAGAAACGGGTGCGCCGGTCCGACACACGTCTCACCACTGTGTCTCCCGCATGCACCTTCTGCACCTTCCTGATGCCCTCGTTCTTCCGGCGGCTGGTCCAGTCAGGGTCTTGACTTCTGCATTGTATGCACACCTTTGCGATGTGGCCTAAACGCCTGCAGTTGTGGCACTCTGCCTTCTTGAAGGGGCACCGCTTCCAGTTGTGTGTGCCCCCGTACCCCTCACAGTGGCTGCTTGCTTTGGCGGTGTCTCTCCTCTCAGAAGGTCTTTTCCTCACCTTCTGGACCTCGGGCTCGCTTTCACTCTCGCTGAGGTCGGATGAGGATGTGGCGGCGGCTGCCGCGGCTCTCGGTTCTCGCTTCCTCCGAGACGAGCAGCTGTGGGCCTGCACGGCAGACGACGGGTTTCCTGAGGCTGCGGTTCTCACCTGGCATGCCCGCGCCCCATCCTTTACCGGCTCTGCAGCCGGGGCAGCCTGCAGGACCTGGTCAAATGTGATTTCCTTGTCCCGGGCCAACTGTCTCTGCTGGGCCTCCTCATCTCACATGCCGAGTAGGAGGCGGTCTTGCAGCACTTTGGCCAGGAATGTTCCCCACCAGTAAGGGATGGCCGCCAGTCTCAGCACAGCGACGTACTCCGCCATGCTCTCTCCAGGCCGTTGGTCGCACCGGTGGAAGGCCAGTCGTGCTGGGAACACGGACACCTTTGGGCGGAAATGTGCCCGCAGTGAGGATTTCGCCAAAGGAGTACCGACCTTAGGGCCCTTGGCATCAGCAGGTTCCTCGCCAGTTCCAGGGTTGGCAACCCACACTGAGCCAGTAGGCAGGGTCGTCTCTACTTTTCTTCAGCGATGTTCCCCACATCCATGGCATACAGGAGCTGCTCCTCGTAGAGGTCCCATGTCTCTGGCTTAGAGGTGTCGAACGGAGTGAGGGTAACTCTGTGGGAAGCCATCATCCCATCCTCGTCACCAATTTGATGTAGGCAGATTGATTGCACACGGAGCCAGCAGGCGGGCCAAACACTTCTTTATTGCAGCATGGTCAATCTGTACATCACCAAATAGTGGAGACGCAGCTCCTTATATATCATACACTGCATTTGAAATTCTGCCCAAAGGCACTCATTGTTTGCGGTAGCAGTGACATCATTAGGGACATACTGCATACCTTCCTAAGGTTCACCTATAGCGGGGAGGTTTCCCGCGCTAGTTGCTGATTGGGTGATTAGGATCGCATGGGCTGAGCTTCCTCAGCTGTGCTATGCTGGCAGCTGAGTTGCGTGCAGTGACCGATGATTAACTTGCATACACAACAGTAATTGAGTGGGAAGGGGCCTTTAAGGGCATCATGTCCAACCTTCTGTTCAATGCAGGAATTAAAGTCAAAAATAGATGTGACAGATGGATGTCCAATTTTATCTTGAATGTCTCCAACAATGGAGCACTCACCTCCTCCTCAGGTAATTGGTTCTATTGTCATACTGTTTGAACAGTTAAGAGATTTTTCCTGATATTCAGAAGAATAGCACCAAATTATGTTGTTCAAAAGATTACTCCCTATGGCCTCCCACTTCCCTTCCATCTTTTTCTTTGGGAAGGACAATAATATAAAACAAAGAGGCAAAAGGAAGCTTTCCTTTTCTTCCTTTCTGCTCCTTTTTCTCCCTGCACTTCCTATTATTCCACTTAATGAGGAATAACACTGTATTAAGCCTGACAATCCCAGTTGTTGTTGAAAATGATCCAGATGGTGTTCTTGCCCTCATATCCTGCTTGTGAGCTTTATGGAGGCAGCTGCTTGACCACTGCATGAACAGCATGCTGGACAACATAGTCCTCAGGTCTGATCAATTAGGACTCTTTGGTCTGATGCATGAAGGCTTTCTACCTTCTTCTGTATTTGTTATGGTAGGTGTAGGGATTTCTTTGCTCAGGAGAGTTTGCATAGCTAACTGACTTTATATATAACACTGTGTGTGTTTGTGTTTGTGTTTGTGTGTGTACCCGTGCATGCGTGTATGTGTGTTGTGTGCAGTTTGCTCTTTGGTAAATTTCAGATTAAGGCAGGGGTCGGCAACCTTTTAAAGTCAGGGGCTTGGTCATGCTCCCTCAGACAGTTGAGGGGGCTGGACTGGTGGTCCCCCCCACCGTAAATTCATCTGTAGCTGTCATAAGTGCATTTACAACAGCCGTAAACATGTCCGCAGCTGACATAGACACATCTATGGCCACTTCTGCCACTACTGCCGGCAGCAGCAGTTTGAGCTGCTGATTTAGTGCCACTGGCCGGATTTGGCCCATTGGGCAGTAGGTTGCTGCCCCCTGGACTAAGGCAACATAACTTTTGTGTTTAATCAACTCCCTCATTCCAGTCTTTATTATACATAAGTACTGTAAAGTGTAGGACCACCCAAAAATCAAGGCAATGAGAGCACAAAATAATATATATATGACACTAGGCAACACGTAAATATATCAAGTGTATTTGACAACCAGAATGTTCTCAATATAAGTAAACAAAAATTGGTTATTTCACCACAAAAATATCTTGAAACAGTACCATTCGCCGAAGCACTAGTAAAGTCTTAAGAGTCCATAATTGACACAACATAAAGAGAACATTCAAGGGCAGAAAAAACAAGGAGTATAAAATATTCTAGATATCCATCCGGTACATACCTGTCAACCTTCCCGGTTTGGCTGGGAAAACCCCGTAATTTGACGTCCATTGACGTCATAACCCGCCCCGCGCTGCCAAACCCCCGTAATTTGGCAGCGGGGGAAAGGGTTGTACTTCTTCCATGCATGCGTGGAAGCGCTACGCCGCTTGCGTAGGGGCTGCGCAAGTGGCGTAGCACTTCTGCGCATGCGTGGAAGGGGTAAAACCCTTCCATGCATGCATGGAAAGCGACCTGCGCACAAGCGATGTGCGCAGGTCCCATTTTTCCAGAGCCGTGGGTTGACAGGTATGATCCGGTATAGGATATTTCGATGAAAATCTTCATCAGAAGAATACTCCTTATCAAGTACAAAGAAGACTAAGAGCATTCATAAGCCTCCAGTTGTTAATTCATATTGGGCTGGTATTCTTCTGATGAAGATATTTGTCAAAATATCCTATACCAGATGTTTTTTCTGCCCTTGAATGTTCTCTTTATTTTGTGTCAACTATGGACTCTTAAAACTTTACTAATGCTTCAGTGAATGGTACTGTTTCAAGATATTTTTTGTGGTGAAGTAACCAATTTTTGTTTACTTATATTGAGAACATTCTGGTTGTCAAATACACTTGATATATTTTCTTGTTGCCTAGTGTCATATATATGCTCTCTTTGCCTTGATTTTGGGTGGTCCTCCACTTTACAGTTCTTACCCGCCATTCCATCGTTCTTTTTTTGGTTTTTATTACGCATTACAGCTGAAAATGAAACATTGTTAGATTATTCTGAAGTTAGATTTCTGCTATTCAAATGTTCCTTTTATTTTACACTTGCCACTCAGCCATGATTCTTAGAGGTTGTTTGGAGGTGATTTATGACACAGAATGTTTTGGAAATTACATACTGTGAACAAAGGCAACACAACAAAAGGGATAAAAGAGACATGCGCTGCATTTGGAAAACTATCCTAATGCTTTTTGTCATGCTTTTTCTTACTGAAAGGAAATCCCTGAACTTTTAAAATAACAGGGAGGGTAAGGAATGTTTTTGAGATGGAGAAAAAGGGAAGAATAGTTGATTTGGCAATGGAAAGGAAGGGGCAGAGAAGTCAAAGATGAACTCAAGGTTGTCAATGAATGAAGAAGGGGAACAATAGTATAAAATGGTTGTGGCTGCAGATAAGAAATAATGGAAACAACTTTATACCTTGTTATTCCTTGTTAGCCCTTCTCACTAGCTCTCTTTTGTAGCTATATGTAGTTATTTAATTTATTTATTCTACACTTGCTTGCCAAGATTGTGCTCAAGGTTAGTTGTTCAACAGTAGGAATGGCCTTAATGTAGCAAAGACACTCCTTTATTACATTTGTAAAAGGAAGCCCCAACATGCTTCAAAGCAACAGAAAGGGTTCTTGAGTTGAATTTTTTTAAAAAAAAATGTTAAAGCAGAACCAGATGATAAATGCTATGCACAGAAGCTGCTGGATTGCAGTTTTCTTCCTATTACATTATTTGTCAAACATTATCCAGGGGAAACTGAAGCCATTTAAAAAAATCTGTGAGGCATTTTACTTTATTTTATCTCTGTACTACCTTTCCTACTAAAAGGATTGACGGTAGCTTATAAATGACTTAAAATATATGCAGATGAACACACAATAAATTAGAAATTAAACATATAATAATATTTACATCCAAACAATTAAGCGGGTAATGCACAACATTTCTTCTTTCTCCCTCCAATTTAATTGCTAAAATTTTATCTAAAGTACTTTACCTATCTTTGGAAAGAGACCAGGGAGGTGGCCAAACTGAGGGAGGGCATTTAAAAACCTGGGAGGAACCTCTCTTGCTTTTACTTCAAACTGGGCTATGAAGCCAATTGGAACCAAGAGAGAGCTTGTTACCCAAAAACTGATGCCCCCTTTCCTGATTGATTACAGGAGCATTCATGTTGAGAACAGTTGCAACTTCGGTACAATCGCTGGCGGAACCCTTCTCCCAAGGACGAGGAGGTGTTTATTTCAGACAAAAATATAAATCAAGTTTATTGAAAAGGAGTTAAAAACAATGCTGGCCAGGCGCTGGCATAAGTCCTAGTCTCAACCTTTTTGTCTAAAATAAGTTTCCCCAGTGAGCAGCTCTTGTTGGATTCTTGTGTGCGTGTGTGCAAAGAGTGCTACTGACACCTTCTACCGAGGGATTTTTATACCATCTACCCAAGGGAACTAAACCTAGTTCTCTACTACTAGTCTATTAATTACAAAATAAAAAATTACAATGATTCAATCAATACCAGCACCCGTCTCTTTTGTTACAATAGGTGGGTTGACAGGGCAATTGCCCTGGGGGTTTACATAAGAAAAAACAGATTTCACAGTTCAACAGCTGCAGGTCTTGATGTCTGCAATGTGACATCCAATACGAGCGAGGATTGAAAATGTGCACCAATGTGGTTCCAGAGTTCACGGCAAGAAGTTCAAAATGACCAATGGCATCGTAGATAATAAGTTCAGGGAAGGCTGAATGTTGGGTTATGTGAGGAGCTAGTAGCTGTTTTCATTCCCACCCAGTAATTAATTAATCCTGTCTCACCTCAAGCACTATCTTGATTAAATACACAAGGAATCCAAGAATCAATAGATATGCAGTATTCACCCTTAACCCAGTTCTGTGTCTCTTAAGGATTTGCACATTCCCACCCCCCAAGGTATGCAGGTATTGGTAAAAACAATCTGTGGCAGGTGGGCTGAAGATTTAGAAGGATAATCTTGAGCTCCCAGGAGTCAGGGTCCAGGGTTAACAATAGATGAAAATAATTGATGTCTTCCTGTGCAGGCTGGGAGGTATGCTGCATGGATATTTCTGTTTGGGAATTCAAAGCAAAACATGTTAGAATCATTTTAAAAACATTTTACTAAGTTTTAGGACTTTTTAATAAACACTGCATAGTCAATTAATTAATCAGACATCCAATAATTAGGTTAGCTATTGCAAGCGCGGCGCCAAAATGGCCGCCGCGCTCTTTGCGGGCCCCCCCCACAGGACAGAGAATCTGGGTAGTTAGGGGTGTGGCCAGCTCCCTTATAAAAGGGGTGGCCACGAGGCAGCCGAGCTGCCATTTTACCTCAGCGACGGAGCGGAGAAGTCTTTTCCCCTGTGTCTCCGTCGCTCTTTAGCTTACCGGGAAGCCTTTTGGTAGCGATTCTTCCTTTTCGGCTTCCCTTTGCTTCAGTAGAGATGCCTTCGAAGAAGAAGGCAGCTTCGAGTGCGGCTCGCGCTGTTAGGAGGCGCAACCCAGGTCGGAGGACCGCGGTGCCGCCTCCTCAGCAGCCGCCTTCGCAGGCCACGGCCGGGGCTGGCGGAATGGGGTCTATTGCCCCTTGGCCCGGAGTGGGCGAACAGAATACGGGTGCGGAAGGGGTTCCGGCCCGCGGCCCGCGAGCGGTGGACACCGCTCCTGCACCTGCCCACCCTGTTGGGCCTGCTGCTCTTGGGTCGCAGCCTCCCCCTGGGCCCTCTAGCCTTGGGGGGTGGTGCGGCCCCCTGCCTTGGCAGGTTTCTCCACCGACCCTGCCGGGCTTCGGTGCTGGCCAATGGCCATATTCGGGTCCTGGGGTACAGGGACCTGTACCCACGCCTGGACCAGGCGGGCCGGCCGGCCCTTGGCCCCAGGTCGACGTGGCAGCCTTACTGGCCCGTATTGCGGCCCTGGAAGCGTCGTTGGCTCGGGCCAGTCAGGCGGGGGCCCCCTTTGGGGCCCCTTTTGCGGCACTGTCGGCAGGAGGACAACAGCCGACAGGGAGGGTCGAGCTGCTGCAGGCGCGTGGCGCGGTTTCGGCTACTGCCTCGCAGCTCCCCAGTCAGCAGCCAGGTGCGGGTCAGGCCCCGGTGATGAGCTCTACGTCGGTCGTGAGCTCCGACGCCCCCAGTGGGCCGGAACCCCCGGTGGGGGCGGCCCGCGGGGGTGCAGCATGTGAGTATACGGTGCAAGCAAGTACATCCACACACATTCCCAATATGGGGGGGGGCTTTTCAATGGCCTTGGCCTCGCGCGGGTGGTGCGGGGGCCATGCTGTCGGCACCCCACCCGGCGACGACGACTGCCACCCTGGGCACTGGGGTGGGTACTTGTTCTCACACTGCGGGGAATGTTCTGGGGGTGGCTGGGCTAGCTCAGGCCCCTTTTCCTATGGCTGCAGTGCCGTTTTCGGCTTTGCCGACGGCGGGGTATTCCTTGCCACTGGGTGATCACTTGGCACAGACTACCAGAGACAAGATATGGCGGGGGGAGTATGTAGATATCTTCTCACTCCTGAACAGAGAGCCCACCAAGGAGGAAAGGGAGGGACAGGATGAGAAGGACAAGGAGCAGGCACGTCGCCGTAAGCTGCCACGTACCTGGGCCAACTGGCTCCCTGCTTATTTAATATACATGGCGGTGTACTTGAGGGCGCGGCCGGATTTGGCTATTCCCATGGTCCAATATTTGGACAACATATACAGGGCGATGGTTGATTTCCCAGGCCCCTCGTGGTTAGCCTATGACGAGGAATTCCGTATGAGGATTCCCCTTCACCCCGAGATGAGATGGGATGAGCCGTGCCAGAGGCTTTGGCTTTTGTACATGACGCCCACACGCCCCGCCCCGGGGGACAGATACCATTGTGGACATGCGGTCCAGCGAGCACCTCCGGCGCAGGTTACCCGCCAAGCGGCGGGGCAGGGGGTTCCAGCCCGCCTGCTGTGCTGGACTTTCTCGTCCAATGGTTCCTGTAATAGGAAGAATTGCAAGTACAGGCATGAGTGTCCCACGTGTTCGGGCCCCCACGCAGCCTCCGCCTGTCCCAGGCCTGGAGGGACACGGGGCAGAGGGAGGGGCGGACAGTGGGCTGGCAAGACTGCCACGGATGGAGCTGGTTCTCCAAAAGGCCCCCTCCCCAATTAATGTGGACATGCTGGAGCGTTGGCTCGCATCGTACCCGAAGGGGGAGGATGGGGAGTATCTCCTTCAGGGTTTTAGGCAGGGATTCCGTATCCCTTTCATGGGTGATAGGTCCCCTCAGGATGCCCCTAACCTTTTATCCCTCAGAGGGAGGGAGGACGTGGCCGCGGCCAGCATTAAAAAGGAGTTAGATGCGGGCAGGGTCGCTGGACCTTTCCCTGCACCCCCGTTTCCCAATCTTAAGGTGTCGCCACTGGGCTTGGTCCCCAAAAAGTCCCTAGGCGAGTTTCGCCTTATTCATCATTTGTCCTACCCAGCCGGCCGATCGGTCAATGATGCTATCCCTGATGGCCTTTGTTCAGTCAGGTATACATCGTTTGACCAGGCGCTGCGCATGGTGCGCTCTTGTGGCCCGGGTGCCCTGCTGGCCAAGTGCGACATTAAGTCGGCTTTTCGCCTTTTGCCAGTGCATCCGGGCGACTTTGAGTTGCTGGGTTTCAAATTTAAGGGTGAATATTATTTTGATAAGGCCATGCCTTTTGGCTGTTCCATATCATGTTCGGCCTTCGAGCGTTTTAGTACCTTCCTAGAGTGGGCTTTCGTCCGCAGGTCAGGGTCTCGGTCTGTAGCCCATTACCTGAATGACTTTTTATTCGGGGGTGAACGGGGCTGGGACACGTGCACACGTCTCCTCAACACATTTCAGACGCTAATGGAGGAACTCGGTGTCCCTTTAGCGCCCGAAAAGACCGAGGGCCCATCTACCAAGCTAGTATTCCTGGGGGTGGAGATTGACACAGTAGCGCAGGCTTCTAGGTTGCCGGGCGATAAGGTGTCCAGGATAGTGGCCCTTATCTCGGATTTGCTAGCCAAGCGCAAGGCATCATTGAGGGAACTGCAGGTGCTACATGGTCACCTCAATTTCGCTTGCAGGGTGGTCGCACCGGGCAGAGCTTTTGCCCGGCGCTTATGCGACGCCATGGCAGGGTTATCCAGGCCCCACCATAGAGTTAGGCTTACCCGGGGTATCAGGGCAGACATGTTTGTCTGGTTGCAATTCCTGAGGGAGTTCAATGGGGTCTCATTTTGGAGGTCTGACCTCCTGGCATCCCCCAATTTTCAGATCCAGTCTGATGCCTCAGGATCCCTGGGTTATGGGATGTACTTCAATGGGAAGTGGGCCTATGGTGGGTGGCCACCGGCCTGGGCAGGCACGGGTCGCCTGCGGGATCTCACATTCCTGGAATTTTTCCCTATTCTGGGGGCTTTGATGCTATGGGGCGAGCAGTGGGCTAATTCGGTTGTGCATTTCTGGTGTGACAATGCTGCTGTTGTCCACATTGTCAATGCACAGACTTCCAAATCGCCCAGGGTCATGGAACTAGTGCGCCATTTTGTGTTGCGCTGCCTGCGCCTCAATGTCTTGTTCAGGGCCAGGCATGTTCCAGGGATTAATAATGATATTGCTGACGCTTTGTCCCGCCTGCAGATCTCCCGGTTCCGCGCCTTGGCCCCGGATGCGGAGGAATTTCCCTCGCCACTCCCGGACGAGATGTGGACTATTGGCAAGGAGAAGTGAACCGGGCGATTGGCCTGTCACTAGCGCCACGCACGCGTAAGGCGTATCAACAAGCATTCAATTCTTACAGAGCATTTTCTGCTCAATTTCACCTGCCAGAGACCTGGCCTATCCCGGTGGACCATGTTCTGCGGTTCATGGTTCACCTGCATGCACAGGGCCTCGCACCTCGCACCATAGCATCCAAGCTCTCGGCGTTGGCTTTTATGGCCAAAGTGGGAGGTCATGTGGACAGCACCTCTGACTTCCGTGTGAGACATGTTTTGGAGGGGTGGGTGCGCGAGCGCGGGCGTTGCCCGGATGACCGGCACCCTATTTCCCCAGGGGTTCTTACCCAGTTGGCCCGGGGCTGGCCAGGCCTCTGTTTTGATCATTATGAGGCAGCCCTTTTCCATGCAGCCACAACGGTGGCATTTTTTGGAGCGCTCCGCATCAGCGAACTTGTGATGCTGTCTAAGGCGGATGCAAGTTGTAGGGCCCTGGAACTCGAAGATGTCTATGTCGCCAAAGACTGGGCTCAGTTGAGGATACGCTCCTCTAAAACAGATCAGCATGGCGTAGGCAGTGGTGTAAGACTGCTACGGTGTTCTTTGGCAGACATCTGTCCGGTTGGTGCCCTACAGGAGTACCTGGCACTGCGTGGCATGCACCACGGCCCGTTTTTCTGTCACCAAGATGGGTCTCCCCTTACTAAATTTCAGTTTTGGAAGGTGACAGGCAGAGCCCTCACCAGGGTGGGCCTACCAGGTGCCCGTTATGGCACACATTCATTCCGTATTGGTGCAGCCTCTACAGCAGCTGCTTTTGGGTACTCTGGGGCTGACATACGTAGCATGGGGAGGTGGGGCTCGCAATGTTTTCAGTTTTATGTGCGCCCACTCCCGCCATGAGTACCAATCCAGTCACCTTACCGCCTTTTTTCTCGATTTTCCTACAGACCCTGGGTGTCGTATTACACCGGTGACAGTATGGCTGGTGGGCCACAGCTATGTGCACAGGGCAGCGCGTTACGCTGCGGCGACAGAGTGGGGACCCCGACTGGGACTGGGTGAACACGCCAGTCTCACATGGCATGGTAAGCCTGGGATGTTATGGCGGGAGCTGCGGCCTTTCCTTTTTTCTGGCCTGGGTGCTGACCCGCCTGACATTCTCATCATCCACATGGGGGGCAATGATTTGGGCCAGGTCACCGGCTTATCGCTCAAGCATGCGATTTGCGAGGACCTCGCCTACTTGCATTATGTCTGGCCTGCCACAACCCTGGTCTGGTCGGACATTGTCCCGCGACATTCTTATAGAGGGGGCGTTAACCTCCTGGCCCTTGACCGTGCTAGGCGCACGGTCAATAGGGCGGTGGCGCGGTTTCTTGCCGACAGGGCTTGGGGACGGGTCAGTCATCACCCCGCTATTAGCCTACAAAATTATGACTTGTACGCAGGGGATGGGGTCCATCTGTCGCGAGGAGGTATGGACCTCCTGTTGGGTGATTGGCGAGCAGGCCTGTTGACCAAGCTGACGGTCTGGGGGGGGGGCGTCAGGCCTTCTTTGAAGCCCCTCCATGTGGCGGGTAGCACTGGTAAGGTAAACAGTATGACCCACAGGTATCCGGCAGGTTCGCAATTGACTGGACAACACTAGACAGGAATAAATTAGTTAAACGTTGTCCGGTCAACGATGAACCAGGCGACGGGGTGATGACGATAGCTAACCAGCATGCATCACCCCGTGATTTCACGGATACGCGTCAGAGGGTGGGGTCATGAGTTAGATATTGACTACGGTCAACAATTTGTTTGTTGTCAACAAACAAATTGATACAAATTGATACATTGTAACCAACTGCCGTTGGCAATTTTGGGTGGTACCTTACCAGTGTTACTTCGGCCTGCTTGCCTTAAGAATTATGATTGGTCGTTTTACCAATACAAATTTATAATTCGGACTAGGGCATTGAATCAATAAATGTGGCCCGATGCTGTTATCCACTTTCAATGTTGTCTGTGTCCGTTATTGGGGGGTGCGCCTGCAATGCAAGCGCGGTGCCAAAATGGCCGCCGCGCTCTTTGCGGGCCCCCCCCCACAGGACAGAGAATCCGGGTAGTTAGGGGCGTGGCCAGCTCCCTTATAAAAGGGGTGGCCACGAGGCAGCCGAGCTGCCATTTTACCTCAGCGACGGAGCGGAGAAGTCTTTTCCCTTCCACCCCCTCCCTAGTTAACAGTGTGATATTTTGGTCGCTTCGGGGCTGGGTGGGAATTTTTGGCTGGGACCCATATTGGCTTCCGGGTCCTGGCTTTTTTGCCCATCCCACACTGTTGCTATGGTTTGATATAGGGGTCTTCTTATGTTCCTACTGTTGACTTTGGTCACATTGGCGGGTAGCACTGGTAAGGTAAACAGTATGACCCACAGGTATCCGGCATGTTCGCAATTGACTGGACAACACTAGACAGGAATAAATTAGTTAAACGTTGTCCGGTCAACGATGAACCAGGCGACGGGGTGATGACGATAGCTAACCAGCATGCATCACCCCGTGATTTCACGGATACGCGTCAGAGGGTGGGGTCATGAGTTAGATATTGACTACGGTCAACAATTTGTTTGTTGTCAACAAACAAATTGATACAAATTGATACATTGTAACCAACTGCCGTTGGCAATTTTGGGTGGTACCTTACCAGTGTTACTTCGGCCTGCTTGCCTTAAGAATTATGATTGGTCGTTTTACCAATACAAATTTATAATTCGGACTAGGGCATTGAATCAATAAATGTGGCCCGATGCTGTTATCCACTTTCAATGTTGTCTGTGTCCGTTATTGGGGGGTGCGCCTGCAAATCAGTAGGCAAGCAAGGCTTCAAAACCCTTAAAACACAAGTTAACTCTAACTGCAATATAAAGGAGCCTTTTTGAGGCTTGGGTTTTTAAAAGTCTTTTTTTCTGCTGGCTGGCTGACAGCTTTCCAAAGGGGGGCTGCTTTCCTCCACAGCAGAGAGGCATAATAAGATATAAAATAAAATTAGGGTATGTGTGTTTCCAAAAGTGGGGCTACAAGTATATACCTTCAAGTGTGTGTGAATGGGTGCATGGCCAGAGTGGTGCTTGTGTACACATAAGCCTAATCAATCCTAAACGTGGGTGGCAAAATGAAATGAATGAAATACCTTTGTTGTAAAGAAAAGAAACAGGATAACTTTATTAATAAGAGATAGAAATGGCAAGACATAAAAACAGGGTGTACTTTTTTCAAAAGTGAGGTTACAAGCTCTCTCTCAGAGATCTTCAAAACCAGGATGCTTCATATAGGAAGGTACAACCTTTTAGGCAGTCTGGACTCTAGCTGTTTAGTATTTTATAGGTCATCATCTATGCTCAACTGGTCTAATTTGGGTACTAAAGACATGAGGTTGCTAGAACTCAAGTAGTTGCCTGGGATCAGATAGCCCAGGAGCTATTTGAAGCACCACTTAATGAAGCCTAAGTTCTCAGGCAGAACTTCTTACCCACCACCCTACAGAAGTGTGCTGAGAGTGGTCAGTTGGCTCTTTATGTTGTTGTTCAGTCGCACAGTCGATTCCGACCCTTTGCGACCCTATGGACCATCGTTCTCCAGGCACCCCTGTCCTCCACCATCCCCCTCAGTCCTCCCAGTTCTGTGCCCATTGTGTCTACAATACCATCTATCCATCTCATCCTTGGCCTCCCCCTTCTTCTTTTGCCCTCCACCTTTCCCAACATCACGGCCTTCTCAAGTGAATCCTCCCTTCTCATTTGATGCCCAAAGTACTTTAGCCTCATCTTTACTATTTGACCTTCCAATGAGCAGTCAGTGTTGATTTCTTCTAAGATTGACCTATTTGTTCTCCTCGCTGTCCAGGGTACCCTCAAAACTCTCCTCCAACACCACATTTCAAAGGCATCTATTCTTCTGCGTTCAGCTTTCCTAATTGTCCAGCTCTCACATCCGTACATTACCACTGGGAATACCATTGCTTTGACTATTCTAATTTTTGTTTTCAAGGTGATGTCTCTGCTTTTCACTATGTTCCCCAGGTTTCTCATGGCTTGTCTCCCTAGAATCAGCCGCCTCTTTATTTCATGGCTGCAATCTCCATCTGCAGTGATCTTAGATCCTAAGAAAGTAAAATCTGTCACTGCTTCTACTTCTTCCCCGTCTATTTTCCAGGAACTGATCGGGCCTGTTGCCATTATCTTGGTTTTCTTGATATTGAGTCTCAAGCCAGCTTTAGCACTCTCTTCCTTCAAACCGATCAAGAGATTCTTTAGGTCTTCCTCACTTTCTGCCATTAGGGTGGTGTCGTCTGCATATCTCAGATTGTTGATGTTTCTCCCAGCAATTTTGATCCCATATTGTGATTCCTCCATCCCTGGATTGCGCATTATGTGCTCTGTGTATAAGTTGAATAAGCAGGGTGACAGAATGCAGCCTTGTCTTTATAGATCAGTAGTTTTCAACCTTGGGGATTCTAATGGTCTTAAACTTAAATATAGGTTGATAAGTGTTTTATCTAAGACTTCTAGGTGTTGTAGTACAATTGCATTTCTATTCCCAAACCTAGGCTATTTATTATTTACCTAATTTCTAGCCAGGTAGGTGACTTTTTCTTTGGCTAGAAGGATTATGAGCAATATGTGTTCTTTATAGATGGTTCATGGAATTAACGTTTATATCATTGTGCTAATAACACAATTCATAAATTAAATATTGAAAGCTGAAAGTTACAAAGGCTGATAAATGAGCATGCTCTAAAATGTTTTTCCCCACCCTAATCTACCTTCTTGTTTTAGGCATCAATTTAAGAGAGCTTGGGAAACTTAATTCTTTAGACAGCAACTTTCAGTCCCCCACTATGACTGTTATGTTGGTTTGGGGATTCTGAAAATTGTTATATAAAAAAAGAAAGCTTTCCAAGCTCTGCCACTTCAGGCAACCAGAAACCTTCAATTTCAAACAGAAAGTGCAGTTTTAGACATTTTTTGTGACCTCAACATATAAATTCATTCTTTCATTCATTCACACCCGAGGTGTGTGGGTAAAGGAGGACCTAAAAGGGGAAATAAAAACAATAAAGATGTATTGAGTGGTTTTAAGCTACTAAATTCATAAGGAAGAAGCATTGCAGGCGCACCCACCCAAATAAAGACTCAGACACCGGTATTGGATTAAAGGCATTGGGCCACTTTTATTGAATAATGCCCTAGTCCGAATTATCACTTTCAATTGGTGTATCATCCAATTGTAATTCTTTAAGGCAAGCAGGCCGCAGTAACACTGGTAAGGTTCCACCCTAAATGCCAATGGAAATTGGCTACATGTATCAATTTGTATCAATTTGTTTGTTGACACAAACAAATTGTTGACCGGAGTCAATATACTATCTACTGACCCCACCCTATGACGTGTAACCGTTCAAATATCAAGGTGATGCAGGCTGTGAAGCTCCTGACATCACCCCTTTCATGGTTCGCCCTTGACTGGCCAATCCTGTTTCCCCTGTACCTATCTACGTGTTGGCCAATCAATTGCGAACCTGCCAGATACCTATGGGTCATAAATCTTTACCTTACCAGTGCTACCCGCCAAAAGTGACCAAAGTCAACTTACCCCGTATCTCAAACACTAGCGACAGTGTGGGATGGGCGAAAAAGCCAAGAACCAAAGGGCCAATTGTAAGTTCAAGCAAAAATTCCCACCCGGCCCTGAAGCGACCAGAAAATCACACTGTCCACTAGGGAGGGGGTGGAGGGAAAAACTTCTCCGCTCCGTCACTTCGTAAAATGGCAGCACAGCTGCCTCGTGGCCACCCCTTTTATAGAGGGGTGGCCATGCCCCCTAACTAGCCCGGATGTCTGCATCCGGGTGGGGGCCCCCGCAAAGAGCATGGTGGCCATTTTGGCGCTGTGCTTTCATTGCAGGCGCACCCACCCAAATAAAGACTCAGACACCGGTATTGGATTAAAGGCATCGGGCCACTTTTATTGAATAATGCCCTAGTCCGAATTATCACTTTCAATTGGTGTATCATCCAATTGTAATTCTTTAAGGCAAGCAGGCTGCAGTAACACTAGTAAGGTTCCACTCTAAATGCCAATGGAAATTGGCTACATGTATCAATTTGTTTGTTGACACAAACAAATTGTTGACCTGAGTCAATATACTATCTACTGACCCCACTCTATGACGTGTATCTGTTCAACTATCAAGGTGATGCAGGCTGTGAAGCTCCTGACATCACCCCTTTCATGGTTCGCCCTTGACCAGCCAATCCTGTTTCCCCTGTACCTATCTACGTGTTGGCCAGTCAATTGTGAACCTGCCGGATACCTATGGGTCATAAATCTTTACCTTACCAGTGCTACCCGCCACAAGGGGAGGCGTCCATGATGACTCACCGCCCCCCCCAGACCGTCAGCTCGGTCACCAGGCACATCCTCCAGAAAGAGGTTCATACCTCTAGCCGACAGGTGGACCCCATCTCCTGCATATAGATCAAAATCCTGCAAGCCTATCCCCCGATGTCAAATGGCTGTTCCTAAGCCATTCTGAATGAGAAACCGGGCAACAGCCCTGTTCACTGACCGCCGGGCATGGTCCAAACCACGGAGGTCCATGCCTCCTCTATAACACTGACTCGGCATTATGTCAGACCATAGCAACCGTGTGTACGGCCATAAATGATGTAAAAACGCCAGGTCGCTGCACACTGACATTTTTAAGGAAAGGCCGGTGATCTGTGCGAGATCATTGCTGCCGAGGTGCAGAATCAGGACATCAGGCGGTCCAGCATCCCTGATGGACATCAGGAATGGCAACAGTTCCCGCCATCTCATGCTGCGCATACCATACCACCGCATACGTGCGGATGCACACAGCCCGAGATGGGGTCCCCACTCCGTCGCTGCAGCATATTGTGCCACCCAGTGCACGTAACTGTGGCCCACCAGCCATACTGCCACCGGTGTGCATAGGCACACAGGGTCTGTAAAAGAAGGAGAAGGAAGTAAGGACATAACTGGTACTCATACAGTGAGGGGACATACATATAAGGAAAAACGCGTGGACCCCCACCTACCCATCTGACATATATCTGCCTCAGAGTACCCAAATGCAGCCGCAGTTGAAGCGGCGCCTATCCTGAATGAATGGGTGCCATAACGAGCCCCAGGGAGGCCGACACTGTGAAGTGCCATACCGGTCACCCTCCAGAACTGAAATTTGGTAAGGGGAGACCCACCCTGGTGGCAGAAAAATGGGCCAGGGTGCGTGCCACGCACTGCCAAAAATGCATGTAGGGCACCAACCGGACAGATGTCAGCAAATGTACAACGTAGCAGTCTAACACCACTGCCTACTCCGTGCTGATCGGCCTTTGAGGAACGAATCCTCAACTGAGCCCACTCCTGGTTGATAAAGACATTGTCGAGTTCCAGTGCCCTACGAGACACGTCCCCCTTTGACAATGGGACCAGCTCACTGATTCGGAGAGCTCCAAAGAAAGCTACGGTGGTAGCTGCATGAAAAAGAGCCTCTTCATACCTATCGTAACACAGTCTATGCCAACCTCATGCAAGGTGCGTCAGAACACCTGGTGAAACAGGGTGACATGTGTCCAGGCGGCAGTCACGCTCACGTGTCCACCCTTCCAATACGTGGCGTATGCGGAAGTCATTAACGCAGTCATTGAAGCCCCGTGCCTTGGCCATAAATGCCAAGGCGGAAAGCCTGGTGGCGATGGTGCGTGGGGCTAACCCCTGATAATGCAGGTGCACCATATACTGTAAAATCTGGTCAACCGGTATCGGCCACATTTCGGGCAATTGCCTTTGCCCACAAAAGGTCCTAAATTGGAGGAGTGCATGTAGATATGCCTTACGCGTGCGAGGTGCCAAAGACATGCCGATCGCCCGGTTCACCTCTCCTCGCCAAATGTCCAAATCTCGGCCGGGAGTGGAGAGGGAAGTTCCTCTGCATCTGGAGCCAAGGCACAGAACCGGGAGATCTGCAGGCGGGATAAAGCGTCAGCAATATTGTTATTAATGCCTGGCACATGTCTGGCCCTGAATATCACATTAAGGCGCAAGGACCTCAAGACAAATTGGCGAACTAAGGCCATGATTCTGTGGGAGTTAGATGTTTGGGCATTGACAATGTGCACCACTGCAGCATTGTCACACCAAAAGTGAACTACCGAATTAGCCCACCTGTCCCCCCAGAGCATTAGGGCCCCTAAAATGGGAAATAACTCCAGGAACGTAAGCGATCCGTGCCTTGCCATGTCTGAGGTCATTGACCGTAGGTCCACCGTCCCTCAAAGTAAATCCCGTAACCCAGGGAGCCAGAGGCATCCGACTGTACTTGAAAATGAGGGCTGACCATAAGCTCAGATCTCCAAAGGAGACACCATTAAAGTCCTGTAGGAATGTGAGCCAAACTGCCAGGTCTGCTCGTAAACCCCTGGTCAGCCGTACCCTGTGGTGTCGTTTTGAAAGGCCCACCATGGCGTCACACAGACGCCTGGCAAAGGCTCTGCCTGGTGTCACTACCCTACAGGCGATGTTGAGGTGGGCGAAGTTGAGGTGGCCGTGAAGCACCTGTAAATCTCGAAGAGACACCTTACATTTGGCAAGCATTGCCAAAATCGCAGCAGAGATCTGAGTCACCTTTTCCATAGGCAACCTGGATGTCGGGGCGACGGTGTCAATTTCAATACCTAAAAAGGTAAGGGTGGTGGCTGGGCCCTCAGTCTTTTCAGGTGCTAGGAGGACGCCCAGTTCTCGCATAAGGACCTGAAATGTGTTGAGCAGACAGGCACACGTGCCCATGCCATGTCCACCCCCGAACAAAAAATCGTCGAGGTAGTGGGCTACCGACCGGGACCCAGACCTACAAACAAAAGCCCAGTGGAGGAAGGTGCTAAATCATTCAAAGGCCGAACATGAGATTGAACAGCCGAAAGGCATGGCCTTGTGCACATAAAACTTGCCCCGAAAACAAAAACCTAACAGCTCAAAGTCATCCGGATGCACTGGCAACAATCGGAATGCCGATTTGATATCACACTTTGCCAATTGCGCCCCGGGACCACACGAGCATACCATCTGTAAGGCCTGGTCAAATGACGTATACCTGACAGAGCAAAGGTCATCTGGTATAGCGTCATTGACCGAGGAACCCGCAGGGTAAGAAAGGTGGTGAATTAGACAGAATTCACCCGGGGACTTCATGGGGACTAAACCTAGAGGGGATACCTTCAAGTTAGGATATGGGGGGGGGGGGTTCGACAAATGGCCCCGCCACCCTCTGTGCCTTGACCTCCTTGGCTATCTGCTCTGCAGCAATTACCTCATTACCCCTGAGAGAAAGTAGGTTCAGGGCGTCGTCCTGAGGCCCACGAACACCTTTAAAGGGTATGCGAAAGCCAAACTGAAAGCCCTCAAGTAGGTATCTTTAGTGTATGAGAACCAAGACAATAGAAACAGCCGAAAGGTTGGCTTAACACATCTTTATTGCATGATGGTCCGGGAGAACATGTGGTAATGGCGGATGAACAGCACAATATATACTGTGGCTATACATTTGAATGTGGCTCCTCAATAGCCCATTGGCTACTGTCTGCGTGACGTCATTCCCCGTCACGCCCTTCTTGTCCAGGTGAGGTGGTGGCGGGAATCTTCCCACGCTGTAGGTATTTGGGGAATTGGAACCATGTGAGCTGGGCGCTCGCTATTGCCCCTAGTGGTCACTAGCTCGCGTCCTGATACAGAGGGTTACAGTGTTACAGCTGGTGATTATTATATCCACTCATTCGAGTGTTACATTACTTAAAGGCACAATATTCCAAACACAACAGTATCTCGCATCATCCTGTCTAGGATAAGCGCGCAGCCATCGTTCAAGCACCGGGACATTAATTGGGGAGGGGCCCTTTTGAATGGGTAGCAATGTCAGAGGGAGCTCTGACTGCCCCCTGCCCACCCCTCCCTCTGCCTTGTGACCCACTGGCCTGCGGGCACGCGGAGGCAGCATGAGGGCCAGAACAAGAAGGGCACTCGTGCCTATATTGACACTGGCGCTTGTTGCACACTCCATTGGTGGAGAAACTCCAACACAACAGGCGGGCTGGAACCCCCTGCCCCGCTGGCTGGCGAGGAGTCTGTGTCACAGCAGCCCGCTGTACGGCATGGCCACAGTGGTACCGGTCACCAGGCGCCAGCCGTTGGCAGGGCTCATCCCACCTCATCTCAGGATGAAGGGCCACCCTCATCCTAAATTCTTCATCATAGGCCAACCATGACAGGCCAGGGAAATCAACCACGGCCCGGTAAATATTGTCCAGGTACTGGACCATTGGAATGGCCCTCAGGTATACTGCGATATAAATCAGATAGGCTGGTAACCAATTAGCCCAAGTGCGAGGTGGCTTACGACGACGGGACAACTCCTTGTCCCTGTCGTCCTGCCCCTCCCTCTCCTCCTTAGTGGGTTCACGGTTCAGGAGGGTGAAAATGTCCACGTATTCCCCCGCCAAATCTCTTCCCTCGTAGCCTGGGATAAATGATCACCCAGGGGTAAGGAGTAACCGGCCATCGGCTGGGCCGCCATTGGCAAGGATTGAATTGGGGGCGCCCGCAGTGGACCCTGTAGGACCCCCGAGAAATTAGGCGTACCCATAGGGGCGGTCACCCCTGCAATAACCGGGGGATAATTGGGCAACCAGGAATTAACCGGACAGTGTGGATTAAACTGTCCTCCCACAGTCACTTGTTGCGGCCATGGCCACTGTACCCCCCAGCGGTATTGGCTAGTGTCACTGGTGTGCTGACTTGACCAGGATACTCACTTGGTGCACCCACATGGGCCACCCCCACTGGGGGTTCCGGCCCACGTTGGGCATCGGAGCTCGCGATAGGTATCGAGCTCTGCATCCCGATGCACCCCTGCCAAGTAGGACCGATCGCCGGTGGAAAGCCTTGTTGTACTGGCCTGATGGGGAGCTGCGAGGCGCTAGCTTGGGCTGGCCTGATGGCCTCAAGCAGCTCAACCCTTTTGGCGGCCCGCTGCGCAGCCCTGGCCGGCATGTGGGCTGGAACTGAAGAGTTGGCAAGCCCACCATCCAAAGGTGGTGGAGCAATGCCCATTGAAGCCTCCAGCACCGAAATGCAGGCAAGGAGAGCATCCACAGTCTCAGACCCACCGGGATAAGGCGGGCCGGATGGGCCGGATGGCCCACAGGGCAATTGCTGAGGGATAAACCCATGTGACAATCCATGGCCAGAATAGGGCCATGCCCAGTAATCCGGCCCATGAGGGGCCGGAAGAACAGTGGGGTGGAAACCCGCACCATGCCTGAGTGGGCCGCTATGCCCCGAGCCTGGCAAAGGCACAGCAGGGGTAGGAACCCCAGGGGAGCAGGCCTGTGCCACCCCCGCCCGAGTCCTCAGACTGGGCTCATTGGTGGCAGTGGGTATTATAACCCCAACCCCCCCTGCGGGGGTGCCGTCCGAGCCCTCGAAGAGGTTGAGGGGGTGGGCCGAGCCCTCCCCCTAGGTTGCGGCCTAGGGGCCGCCTGGGCCTTGCGCTTGGGTGCCATGGCCACCCAAGCAGGCTCTGGTCGGAGGAGGGAAAAACCTCGTACTGACTTGCCAGCTAACAAAGCGAGCCTCTTTAACCAAGCAAAGAGGCGAAGCCGGGAAAGAAACGTCGGAGTGCACTTCTCCGCTCCGTCGCTTCGTAAAATGGCAGCGCGGCTGCCTCGTGGCCACCCCTTTTATAGAGGGGTGGCCACGCCCCCTAACTAGCCCGGATGTCTGCATCCAGATGGGGCCCCCCGCAAAGAGCACGATGGCCATTTTGGCGCTGCGCTTGCAACTGACTTGTAAGGAAGGGATTGGATTTGCAGTAAGAAAGAGTGAAGTTACAATGCACAAACCAGCTAATCATGGCTCCTCCCTCTATACCAGGGGTTCTCAACCTATGGCCTGTGGAGGAGCTGTAAATGCTCCTGTAACTGTTGTAAATGCATTTACGACAGCCGCGGACATGTTTTACGGCAGCGTTTATGGTGGGAGGAACCCCCGGTCTCTCCCACTCAGCTGTCTGAGGGAGCATGGTCTGGTCCACAGTTTAAAGAGGTTGAGAACCCTTTCTCTATACAAATAAAATATATTTATTTATTTATTTATTTATTAGTCAAATTTGTATATGCCGCCCGCTCAGGCAGAACCCGACTCAGGGCGGCATCACAACAATTCACAAAAAACATAAAAACAATTATAAAAATAATTATAAAACCCCCCCCCAACCCACCCCCTTTAAAAAAAACCCATGTCCCACCCACCCATCCCATCCACTGTACAAAGGAGGAAGAGAAAGTTCTTATACAAGCCAGCAGGCGGGCACCATAGTCCCATTCGGGCCCCACACCTGCCCTGCCAGCCAGGTCTTCACTCCTTTCCTGAAGGGCAGCAGTTCACTTTGGAGTCTTAGGTCTATTGGCAGGAGGTTCCAGAGAGTTGGTGCGGACACGGAGAAGGCCCTCCTTCGGGTGCTAGACAAATGTGCATCCCTAGTCGGTGGCACCACTAGAGAACCCCTCCTGTCCGCTCTGGTTGGACGGGCAGACACTCTTGGGACGATGCGGTCTCTAAGGTATCCCGGCCCCCTGCCATGTAGGGCTTTAAAGGTCAAAACCAGCACCTTAAATTGCACCCGGAGACAAACTGGTAACCAGTGCAGCTCCCGAAGTAGGGGAGAGACATGGGCATATCGCCCACACCCCATCACCACCCGGGCCGCCGCATTCTGGACCAGCTGCAGCCTCCGAATGGTCGTCAAGGGCAGCCCCATGTAGAGCGCATTACAATAGTCTAGTCGGGAAGTAACCAGAGCATGGGTGACCATAAGCAAGGAGCCCCGGTCCAGGAGTGTGCGCAATTGGCGAATCACCCGAAGTTGGGCAAAAGCCCTCCTGGCCACAGCCGCCACTTGTTCTTCCAACAGCAGCCGCGAGTCCAGAAGAACCCCCAAGTTGCGCACTGGGTCTGTCTGGGGCAGAACAGCCCCATCCAGTACCAAAGATGGTAACTCCCTGGATAACGCGGGGCCCCTTATCCACAGCCACTCTGTCTTGCTGGGATTCAGCCGAAGCCCATTGGCCCCCATCCAGACCCCAATGGCCTCTAGGCATCCGGATAGGATTTCAACAGCATCACTGGGGTCCCCACGGGCCGAGATGTACAACTGTGTATCATCCGCGTACTGATGGTACCGCACCCCGTGGGAACGAATGATCTCACCCAGCGGCTTCATGTAGATGTTAAATAAGAGAGGAGAGAGCACAGAGCCCTGAGGCACCCCATATTTGAGGGGCCTAGGGCTGGACCTCTCACTCTCTAACCATACCGACTGGGTACGGCCCTCCAGAAATGAGGAAAACCAGGACAACACAGTGCCCTGGATCCCCAGTCCTTCGAGCCGTTCCAGAAGGATACCGTGGTCGACGGTATCAAAAGCCGCTGAGAGGTCAAGAAGAGCAAGGACGGATGGACAACCCCCGATAAATAAATATAAATAAATATACAAGATAATAGTGATGTAGAGTGCATATCTTCTTTCCTTCCTTTCTCTTTATCATAGGGAAGTGGAGAGGCAGGACATTAATGCAAATCACAGACTCCTCAATTATTAGACACTCATGTTTTTTTTTGAAGGAATAGCACCTTTTCAAATTCCCAATCTTTCTGTATCAGACCCATTCATATAGACATACACATAGAGGAAAGAGAGAGGGAGAAAAAAACCAACAGTACCCCATGGGCTCATTTTGTTCTGTTGATAGCAACTATCTTTCAAGCCTATGACATGACTGGTACACTGTTTGGGGGAAAGGTTGCTGATAATTGTTACTAATAGATTTGGCATAAGACAAGCAGAGTCTACAAATTTTATAGAGTAGAACTGTAGGCTCAGAGGCACAGAAATACAGTGTTCCAAATGCTTAATTTGTAAATCAAGGGACTCCCCTCTTTAGTTTTCCTTACTCTGTTTTGAACATAATAGACTTGTAGTTAGGGACTGCTGTGGCTTCATGGTTAAAATACTGAACTTGATGACTGGAAGGTTGGCAGGTCAGCAGTTCGAGACCTGAGTGCAGCACAATGGAGTGAGCTTCCGTCTCTGTCCCAACTCCTGTAAACGTAGAAGTTCAAAAGCAATAAATTGCAAGTACGGTAGATAAATAAGTAACACTTCAGTGGGAAGGTAAAGAGAATTCTGTGCACTCCAGTGTCTTGTCATGTCTGCCACATGACCACAGAAACGTCTGCAGATGCAGATAATGCTGGCTCTTTGGCTATAAACCAACCTTTGGTTTTTGGACTTCAATTCCCAGAAGCCTTAGTCAATTCCTCAGAGCACTGATCAATCAATGTACTGACTTAGGCTTCTTGGAATTGAAGTCCTGCTGTGGGGCATGTGCCCCACAGTGGGAACCACTGCTATAAAAATAGATGAACATCGAACCCTAGAGTCAGATGCAACTGGCTTTTAAACAAGTGCGACCTTTGCTTTTACCCAGTGGTGCCAGGCAAAAAATACATTTGTAATGATTATAATAATGAGATTGTAGCTTGTATTTCAAAAATGTTTATAACTTAAGAATGGATATCTTCTCCAAAAAGTAATATTATAAAGAATTCTTCCAAATTTTTTCCATACAGTTAAGTTTTCACATTAAAGTCACTTCAAGTCTCTTTTCAACAATAGTGTAATGAAATAACGATCAAAACCATATAAATCCAATATCAAAGCTGCTCTGGATTAAGCCTTTTCAAACTAGTCCTTCATCAGGATATATTCTTCTTATTCATTATTAAATGGTGGGGATGGAAGTTGCTTCAGCTGTGGGCGGCGTCGCTTCTCTCCCAGCCCCACCAGTCTGGGAGGTAGAAAAGACACCCGCAGCCACAGAGGACTGCCCTGCTCTCCCCAGCACTCACACCACCAGCTTGGGGATGGAAGCTACTTCAGCTGTGGGCGCCATCGCTTCTCACCCAGCCCTGCCTGGATGGGAGGTAGAAAACACGCCCGTAGTTGGGGCAGTATGAACTGCGGCCCCAAAAGCAGCGCCGACGTTGACACATGTCTCGCCTTTGCTGGGTCCTGGGTTCCATTGTGGCTTTGTTAGGGACATTGACCCTGGCTCCATTGTGGACACTGAGCTTTGGGTCTGTCATGGACAATTGAGTCCTGGCTCTATTGTGGACGTTGAGCCTTGGGCTCCGTCATGGATGGCGAGCCCTGTTGTGTGTGTTTGATTTTTTTCCCCTCCTGATGCTGTGAATGATGGATTTGAGGCTTTAAAATTTATACATTTGTAATTTGTATATTTGTATCTTATTTTTATGTTACCTTGTTATATTCTGTATTTATTGCTTTACTCCATTGTATTTCTGTATAATTATATTGTATCTTTATTTGAAATGCTGTTAGCTGCCCTGAGTCAGCCTGTGCCAAGTAGGGTGGGATATAAATTAAAATTTGTTGTTGTTGTTATTATTATTATTATTATTATTATTATTATTATTATTATTATTATTATTATTATTATTATTATTATTATTATTATTATTATTATTATTATTATTATTATTATTATTATTATTATTATTATTATATGGCGTCCTCGACCTCCTTTTCTTCCAATGGAATAGGTGTTTCTTTTGGAAATCTGGCACATAGGATTAAGGCAGGGGTGGCCAACCTTACCACTCCAGCTGTTTTTGGACTTCAGTTACCAGAAGCCTAAGTCAGCAAACCAGCTGATCATGGCTTCTGGGATTTGAAGTGCAAGAACACCTGGAGCACCAAGGTTGGCCACCCCTGGATTAAGGTTACCTACCCAGAACTGCTCTTTGCCCTGATCATGCCCTCTTTGCTCTGTTGCCACCTAAGTGGTCTGCAGACACTACCAATTGACTTTGCACCATCCATGAATAGACATATCAAGGGAGATGAACGCTCCACCTTCCTGGTGATGAACAAGAGTTATAATTTATCACAAAAGAAGAGGCAGGGCTACTTTTCTTGCCAAAGACATATGTTGAATTCTGTTTCCATCCCTATTTAATTCTTGAAAGAAAGCTTTTTCCTTGCGAAGTGTGTACTGTGGGATGAGTTTCAGCCTTTGAGATTACCAGACAGCTTCAGGCATTTATAGTCTTTGAGAAAAGAATAGTCTGTAAAAGCATAAAGAGTCACTATTAAGGGAGCTTGCGATATATAATATAGCACATCCCAGCATCCTGTTTTTTCAACCTATTGAGACAAGGTAGCTGTTCCCCATTGCACACTGTTGTAAAATCTGACACATAGCATGATAAACAAACACTAATGATGGGTTCCAAGATGCAGTAATATGAAGCAGGAGGAGGGAAACATGAGTGAAATATCTGCTTCCACTTGGTTATGTCAATGTAGGGGGGGGGGACCCTGTATTTCCTTTTTATTTGTTCCATTTGTTTATTTTGCTGGACCACCCCATGAACTTGCAAGAAACATACAGAAGGGAAAAAAATTATAGCAACACCAACTATTCTGGGAGATACACGAGCCCCTCCATGTTTATCAGGTGGAGGGCACTGTATTTTGATGTCAATAAGCAATTTTTCCAGCCCGGTCTCCTGCCCGACCCTTTTAATCCATCAATATATTATTAGAGATAAAGTTGGTGGATGCCTGCTGCAGTTAGAAGATAAATGACATCTCTGAAGTCAGGCATTAAAGACTAGATTAAGGCCTTGTGACACCGTTTTCAGTGCTCATCTCTGCACTTCTGTTCAACCTATCACACTGAGTGACAAGAAAGAAAAATAATGAACTGGGCCAAGGAAAGAAGAAGGGGAAAAGGCAGAAAGAGAGAGAGATTTCACCCACCCCCCAGACAAACTACATCAGTTCACACTCGGGATTAGACTGTATTTAAAGAGAGAAGAAAGAGCGAAGGGGGAGCGGGAAGGCTAGGAATGGATGGTGCAGCAAAGATTAAAATAACGAATAGAAATATAAAATGGAGCATTCTGTGCTTGTTTTTAGCTTGAGTTATTGTATTGTCACTGACTTTATTTACCTTGAAGGGAAGACCAAACTGGGTTTCCTGGACATTGATGTGGAGGTTCGGGATGTTTTCGGTGTTGTTTTGTTTCTCTGCCTAAATCAAATTCCATGTGGATGTCAGGTAGTAGCATAAATCAGCGAGAATAAATCATTCCTTACCAATGAAATTAAAATCTCAATGAATTAGGAGTTTCCTGCCTTTCCCCATGTGGCACTGGGATTTGTCTTCCTTGAGTGGTTGCATTTTGCTTATTTTGCAGCTCAAGTCAACTCATTGGTTGCAAAGGCATAAATGTCACCTTGCCCTGTTTTTATAATGGATGGTGTGAGTAGCATCTTATTATACCAGAGGAGGTACAGGCCTCCCTTAATGTATTGCCATTCTTACCTGCAAGTCCGTAGCTGCCGTTCAGGTGAAATCAGCTCCTCCCAACAGATAGGTACTAACACTGACCAAAGACTGCTAATATGTCATAGAAGACAGTTGTATTCTGTTACTTATACTGGCCATATTTGGTGTTTGCATTTCAGCAGTGTGATGTGTGAGAATAATAATATTCTATACTATTCTATTCTATTCTTCAAATTTCTATTGCTGCCCAACTCGGCAATGACTATGGGCAGCTAACAACAATTAAAAACAACATCAAACTAATTAAAAGCCCTTAAAAACACCATTAAAATTCTAAATAATTTACCCACTGACCCCAACCATTAAAACACAGAGAGAAATCTTAATTATATAAGCCAGCAGGTGGGGTTCACCCCTCCATTGGCACCCCACACCTGCTCTGCCAGCTAGGTTGTTAGTTCTTTCCTAAAGGGCAGCAATTCTGTCTGCAGCCATAACTCTGTTGGCAGGAGGTTCCATAGGGCCGGTACAGACACAGAGAAGGCTCTCCTTCTTGTGCTAGAAAGACGAGCCCCTGTACCAAATGGTACAATTAGAGAACCCCTTCGGTCTGCTCTGGTTGGATGGACAGATGTTCTTGGGGTGATGAGGTCTATTAGATATCCTGGTCCACAACCATGTAGGGCTCTAAAAATCATTACCAGCACCTTGAATTGCACCCGGAGGCATACAGGTAACCAGTGCAGCTGGAGCAGTGGCGAGGCACGGGCATAACGTCCACACCTCATCACCACCTGGGCAGCCGCATTCTGGACCAGCTGCAGCCTCCTAATGGTCATCAAGGGCAGCCCCATGTAGAGCACATTACAGTAATCTAGTCTAGAGGTGACCGGAGCATGCGTCACCATGAGCAAGGAGTCCCGGTCCAGGAGCGGTTGCAACTGGTGGATCACACGAAGTTGTGCAAAAGCCCTCCTGGTCATGACTGCCACCTGCTCTTCGAGCAGTAGTTGCGAGTCCAGGAGGACCCCCAAGTTACACACCGGGTATGTCTGGAGCAAAACAGCCCATCCAGAACCAAAGATGGTAGCTCCCGAGATAACGCAGGGCCCCTAATCCATAGCCACTCAGTCTTGCAAGGATTCAGTTGTAGCCCATTGTCCCCCATCCAGACCCCAACAGCCTCCAGACATTTCATGGGCCAAGATGTACAACTGAGTATCATCAGCGTATTGATGCTACCTTACCCCATGGGAATGGATGATCTCACCCAACGGCTTCATGTAGATGTTAAATAATAACTTTGTGTCAGAAATTATTCTGAGTTGAAAGTATTTTTACTGGAGAAACTCTGTTCAGGGGATGCCCAAATGAGGCTCCTTTCATGTCTCCAAGATCTTTTCCTTCGGAAGTCATCCCTGTTTATCTTGAAATTTCTTGCTTTCAAACTGCTAGGTTGACAGGAGCTGGGACAGAGATGTATGCTTAAACCGTCATTCAGTACCCAGATCTCGAACTGCCAACTTGCAGGCTTTCCAGCTTGCAAGGCAAACTTCTTAACCACTGAGCCACCACAGCCCCTTGTGATGTGTGATGAGTGCCAGGAATGCAGTCCACCATCTGTCTTTGATCTCCAATAATGTTATGTTCATCCTATGACCATGATGAGTATTGCTTATACATTGCCCTCAGCAATCTGTACTCTTTTTTTTTGTCTTACTCCCATGAAAACCCTCCTTACTGCACAAGACAAAAAGCAGAAGAGGAACAGGCCATGTTGCTCTTCCAGGTTGGCTCTCTTCTTGCTCCTATCCTTGTATCTCCATCATCATTCTAATTCACATAAACATGCCTCAAATTGTGTGTTCATTTTAAAGATTCTCTAGGACGGTGTTCTTTTTTCTTCAATGAATATACTTTTGTTTGTTTTTATTTGTTTAAAGATAGTCAAAGCAGGGCACAGTGAGATAATGTGCAAATCTTACTGATGTCAGTACTTCTCCAGTTAACCAGCATTCTTCCTTTTCCCAAGAAAAATAGGTAAAAGAAAGTATGGTGGCGGATTTATATTTCTGGAGGACATGCAGTAAATATATACATTTGGTAGTCCAAATAGTGTCTCTCATGAGGACAAGATTCTGACTGGATCATCTGGAAATCACTTAATAGACTTCAATGCAAAGTAGGAAGATCAAAGAATAATCGGTTGTAATGGAGCTGCTTGGTTACAGAACAAATTTTCTGTGAATGTAGAGAAATTCATTGCAGGCGCACCCCCCAATAAAGGACTCAGACACTGGTAAAAGTGGATAACGGCATTGGGCCACATTTATTGATTCATGCCCTAGTCCGAATTATAAATTTCTATTGGTATTCAACCAATTATAATTCTTAAGGCAAGCAGGGCGAAGTAACACTGGTAAGGTTCCACCCAAAATTGCCAACGGCAATTGGTTACAATGTATCCATTTGTATCAATTTGTTTGTTGACAACAAACAAATTGTTGACCGTATTCAATAATCTAACTACTGACCCCACCCTCTGACGCGTATCCGTAAAATAACGGGGTGATGCATGCTGCCTAGCTCGTGCCATCACCCCATTGCCTGGTTCATCGTTGACCGGACAACGTTAACCAACTTGTGCCTGTCTAGTGTTGTCCAGTCAATTGCGAACCTGCCGGATACCTGTGGGTCATAAATGTTTACCTTACCAGTGCTACCCGCCCATGTGACCAAAGTCAACAGCAGAGCAAAAAAAACCTATGTCAAACCATAGCAACAGTGTGGGATGGGCAAAAAAGCCAGGACCCGAAAGCCAATTGTAGGTCCCAGCCAAAAATTCCCACCCGGCCCCGAAGCGACCAAAATATCACACTGTTAACTAGGGAGGGGGTGGAGGGGAAACACTTCTCCTCTCCGTCGCTTCGCAAAATGGCAGCGAGGCTGCCTCGTGGCCACCCCTTTTAAAGGGTGCTGGCCATGCCCCCTAACTACCCGGATGTCCAAGTCCGGTGGGGGCCCCCTGCAAAGAGCACGGCGGCCATTTTGGCACCGCGCTTGCATTGCAGGCGCACCCCCCACTAAAGGACTCAGACACTGGTAAAAGTGGATAACGGCATTGGGCCACATTTATTGATTCATGCCCTAGTCCGAATTATAAATTTCTATTGGTATTCAACCAATTATAATTCTTAAGGCAAGCAGGCCGAAGTAACACTGGTAAGGTTCCACCCAAAATTGCCAACAGCAATTGGTTACAATGTATCCATTTGTATCAATTTGTTTGTTGGCAACAAACAAATTGTTGACGTAGTCAATAATCTAACTACTGACCCCACCCTCTGACGCGTATCCGTAAAATAACGGGGTGATGCATGCTGCCTAGCTCGTGCCATCACCCCATTGCCTGGTTCATCGTTGACCGGATAACGTTAACCAACTTGTGCCTGTCTAGTGTTGTCCAGTCAATTGCGAACCTGCCGGATACCTGTGGGTCATAAATGTTTACCTTACCAGTGCTACCCGCCACATGGGGAGGCTTCAATAAAGGCTCACCGCCCCCCCCAGACCGTCAGCTCGGTCAACAGGCCTGCTCGCCAATCTCCCAACAAGAGGTCCATACCTCCCGGCGACAGATGGACCCCATCCCCTGTGTAAAGCTCATAATTTTGGAGACTGATGGTGGGGTGTCGTATGACGCGCCCCCAACCCTTGTCCATAAAGAACCGGGCAATAGCCCTGCTCACCGAGTGCCGAGCCCGATCAAGGGCCTGGAGGTTAAACCCTCCCCTGTAAGCGTGCCGCGGTATCATGTCCAACCAAAGTAGGGTTGTGGCAGGCCACACATAATGCAAGTAGGCCAGGTCACCGCAAATCGCATGCTTCAGCGATAGGCCCGTGACCTGTCCCAAATCATTACCCCCGAGGTGTATAATCAGGACATCAGGCGGGTCAGCATCCCTGATGGAGAAAAGGAATGGCAACAGTTCCCGCCATAACATTCCACGCTTACCGTACCACCTGAGACTTGCGGACGCACCCAGTCCCAGTCGGGGTCCCCACTCTGTCGCCGCAGCAAACTGCGCTGCCCTGTGCACATAGCTGTGGCCCACCAGCCATACTGTCACCGGTGTAAGACGACACCCAGGGTCTGTCAAGGAAAAAAGGAAACAGGGCAGTGACTTAACTGGTACTCACTGTTGAAGAGGGCGAACATACAACTGAAAACATTGTGATCCCCACCATCCCATGTTGCATATTTCAGCCCCAGAGTACCCAAACGCCGCTGCGGTGGAAGCCGCCCCTATCCTGAATGAATGGGTGCTGTAACGAGCCCCAGGGAGGCCAACACTGGCTAGTGCCTTACCGGTCACCTTCCAAAATTGAAATTTAGTAAGGGGAGACCCATCTTGGTGACAGAAAAACGGGCCAGGGTGCGTACCACGTAGTGCAAGGAACTCCTGTAGGGCACCAACCGGACAGATGTCAGCCATGGAACATCGTAGCAGTCTTACACCACTGCCTACACCGTGCTGATCAACCTTAGAGGAGCGTATCCTCAGCTGAGCCCAATCATTGGAAACATAGACATCTTCGAGTTCCAGTGCCCTACGACTCATATCCGCCTTAGACAGTAGCACCAGCTCACTGATGCGGAGCGCCCCAAAAAAGGCCACCGTAGTAGCCACGTGAAACAGGGTTTCCTCATACCTGTCGAAACACAGGTCATGCCAACCCCGTGCAAGGTGGGTAAGTACCCCTGGAGAAATAGGTTGGCGGTCGTCCGGGCTGCGCCCACGTTCCCGCACCCACCCTTCCAAAACATGTCGTATGTGGAAATCATTTGTGCTGTCAGCAAAACCACCCACCTTGGCCATGAATGCCAGCGCTGACAGCCTGGATGCTATGGTGCGGGGGACTAAGCCCTGGGCATGTAAGTAAACCATAAATTGGAGGACGTGAGCCACTGGGATGGGCCAACTTTCAGGCAGCCGTGATTGGGCACAAAAGGCCCTGAATGAACTGAATGCATGGTTATACGCCTTACGCGTGCGGGGGGCGAGCGACATGCCGATCGCCCGGTTCACCTCTCCTTGCCAAGCGTCCATATCTCATCCGGGTGCGGCGAGGGAAATTCCTCTGCGTCCGGGGCCAAGGCACAGAACCGGGGGATCTGCAGGCGGGACAAAGCGTCAGCAATATCGTTATTAATACCTGGAACATGTCTGGCCCTAAAAAGCACAGTGAGGCGTAGGCTGCGCAACACAAACTGGCGAACCAGCTCCATAACCCTGGGAGATTTTGACGTCTGTGAGTTGACAATGTGGACAACTGCCGCATTGTCACACCAGAAATGGACGACCGAATTGGCCCACTCCGCACCCCATAGCATCAAAGCTCCCAGAATGGGGAAAAATTCCAGGTACGTGAGATCGCGCAAACGATCCGTGCCCCACCAGGCTGGCGGCCATCTTCCCTTCGAAGTAAATCCCATAACCCAGGGACCCTGATGCATCCGACTGAACCTGAAAACGAGGGGAAACCAAAAGGTCGGACCTCCAAAAGGACACCCCGTTGAATTCCCTCAGGAACTGAAGACAGATGAGCATATCAGCCCTCATGCCCATGTTCAGTCGGACCCTGTGGTGGGGCCTGGCCAAGCCAGTCATGGTGTCGCACAAGCGTCGAACAAATGCTCTGCCAGGTGCAACGACCCTGCAAGCGAAATTGAGGTGACCATGTAACACCTGGAGCTCCCGAAGGGACACCTTGCGTTTTGCCAGCAAGCTCAAAATGAGTGCAACGATCCGGGAAACTTTATCAACAGGTAACCTGGATGCTTGCACAACCGTGTCAATCTCAACCCCCAGGAATGTGAGCTTGGTTGAAGGGCCCTCGGTCTTTTTGGGCGCTAAAGGGACACTGAGTTCCTTTATTAGCGTCTGAAATGTATTTAGGAGACGCGTGCACGTGTCCCAGCCCCGTTCACCCCCGAATAAGAAATCGTCGAGGTAGTGGGCTACAGACCGGGACCCTGACCTGCGAACAAAGGCCCATTGCAGGAAGGTGCTGAAGCGCTCAAATGCCGAGCATGAAATGGAGCAGCCAAAAGGCATGGCTTTGTCGAAATAAAATTCATCCCGGAACTTGAAACCCAGCAACTCAAAGTCGCCCGGGTGCACTGGCAGGAGACGGAATGCTGACTTAATGTCGCACTTAGCCAATAGTGCACCGGGCCACATGAGTGCACCATGCGCAGGGCCTGGTCAAAAGATGTATACCTGACCGAACAAAGGTCGTCAGGGATAGCATCATTGACCGAACGGCCAGCCGGGTAAGACAAGTGGTGTATCAAACGGAACTCCCCCGGTGACTTCTTGGGCACTAACCCCAACGGGGAAACCTTGAGATTGGGAAATGGTGGGACAGGGAAAGGGCCAGCGACCCTGCCAGCAGCAACCTTCTTAGCAATGCTCATGGCAGCCTCCTCCTCCCTTCCCCTGAGTGATAACAGGTTGAGCGCATCTTGAGGGGACCTGACCCCTGTGAAAGGAATGTGAAACCCCTGCTGGAAACCCTCAAGCAGGTAAGCTGCGTCTGCCCTCCTCGGGTACATCGTGAGCCAACGCTCCAACATGTCCACATTAATTGGGGAGGGGGCCTTTTGCCTGACCAGCTCCCTCCGCGGCAGTTCTGCCCGCTCCCTGTCCACCTCTACCTCTGCCCCGCAGTCCACCTGCCCTAGGACACGCGGAGGCGGCATGGGGGCCAGCACAAGAGGGACACTCGTGCCTGTATCGGCACTGCTTCCTGTTGCACGCACCATTGGCCGAGAAGCTCCAACACAGCAGGCGGGCTGGAACCCCCTGCCCCGCCACCTGGCGGGGTGCCTGGGCTGGAGCAGCTCGCTGGACCGCATGTCCACAATGGTACCTCTCCCCTGGCGCCGGGCGCGTGGGGGTCATGTACAGAAGCCACAGCTTCTGGCAGGGCTTATCCCACCTCATCTCTGGGTGTAGGGGCACTCTCATACGGAATTCCTTGTCGTAAGCCAACCACGACGGGCCAGGGAAATCAACTATCGCCTGGTATATGTTGTCCAAATACTGGACCATCGGAATTGCCAGGTCAGGCCGGGCCCTGAGGTACACCGCCATGTATATAAGGTACGTGGGTAACAAGTTGGCCCATGTGCGTGGCGGCTTACGTCGACGAGACTGCTCCTTGTCCTTCTCGTCCTGCCCCTCTCTCTCCTCTTTGGTGGGTTCTCTATTCAAGAGGGAGAAAATGTCCACATACTCCCCCCGCCAGATCTTTTCCTTGGTGGCCTGGGCCAGGTGATCCCCGAGGGGCAATGAATAACCTGCTGTCGGCAAGGCCGACACCGGAACATTGACAGTGCTGGGCACCATGAAAGGAGCCTGGACCAGCCCCGCCACCCCAGTAAGTTCCCTGCAGGACAGGGTACCCCGCCCCAAGAGGGGCCTTGGAGTGTTGGAGCCGTTCCCTGATGGGCCGGCGGCGGCTGACCCACCGTCCCAGCCAGGCGAGGCCACGGCCACTGTAAACCTCCCCCCATTGTGGGTTGTGGTGGGGGTGCACTAGCTTGGACCGTATACTCACAAGTTGCACCTCCATGGGCCGCCCCCACCGGGGGTTCCGGCCCACTGCGGGCGTCGGAGCTCGCGACTGCAACCGAGCTCGTAGATGGGGCCTGACCACTACCTGCTGGCGGCATCTGCTGCGTGGGGAGCTGCGAGGCCGCGGCTGGTGCCGACCTACTTGCCTCAGGCAGCTCAACCCTTTCGGCCGCCTGCCGAGGACCGGCAGGCGCTGAGTTGACCTGTAAACCAAAAGGTGCCCCGGATGGATTAACTACCCTTAAAGATGCCTCCAGGGCCGCTACGCGGGCCAGTAGGGCATCAACGTTTATATAGCCCCCAACGCTGATGGGGGGCAAAGGGCCGGCCGGCCCACCGGTCGCTGGCACCGGGCCAGGTCTCTGGACCCTGGGGCCCAAATATGGCCATGCCCCAACCACCGGCCCCAGAGGGGCCGGGGGCATGCCCTGCCAGGGAAGGGAACCCAGCCAACCCCCTTGGTTAAAGCCCACCGCTGGAAGCTGCATGCCAAGGCCCGAAGGCCCAGCTTGGCTCTGCGCCAGGCCCGGGCTGGTGGCCGCTAATTGCGGGCCGGGGGCCACATCCCCTGCAGGGCCGGTCTGAGGCTGCCCAGCCTCGGGCCAGGGAGCAATCGACCCCATCCCGCCGGTCCCGGTGGGCGCCCCCTGAAAGGGGGCCTGCTGAGGGGACGCAGTCGCGGTCCTCCGACCCGGCTGGCGCCTCCGTGAAGGGCGAACCGCGTTCGCCATCGCCTTCTTTTTTGAAGGCATTGCCGCAAATCGTTGGGAAGCCTAAGAAAAAGAGCGAAGAAGAAACCGCTGCCCAAAAAAGGCTTCCCGGCTAAAGGGAAGAGCGACGGAGCGATTGGGGAAAAACTTCTCCTCTCCGTCGCTTCGCAAAATGGCAGTGCGGCTGCCTCGTGGCCACCCCTTTTAAAGGGTGCTGGCCACGCCCCCTAACTACCCGGATGTCCAAGTCCGGTGGGGGGGGCCGCAAAGAGCGCGGCAGCCATTTTGGCGCCGCGCTTGCAATCAATACAGTATTTATGTGCATGCAATTTATGCTCCACCATGTCTACAGAAAGAGATCTAGTAAAATGGTTGAGATAACACAATTGAAGCAACCCATTTCTGGCCAAAAATAGTCTAATTATTTTAACACTTGAGCTTGTTTCGAATTTTACCTATATTTCATCCATAATTATTTATAATTTGCAATGCTCTGATATGAAGAAAGAAAGAAAGAAAGAAAGAAAGAAAAGGCAACCACTTACACATTGCCCAAAAGAAGGATAAAAGAGCACACCAATAAAAATATATAATTTATGTGTATAAATGCAAAATTATATGTGGTTTTAATAATTCAAAGAGAACTGCAATGCACCTCACTCAAGTGGGGAAGAAGGTGACCAATAATCTACAAGCTTAGTAAGTCTATTATCCAGGTGCTGTTAATTGTGGGTGGGCAACATTTTGATTCCTTATCTTTAAAATCAGGATGCGATCATATGGCAGTTTGTAACAGATTGATTCAAACTTCTCTATATGGAACCCTAGCATTTAAATCATTGCTGTAATTCACAGCCATTATCACATCTCTCTTAACCACTCTTTTTGCCAGCATTCACATTCCCTTTTCAAGAGTGAAATAGCACTGAACTGATAAGAAGTGGTAAGCTTTTGATTTAGTGCTGTATTAGCTTAGTGCTATAGCAGCTAAGGCATAATACAAAACAGAAGAAAAATATCTTTTTAAAAATTCAATTTGCAAATTGCATCATAATTGTAGTTCTTACCAATGTGGCCAGAAGGCAGTTTGAAAGCAAGAAATTGCAAGTAGATAAATAGGGACCACTTTGGTTGGAAGGTAAATAGCATTTTGTGCTCTCCGGTATCTAGTCATGTCTGCCACATGACCACGGAAACGTCTGCAGAAGCAGATAGCGCTAGCTCTTTGTCTTTGAAACAGAGATGAGCACTGAACCCTAGAGTCGGATATGACTGACTTTCCAGATAACAAGGTGAGCTTCTTAACCGCTGAGCCACCACAGCCCCTTATGGCTAACCTAATCTTCAGTTAGCATGACCCTCAGATTCTAGAACACAGTCATATAAAATGCATATTATGACAATGACTTGAGTTATATAAATATGAAGGTCAGTGAAATGAAGTTTTGCTGCATAGGAAAATTGATTAGAGACCCATGGTAGATGACAGCATATAGCTGGAAGAAATATCTGGTTCAACTACCCAATGGTCTACTTAGAGAATAAAAGTTAACAAAATGTCATGTAAGCAGAGCTTCCTTGAGTGGTAAAAGAATATCTGCTGATGATAAAATGAGCCTGCCTCATTGCAGGCGCACCCCCCAATAACGGACACAGACAACATTGAAAGTGGATAACAGCATCGGGCCACATTTATTGATTCAATGCCCTAGTCCGAATTATAAATTTGTATTGGTAAAACGACCAATCATAATTCTTAAGGCAAGCAGGCCGAAGTAACACTGGTAAGGTACCACCCCAAAATTGCCAACGGCAATTGGTTACAATGTATCAATTTGTATCAATTTGTTTGTTGACGACAAACGTAGTCAATATCTAACTCATGACCCCACCCTCTGACGCGTATCCGTGAAATCACGGGGTGATGCATGCTGGTTAGCTATCGTCATCACCCCGTCGCCTGGTTCGTTGTTGACCGGACAACGTTTAACTAATTTATTCCTGTCTAGTGTTGTCCAGTCAATTGCGAACCTGCCGGATACCTGTGGGTCATACTGTTTACCTTACCAGTGCTACCCGCCACACGGAGGGGCTTCAAAGAAGGCCTGACGCCCCCCCCCAGACCGTCAGCTCGGTCAACAGGCCTGCTCGCCAATCACCCAACAGGAGGTCCATACCTCCTCGCGACAGATGGACCCCATCCCCTGCGTACAAGTCATAATTTTGGAGGCTAATAGCGGGGTGATGACTGACCTGTCCCCAAGCCCTGTCGGCAAGAAACCGCGCCACCGCCCTATTGACCGTGCGCCTAGCGCGGTCAAGGGCCAGGAGGTTAACGCCCCCTCTATAAGAATGGCGCGGGACAATATCCGACCAAACCAGGGTTGTGGCAGGCCAGACATAATGCAAGTAGGCGAGGTCCTCGCAAATCGCATGCTTGAGCGATAAGCCGGTGACCTGGCCCAAATCATTGCCCCCCAGGTGGATGATGAGAATGTCAGGCGGGTCAGCACCCAGGCCAGAAAAAAGGAAAGGCCGCAGCTCCCGCCATAACATCCCAGGCTTACCATGCCATGTGAGACTGGCGTGTTCACCCAGTCCCAGTCGGGGTCCCCACTCTGTCGCCGCAGCGTAACGCGCTGCCCTGTGCACATAGCTGTGGCCCACCAGCCATACTGTCACTGGTGTAATACGACACCCAGGGTCTGTAAGAAAATTGAGAAAAAAGGCAGTAAGGTGACTGGATTGGTACTCATGGCGGGAGTGGGCGCACATAAAACTGAAAACATTGCGAGCTCCACCTCCCCATGCTACGTATGTCAGCCCCAGAGTACCCAAAAGCAGCTGCTGTAGAGGCTGCATCAATACGGAATGAATGTGTGCCATAACGGGCACCTGGTAGGCCCACCCTGGTGAGGGCTCTGCCTGTCACCTTCCAAAACTGAAATTTAGTAAGGGGAGACCCATCTTGGTGACAGAAAAACGGGCCGTGGTGCATGCCACGCAGTGCCAGGAACTCCTGTAGGGCACCAACCGGACAGATGTCTGCCAAAGAACACCGTAGCAGTCTTACACCACTGCCTACGCCATGCTGATCTGTCTTAGAGGAGCGTATCCTCAACTGGGCCCAGTCTTTGGCAACATAGACATCTTCGAGTTCCAGTGCCCTACAACTTGCATCCGCCTTAGACAGCATCACAAGTTCGCTGATGCGGACGCTCCAAAAAATGCCACCGTTGTGGCTGCATGGAAAAGGGCTGCCTCATAATGATCAAAACAGAGGCCTGGCCAGCCCCGGGCCAACTGGGTAAGAACCCCTGGGGAAATAGGGTGCCGGTCGTCCGGGCAACGCCCGCGCTCGCGCACCCACCCCTCCAAAACATGTCTCACACGGAAGTCAGAGGTGGTGTCCACATGACCTCCCACTTTGGCCATAAAAGCCAACGCCGAGAGCTTGGATGCTATGGTGCGAGGTGCGAGGCCCTGTGCATGGAGGTGAACCATGAACCGCAGAACATGGTCCACCGGGATAGGCCAGGTCTCTGGCAGGTGAAATTGAGCAGAAAATGCTCTGTAAGAATTGAATGCTTGTTGATACGCCTTACGCGTGCGTGGCGCTAGTGACAGGCCAATCGCCCGGTTCACCTCTCCTTGCCAATTGTCCACATCTCGTCCGGGAGTGGCGAGGGAAATTCCTCCGCATCCGGGGCCAAGGCGCGGAACCGGGAGATCTGCAGGCGGGACAAAGCGTCAGCAATATCATTATTAATCCCTGGAACATGCCTAGCCCTGAACAAGACGTTGAGGCGCAGGCAGCACAACACAAAATGGCGCACTAGTTCCATAACCCTGGGCGATTTGGAAGTCTGTGCATTGACAATGTGGACAACAGCAGCATTGTCACACCAGAAATGCACAACCGAGTTAGCCCACTGCTCGCCCCATAGCATCAAAGCCCCCAGAATAGGGAAAAATTCCAGGTATGTGAGATCCCGCAGGCGACCCGTGCCTGCCCAGGCCGGTGGCCACCCACCATAGGCCCACTTCCCATTGAAGTACATCCCATAACCCAGGGATCCTGAGGCATCAGACTGGATCTGAAAATTGGGGGATGCCAGGAGGTCAGACCTCCAAAATGAGACCCCATTGAACTCCCTCAGGAATTGCAACCAGACAAACATGTCTGCCCTGATACCCCGGGTAAGCCTAACTCTATGGTGGGGCCTGGATAACCCTGCCATGGCGTCGCATAAGCGCCGGGCAAAAGCCCTGCCCGGTGCGACCACCCTGCAAGCGAAATTGAGGTGACCATGTAGCACCTGCAGTTCCCTCAGTGATGCCTTGCGCTTGGCCAGCAAATCCGAGATAAGGGCCACTATCCTGGACACCTTATCGCCCGGTAACCTAGAAGCCTGCGCTACTGTGTCAATCTCCACCCCCAGGAATACTAGCTTGGTAGATGGGCCCTCGGTCTTTTCGGGCGCTAAAGGGACACCGAGTTCCTCCATTAGCGTCTGAAATGTGTTGAGGAGATGTGTGCACGTGTCCCAGCCCCGTTCACCCCCGAATAAAAAGTCATCCAGGTAATGGGCTACAGACCGGGACCCTGACCTGCGGACGAAAGCCCACTCTAGGAAGGTACTAAAACGCTCGAAGGCCGAGCATGATATGGAGCAGCCAAAAGGCATGGCCTTATCAAAATAATACTCACCCTTAAATTTGAAACCCAGCAACTCAAAGTCGCCCGGATGCACCGGCAAAAGGCGAAAAGCCGACTTAATGTCGCACTTGGCCAGCAGGGCACCCGGGCCACACGAGCGCACCATGCGCAGCGCATGGTCAAACGATGTATACCTGACTGAACAAAGGTCATCAGGGATAGCATCATTGACCGATCGGCCGGCTGGGTAGGACAAATGATGAATAAGGCGAAACTCGCCTAGAGACTTTTTGGGGACCAAGCCCAGTGGCGACACTTTAAGATTGGGAAACGGGGGTGCAGGGAAAGGTCCAGCGACCCTGCCTGCATCTAACTCCTTTTTAATGCTGGCCGCAGCCACCTCCTCCCTCCCTCTGAGGGATAAAAGGTTGGGGGCATCCTGAGGGGACCTATCACCCATGAAAGGGATACGGAATCCCTGCTTAAAACCCTGAAGGAGATACTCCCCATCCTCCCCCTTCGGGTACGATGCGAGCCAACGCTCCAGCATGTCCACATTAATTGGGGAGGGGGCCTTTTGGAGCACCAGCTCCATCCTTGGCAGTCTTGCCAGCCCACTGTCCGCCCCTCCCTCTGCCCCGTGTCCCTCCAGGCCTGGGACAGGCGGAGGCTGCGTGGGGGCCCGAACATGTGGGACACTCATGCCTATACTTGCAATTCTTCTTATTGCAGGAACCATTGGACGAGAAAGTCCAGCACAGCAGGCGGGCTGGAACCCCCTGCCCCGCCGCCTGGCGGGTAACCTGGGCTGGAGCCGCTCGCTGGACCGCATGTCCACAATGGTATCTGTCTCCCGGGGCAGGGCGCGTGGGCGTCATGTACAAAAGCCAAAGCCTCTGGCACGGCTCATCCCATCTCATCTCGGGGTGGAGGGGAATCCTCATACGGAATTCCTCGTCATAGGCTAACCACGAGGGGCCCGGGAAATCAACCATCGCCCTATATATGTTGTCCAAATATTGGACCATGGGAATAGCCAAATCCGGCCGCGCCCTCAAGTACACCGCCATGTATATTAAATAAGCCGGGAGCCAGTTGGCCCAGGTACGTGGCGGCTTACGGCGACGTGCCTGCTCCTTGTCCTTCTCATCCTGTCCCTCCCTTTCCTCCTTGGTGGGCTCTCTGTTCAGGAGTGAGAAGATATCTACATACTCCCCCCGCCATATCTTCTCTCTGGTAGTCTGTGCCAAGTGATCACCCAGTGGCAAGGAATACCCCGCCGTCGGCAAAGCCGAAAAAGGCATCGCAGCCATAGGAAAAGGGGCCTGAGCTAGCCCAGCCACCCCCAGAACATTCCCCGCAGTGTAAGAACGAGTACCCACCCCAGTGCCCAGGGTGGCAGTCGTCGTCACCGGGTGGGGTGCCGACAGCGTGGCCCCCGCACCACCCGCGCGAGGCCAAGGCCATTGAAAAGCCCCCCCCCCATATTGGGAATGTGTGTGGATGTACTCGCTTGCACCGTATACTCACATGCTGCACCCCCGCGGGCCGCCCCCACCGGGGGTTCCGGCCCACTGGGGGCGTCGGAGCTCACGACCGACGTAGAGCTCATCACCGGGGCCTGACACGCACCTGGCTGCTGGCTGGGGAGCTGCGAGGCAGTGGCCGAAACCGCGCCACGCGCCTGCAGCAGCTCAACCCTCCCTGTCGGCTGTTGTCCTCCTGCCGACAGCACCTCAAAAGGGACCCCAAAGGGGGCCCCCGCCTGACTGGCCTGAGCCAACGACGCTTCAAGGGCCGCAATGCGGGCCAGTAAGGCTTCCACGTTAACCTGGGGCCAAGGGCCGGCCGGCCCGCCCGGTCCAGGCGTGGGTACAGGTCCCTGTACCCCAGGACCCGAATATGGCCATTGGCCAGCACCGAAGCCCGGCAGGGTCGGTGGAGAAACCTGCCAAGGCAGGGGGCCGCACCACCCCCCAAGGCTAGAGGGCCCAGGGGGAGGCTGCGACCCAAGAGCAGCAGGCCCAACAGGGTGGGCAGGTGCAGGAGCGGTGTCCACCGCTCGCGGGCCGCGGGCCGGAGCCCCTTCCGCGCCCGCACTCTGGTCGCCCGCTCCGGGCCAAGGGGCAATAGACCCCATTCCGCCGGTCCCGGCAGGGGCCTGCAAAGGCGGCTGCTGAGGAGGCGGCACCGCGGTCCTCCGACCTGGGTTGCGCCTCCTAACAGCTCGTGCCGCACTCGAAACTGCCTTCTTCTTCGAAGGCATCTCGACCGAAGCAAAGGGAAGCCAAAGAGGAAGAATCGCTACCAAAAGGCTTCCCGGTAAGCTAAAGAGCGACGGAGACACAGGGGAAAAGACTTCTCCGCTCCGTCGCTGAGGTAAAATGGCAGCTCGGCTGCCTCGTGGCCACCCCTTTTATAAGGGAGCTGGCCACGCCCCTAACTACCCGGATTCTCTGTCCTGTGGGGGGGGCCCCGCAAAGAGCGCGGCGGCCATTTTGGCGCCGCGCTTGCAATCTGTGGATTGGCATGCCTGTTTTCTTAGCCACTAGTACCCAAAGAATCATATGGCTGAAAGAGAAATGTTGTAAGAAATAGATGTTTTCCTTTCCTCCCAGATGCTCTGTCCCCAAGACTAAACCAAAAACTTGGGCTTCTGGCTAAGTCGCCTAGAAGTAGAAAACTCTGTGCTAATCTTCAAATGTCAAAGAAGCAACCTGGCCACATATAGATGTGGCTCAAATATTTCAAGTTCACCCCATACATGCCATGCACCTTAGCAAGGAATTCTCACAGATCTAGGTGAATCCATCAGTCTTGTTTATGGTTTGCATTTCCAGGTGTTCAGTTAAAAACATCTTAAGCATACACATGATAAACAGTGAGTGCAATAATACATGAAGCAACTAGAAGTGCAAGGCTTCAGATAGATTGCAGTTTCACTGTGAAAGCAAGGACAATGATAAAATGGTGTGAAGTCTAACTCAAAGCTTAATGTTTGAATAGGCCTCTGTCTCTTTTTTTGCTTACATCCTTGCTGTCCTTTTCCTTTTGAAGATTTTCAAACTCCCTTTAAAAATTACTTTGTCACAATAATTCAGCAAAGGGTTTATGTGCCTGTAGAAAATATTAATAGACTATTATGAGGTCCTACAACTAATTTTTTCCACACATATCATCTGTCTTTGCATGGTTATTAAGCGCCAACAATATTTCATGCAATGCTTCCTTGCTAAATTAATTTGGTTTCTTCTTCTCCTGCTTCATTTTTTCTCTCCTTCTGCAACCTTTAAAATTAAATTGAATCTTCATAATTATGGCTTTTTGTTGTCCTTCATATCTTTTCCTTTTCAATTTCCCTATCAAAGTGGCTATAGAGTTTAATAAAGATGTAAAGAAACAGCACTGCTACGTATAAGAGGCAGGAATGTTGTGGGTTTCGTTGGGACTGGGGTTGTGCATTGAAAGAGAAAGAGCACATGTTCAAGCTTCCACAGTAGTCAGAAACGAGGGCTGATTGATTTCATAAGGTATTGACCATGTTAGTTGGGAAATAATTGATCCGACACAGACAGTTTGCAGCTCTAAGAGATTCCTGAAGAATTTCCCCCATACTCCTTCTGGATTAGCATTAGGCTTGATCAATCCAAAGTCCTGTGGTTAATTGATCCTACCTCCTCCTATCAAAGTTCAGTGTTATGCCAACCTGATGCATAAGATAAGTGGTATAGTTTATGGCTTCACAACAACAGCAATGACAATTATGTACTGACAAGTTGATTCTGGGTTACAGTGACCCTTTACAAGGTTTCCTAGCTATGGGTCACCCATATAGAATTTACTAATTTACTAATTCCTTCTTCTTGGGTGCTTGGAGACTGTGCACTTTGCCCAAGACTACATGGGCTGGTTTCCCTAGGAGACACATGGGGAAACCAAACTACCCAACCTCTGGCTCTGCAGCCTAGTACTCTAATTCATGGAGTCATCCGTTTGCCCTCACACTGAGTGCCCTCATGCCATAGCCTGGTAAATCTACTATTTTTCCAAGTATAGCTCCCAGAAACTCTTAGAGCTTGGTAAGAGAATATTAACCTGTTTATCTGGGCCCCATATATCAATCAGTATGTCTCATCATGGCAGCCATGGTATTATTCATTCATTTTTGGAAAATTGAGGCATGGTTAGATTTTAAACACACTGAAAGAATATTAGAGGTTTTTCACTGCCTGGTTGCATGGCACATTAAAGAATTTGGCATAATGAATCTGATTTGCTTTTCTTAAAAAAAGATGTAAAATGTTCTAGATTAGACAATTGGGGGCTAAAATCCAATTGCCAGTCCTGATGTGGCTAGACTGATGGGAATTAATGGGGTTTACTCCACTGTTTTGTCATTGATTAAATACACCTACTTTAGTTGGGACTAGTGGCAAGATTTTAGGTTCAGGTGTATTTTATAGCTCAAGTTGTTGAAAAATGGCTTTTACCTCAAATGGAGTGAGAAATGACTGATACTCATTCCGGATTTTGGAAAGGAAGAGGAACTTGAGATCATATTGTAAATATTCAATAGATCCTGAAGTATACAAAAGAATTTTAGAAGATCGATCTATGCTTTGTAGACTACAGTAAAGCTTTTGACTTGTGGATCATGAGAAACTATAGATTTTTCTGAAAGAAATGGGGGTGTTTCAAAACATGTGATTGTCCTGATTGTCCTCTACTGTGGACAAGAAGCTACCGTTAGGAGAGAATATGGAGAGACAGAGTGGTTTCCTAAAGGCAAAAGTATCAGACAAGGGTGTGTTTTATCATCTTATTCATTCAGTCTATATGTGGAACATTTCATACAGCAGGTTGGACTAGATTCAGATGAATGAGGAGTGAAAATTGGTTAAACATCAACAATTTAAAATATGCAGATGACACCATTTTACTGGCAAAAAACTGTAAGGAATTGAAAATCATCTTTCAAGAAAGTGAAAGAAGAAAGTCTCAAAGCAGGATTGCAGCTGAACATTAAGAAGACAAAAATAATGAGTACAGAAAAACTACACAACTTTAACCCTGACAGTGAAAAAATTGAAATAGTGAAAGATTTTCTATAACTTGGTTCAATCATCATCCCAAATGGGGATGGCAGCCAGAAATCAAAAGACCGAGATTCATTAGAATAGCGAGATTAATTAGAATAGCAATGAAGGAATTAGAAAAGATAATCAAATATAAGGATCAAGATCATCTACACTATTATATTCACAACCACCATGTATGGGTGCAAAAGCTGGACAGTAAATAAAGCTGACAAGAAGAACAAGATTCATTTGAAATATGGTGCTGGAGGAGAACATTGCAGATCCACTGAAGTGCCAGAAAAAGAAACAAGTGGGTCCTTAAGCAAATCAATCCTGAACTATTTCTGGAGGCAAACATAGTGAAACTGAGGCAGTCCTACTTTGGGCACATCATGAGAAGGCAAAAATTCTCTGGAAAAGACAATAATTCTGGGAAAGGTGAAAACCAGCAGGAAAAGAGGAAGACCGATTCCCTACAGGCTATTTCTTACAGTAGCTGAGCATGGCAGGACATTTTGGAGATCTTTAATTGACAGGGTCACCATACATTGCAAATGACTTGACAGCATGAAACAGCAACAATATTTTACCATGTTGGTTAGATAGTTAAGTAAGTTGGGTATCTGGCTTCGGAGCTCACACTCCACTCAGAGATTCATATTTAATTTGAAAGTCTGTAGAGGTGCCTCTAAATATGTTCAACTAAATGCATTTACAGAGTTTTCATGATCAATATGCCATGGTATGGTATGATCTGTGCCGAGATAGTTACTTTGTTGGCTTGCTGAAATGTATGGAGTTTAAATGAAGGATTTTTTTGGTAATGTTGTATTTTTATGATGATACTTTGTAATGTGTTCTTGTTGATATATTGTCTAGATTGAATATTGCAATGTTTGATTTGCTGTGAGCCGCCCTGAGTCGGCATATGCTGAGTTGGCGGCATACAAGTTAAATCAATCAATCAATCAATCAATCAATCAATCAATCAATCAATCAATCAATAAGCCTGAAAAGGCAAAGCTCTGATCACAATGATTATTGCCACATTCAATTGAATGTGCCCACACATTGTATAGCAGACATTCATGTTAAATAGGCAAAGATCTGAGAGATCGGCCTGGGGATCACTTGTGTACACAATGTCTTGAACTGGGCTACAGTCAGTTCCACCTCATGCTAGTTCAAGGGAATTGAAATTGGCAAGGAGAAGCAGTAAGTAGATTCCAGCCATTCTATCCCATTCAGACAAGATTGGCCAATGTTTCTTCTGAAGACAACTACAAAAGAAGCCCGACCAATCATAACAGGCTGATACTCTGAAAGTAGACCAGGTTTGTTAAGGCCTCTTTCCTGGGCTTCTTTCTATTTGAGGTAAGCAGGTTATCATGAGGATGTTGATGCTCAATCTTGCCATATGGACAGAAAGAGAAGACCAAACTTACACACAAAAGACCCTATTTATTGGCACAGCACATGTGCAGATCCATAGCTAGCGGCTTAAAGTATAATCCTGCTACTGTCACTATTTACCTATCGCCGTAAGTCAGACACACCAATGCATGAGAAGATTAAAGCTAGAAAGCCTTGAATGGAGGTTTTCCCCACACTCTTGACCTCCCCCTTCAGCACTGAGCAAGAGCTGAGACAGCAAAGGAAGAGCTCAGTTCTGGAGGAAAGCTAGCAGTTTCTGAACAGGCAGCACCTTCTGTTCTAAAAGTCACAGCAAGGCCATAGGATGTTGCCCAGAAGGCAGGACAAGCAATCCCCAGGGCAAGGTTAAAGCCCAAGTAGATCATAGCACAATCAAATAGTTAATACAAACAGAACACAATCTACACAGGCTAGATAGAGCTGTAACCGTAAGATAAATAAAGCCAGTGGGTAAAATGACATGGAGAGAATAACAAAGCAAATATTTGGTGACGAGAGGTAAGTAAGCTAAAATCAGCATTTCCCCCTATAATTGTGCATCTGATATGTTTATTTTACTGTCAGATGCCACAGCCCAAGGAAGAGGATACTGCTTAAATAAACTGATGAAGAAATCTTAAAATAGGCAGAATTGCCTTAAATCGATAGCTTTTGTGGAAAACAATAAATAAATACATATTTGTCTTTGATTTAGGTTGAATTGTACTCTTATAGTCGTTACTTGTTATTTTGTAGTTACTATGAGGAAAGATGGATCACAAAGCATAGCAGATTAAACCAGTCAATGAATATCAAGTTCAGAAGCAAAAACCTGGTGTTTCCTCTAGCAAATACACAGCTTAATGAGAAGAGAGCACTTCAACAGTGTTCAGTTGACTTCTAGTGTTCTCATCCTACTGACACACTCCTGGAGTTTTGATTTCTGGAACAATATTGTTGTGCTTCTGTTTACATTTCTGAAGTTCAGGACATACCCCTGTAATTAGAACTACCTCCAGAGAAACCTTTTCTTTTAAACAATTTTTGGTGTAGTTAGTACACAATGACAATAAAGTTTTATCTTATCTTCTTTTGCTTGTACCACTTTTAGATGGCCAAGCATTGCTTCATTAAATAAAAAAAACACCTCAAAGCTTCAGTTACTCACTTGTGATTTCACTTCAGTAGAACATATTCACTGTCTGACCAGGTAATTCTGCTATGGTAATAGAGTAGACCATATTGTCAGCGACTCAATGCCAAATGTCAGGTGGCAGTGAACTAACCTCACAACCCTGAGGACTAATGGCTTGTGTGCCAAAGTCCAGAAGGAAGGGTGATGGTCCCCAAGTAGATTAAATCCCTCTCGAATCCTTGAAGGAAGGCAGCAGCTTCATCAAGACTGGCCTGGGGCTGAGGACTTGTGTGCCAAAAGGGCTCAGGACCAAAAAGTGATTCACAGAACTGAATCAGTGGTATGGGTATCATGCTGCGATGTGGAAGGCAGAAGAAAGGCCACTGCATTATATTCTTAGGACAGTCTTTGTGACTGATCACCATGAGGATCACCAATATTTGGATTTAGATATGGCAGAACAAGAAGAGTACATATTCATGAGTCATGCATTTAGGACTGAGAACGTTTTTTTGTTTTGCACAGAGGTATATAAATACCATTTCTCCATTTTTAGTGTTTGAGAACCAAGACAATAGAAACAGCCGAAAGCTTGGCTTAACACATCTTTATTGCATGATGGTCAGGGGGAACATGTGGTAATGGCTGACGAACAGCTCAATATATACAGTGGCTATACATTTGAATGTGGCTCCTCGGTAGCCCATTGGCTACTGTTTGCGTGACGTCACTCTCTGTCACGCCCTTCTTGTCCAGGCGAGGTAGTGGCGGGAATCTTCCCGCGGCTGTAGGTATTTGGGGAATTGGAACCATGTGAGCTAGGCGCTCGCTATTGCCCCTAGTGGTCACTAGCTCGCGTCCTCATACGGAAGGTTACAGTGTTACAGCTGGTGATTGTTATATCCACTCATTTGAGTGTTACATTACTTAAAGGCACAATACTCCAAACACAACATCCCTCCCCCCTAGGATGAGACGAAGTCTCTCATCCAATATGGTTTATTGCAAGAACGTTTTGGGCGCAAGGCTGGCTGGCTTGTCCCGGGGGCGCTATCACTTCTGTGTTCCCGGGTCTCTTGTCCTGCAATGGGAGAGGGAGACTCGTTAGCAGCTTGCCGAGGTTCTGCGGTTTTCGGGGTAGGGGTAAACTCCATTGTGGGAAAACCGGGGGCATTGGGGGCTAACGAAAACCACGCTTCTTGCTTGGACGGGTGGGGGACCACTCCGAACCCCCCCCCGGTTTTGTAACTCAAAATCAAAATCATCTAATGGGATATCTGTGGGGGCATCCTCCAGGATATCTGCGGGGACAAACTTATTCCCTTCCCCCCTTGGTGGGGACCACTGGCCCCCCTCTCCTCCCCCTTGGGCTGAACGGGTGGGGGAGAACCCTAACGCTGAATCCTGTTTCGCGTTTTCCGCGCTCTGGTTGCCGGGAACCCGGCGTCGGAGTTGGTCCGCGTGTCGCCTCCAGAGTAGACCTGTGCTGGTCTCTACGCAGTACGACACAGGACCCGTTTGCCCAATGACTACTCTCAGAACCCAGGCTGGCCCTGCGCTAGCGTAGTTTCTGCAATGGACTGGGGCGCCTATTTCGAAACTCTTCGTGCCCGCTATCCCGATGTTCCTCCCAGTCTCTTCCACTCTTGTGGGGTCTAGCCTTGTCAGTACCGTAGTCAGCTTTCTGCGCATTAGGAGCTCTGCGGGCGAATAGCCTGACGCCAGGGGGGTCACTCTATACCCCAGCAAAAATTGGCATAACTGTAGGTTCAAGTCCCCGGGGCCCATGCGCCTCAGCACGTCTTTGGTGGTACGCACAAGGCATTCTACCTGGCCGTTCGTCGCCGGGTGAAAGGGCGCGGAGGTGATGTGCCGGATGGCATTAATGTCAATGAATGCCCTGAATTCGGCGGATGTGAAGCAACTTGCGTTATCACTCACAAGTGTATCGGGTATGCCGAACGAACTGAACACCTTGTGCAATTGCTTAATGGTTGTGGCTGAGGATGTGTTTGCAACTGGAATAACCTCTAACCACTTGGAATAAGCATCCACTATAAGGAGAAAAAGCGATCCTCTGAAAGGGCCCGCAAAATCAATGTGCACGCGGGACCACGGCCCCTTTGCCACATCCCATTCCCTGTGCGGAAGTTGGGCCTCCTCAGGCCAGGAGCTTTGGCAACTCTCGCAAGTGCCCACCATGTGCTCGATATCAGCGTCCAACTGGGGCCACCAGAAAAAGCTCCTGGCCAGTGCCTTGGAGCGGACAATCCCTGGATGGCTGACGTGCAGCAGCTTGAGCACCCTTGCTCTCAGGGATTCAGGGACGACCACCCGCTGGCCCCACAGGAGGCAGCCCCTCTCCATGGACAGTTCTAACCTCTTCCTAAAAAATGGGGCAAATTCCGCCGCTGGGGAGGACGTTGGCCACCCTTTCTGCACCCATGAACTAACCAGGGCTAACGTCTTGTCTCTGCCCGTCGCCTTGGCGATCTCCGCGGGCACTATGGGGGGTGAATCCAGGACCTCTATCATGAGCACTTGGTGGTCTTGTTCCACCTCACACACGGGGCTGCCCATGTGGGGCAGGGGTGACCTCGACAGGGCGTCCGCGTGGCTTATGTCCTTTCCAGGGCGATACACCAGCGCGTTCTGGTACGCGTTTAAAAAAATGGCCCACCTGAGCATTCTAGGGGACAGAATCTGCGGTGTGGGCTTGTCTGCGGTGAAAATGCCTAGCAGGGGCTTGTGGTCGGTCCCGATGGTGAAGGGGCGGCCATAGAGGAAGTCGTGAAACTTCTTCGTCCCAGCAATTATCGCTAATGCCTCCCTGTCTGTCTGTGCATAGTTACGCTCTGCCTTAGACAGGGACCTGAAGTAGAACGCCACCGGGGCTTCCTGCCCGTTTTCCAACACGTGGCACAGGACCGCCCCCACCCCCACTGGAGACGCATCACATACCAGAACCACTGGTTTCTTGGGGTCAAAATGGGTTAGTATGGCATCTGAGGATAAGAGTTGTTTCAGTTCATTGAATGCCCTCTCGTGACTCTCGCCCCATCGCCACGCCTCGTCTTTTTTTAGCAATTTATGAAGCTCCACTACCGACGCCTTCCTAGGCAGGAAGGAATGGTAGAAGTTTAAGAGCCCCAGGAACGACTGCAATTCTGGCTTGGAGGTGGGGCGAGGAGCATTCTGAATGGCGGCCACCTTTGATTCGGAGGGTTTTATGCTAACAGGGGTTACCCGGAAACCCAGGAACTCAACCTCTTTTGCGAAGAAGACACATTTGTCTTTCCGCAGCCTCAACCCCGCCTTTTCAAATACTGTCAGTACTTTGTCTAGCCTCTCAGCCAATTCTGACTCACTCCCCCCCGTTATCAATACGTCGTCAAAATATGGCAAGACCCCCTCCAGACCCTTCAAGAGACGTTCCACTAGTGATTGGAAGATGCCTGGCGCCGAGTTCACGCCAAACTGTAGGCGCGTCACCTGAAACGCCCCTTTGTGGGTGTCTATCGTCTGCGCAGCCGCTGCAGCTGGGGTTACCGAGAGCTGCTGATAAGCCTGCGCCAGGTCAAGCTTTGCAAAACACTTTCCCCCATGTAACCTGGCCAACAGGTGGCTGACTACCGGCACCGGATACGCATTTGGGCGTATCGCCTTATTAATGGTACACTTGTAATCAGCGCAAATTCGATCCTCCCCGTTGGCCTTAAGCTCTGTTACAATCGGAGTTTCCCACTCCGCAGAATCAACAGGAACTAGGATCCCCTGGCCCACCAATTTGTCCAGTTCCGCCTCTATTTTGTCCTTAAGTGCAAAAGGCACCCTTAGCGGTTTGAGTCTTATCAGGCGGATCTCCGGGTCCAGGTCGAACGCAACTGGGGCCCCTTGAATTTTCCGAGTCCCTTCTTGAACACTTCGGGATGCGCATTACACACCTCCTGTATTGGGTCAGTCCCAATGGTATGCACCCCCCCCCCAATGAACAAACCCAGGGGCTTAAACCATTGTGTCCCAAGGAGGCAACAGTCCCCCCTTTGAGAACAACCAGGGGAAGTTCCGAGGCATGTTGCTTGTATTGGACCTTGAATTTTCCCACCCCCAACACCGGAATGCTATTTCCCTGTACGTCCCGCAGCGTAGACCTTAGTGCTTTGAGCTTGGGCCGCACGTTGGGGGAAATTCCCAAAAACTCTCTCTGGGAAATGATGGAATATGAGGAACCCAAGTCTATCTCCATCTTAACGGGGACTCCTTGCATCAGTACCTCTACAAAACAATGTGGGTGTCCTAAGGACACGCTGTGGACCGCTGTGTCGTCGTCGCTGTCGTCGGAGATGCGGCCCACGCCGTCCTGCTTCCTCGAGGGCCAGATGCCCTCCTGCTTCTTCGGTGAGCGGTCTGTTGGGCCTTTCCGGTCTTTTCGCCGTCGTCTGCAAACCTTGGCTATGTGGCCTCGGCGCCCGCAGTTGTGGCACTCTGCCTTCCTGAACGGACACTTGCTGCGGTCATGGGACGCCCCACAGCCGTCACAACGCCGGCTGTCCTTCCGCACCTTCCGGATGTCCTCATCCTCGCTGCTCTCTGTGGAGCAGTGTGGTGCCCGCCTGGCCGCTTGTACTGAGCCCGCTGCCTTGTCGGGTTGTGGGGGCCTTGTCCTGATCCCCTTAACCCCGGCCCTCGTGGCTTCTGCCACCTGCGCCTCCTTCATGACCTCTTGCAACGTCGGGGGCGGCTCTTTGTTCATCAGCTTTCGCTGGACCTCTTCGTCCCACAGGCCGCACAGCATGCGGTCCCTGAGGGCGTTTTCCAGGTTCCCCCACTTGCATGGGCCGGCGGCCAAACGGAGGCCCACAGACTCACCAGGCGCCTGGACTCTCTTCCAGAATGCGTCCCGAGCCGAAAACATTAAGACCGAGGGCTGGGAATGGTCCCGCATCGCTTTCAGGAGCTGCTTGACCGGCACTTTGCCCACCTTCCTTGGAGACACCAGGTCCACCAATACCTTCATGGCCGGGAACCCGAGCATCCGGATGAGGATGGCCCTTTTCTTCCCCTCATCCGAGATGTCGGACACCATCAGTGTGCTTTGGAAATCCATGTCGAACAGTTCCCATTCTTCCGGTTTGTTGATGTTGAAACCGGCCTGTGTTGTCTTGATTCCATGGGGATCCATTATCCCACCTTCGTCGCCAATTTAGTGTTTGAGAACCAAGACAATAGAAACAGCCGAAAGCCTGGCTTAACATATCTTTATTGCATGATGGTCAGGGGGAACATGTGGTAATGGCAGACGAACAGCTCAATATATACAGTGGCTATACATTTGAATGTGGCTCCTCGGTAGCCCATTGGCTACTGACTGCGTGACATCACTCTCCGTCACGCCCTTCTTGTCCAGGTGAGGTAGTGGCGGGAATCTTCCCGCGGCTGTAGGTATTTGGGGAATTGGAACCATGTGAGCTAGACGCTCGCTATTGCCCCTAGTGGTCACTAGCTCGCGTCCTCATACGGAAGGTTACAGTGTTACAGCTGGTGATTATTATATCCACTCATTCGAGTGTTACATTACTTAAAGGCACAATACTCCAAACACAACACCATTCTTCTGGAAACAAGCTATGGTACCAGGGCTGTAGCCAAGGCTGAACAAATATTCGCCCACCCACATCTAGAATCCTGGCTACAGCCCTGTTCAGTACTATATAATACAGTCTTTGTGGCCAATGCTTAAAGTAGCCAAATCGTGTCAGTTGTTTGTGTGCTCTACGAATTTTATTTTTAATCCCAGCTTTTAAAAGCATACATACAATTATTCTGCTATTCTATTTTCTGATTAAGAAAAAAATTGCATGGATATTTGAGCCATGGTTTGAATTAAAACTAAAAAAAAATACATGATTGCAGTTGTATCATTAGATGTTTTTCTAAAAATAAGAACACAGGAATTCATATGTTTATTAGAAAACAGTTGGTATTACATGAACTATACTTGGTGGCATAGGCCTGTGATGGCGAACCTTGGCACTCCAGATGTTCTTGGACTTCAATTCCCTGAAGCCCAAGCACCCTGTGAATCCACACAAATGGGTTTACTGTGATTCATCCAGGCCACGATGCCCTTGTTGCTCTTGGAAGCGGAAGTAAAATGCACCCGTACAGGCGTGTTTTACTTCCGCTTCTGGGAGTGACGAGGGCAGAGTGGGCCGGATGAATGGCAGTAAAGCTAGTCATGTGGATTCACAGGGTGCTTGGGCTTCTGGGAATTGAAGTCCAAGAATATCTGGAGGGCCAAGGTTTGCCGTCATCGGCATAGGTTATTGTTAGGAAATGTAAACCTTTGCTGCTCTCCCTAACTGGTTGTGAGGCATATTATGCCTGTTATACCTTTAAGACTATACTGCTGGGGCACACAGGTGCTGAGTGTTTTCCCTGTTGTGCTCCAAGAGACCAGTGTATATAGGAAAGAGCAAGCTTGTAGATCTTCAGCTACAATGCTCACCTTGTTATGCTGACAGGCTGGTACACTGGATGAAGGTTCCTGTATCTTCTGAAACCTGATGTATGGACTGAACCTTTGCCATTGTTCCTGCTGATGGCTTTTTGCTGACTATTCCATCCTTGCTTACTGAACTAAGGAGAACTAACTATGATAAGCCTCCACTGGGAGAACAAATGCTGTAGAACTTTTTTTGCCTTGTTTTTGGCTACAGCTTGCCTTTACTCTGTTGAATTGAGCTGTTGCTGTTAAAGGACTTGTATATACCTGTAGCACAATTGTACTACCTGAGTGAAGTTAACTGAGCAGTTTGAGAGACTATATCTTGTAGGAATCGGGGCCGCTAGGACGGCCGTTAGGTCCCGGAGGAGACTGATCAAGGAACGATACGAGGCAATATGGAGCGAGATCAGATCAGTGGTTTATTGAGGAAAAGGCATCATCATTTATAGATCAGAAGGCAAGGCAGGAAAAAACCGTCATCTGAGAGAAAATCACATCACCCATTTACTCGGGTTAATGGGGAATCTCTCTTGGGGAAGTTAATTAACTTGGGCAAACACTGACAGGGGAAAACTATTGTCTAGGGCTTAAACCAGGGTAAATATGGCTTCTATTTGCACCAGAGATTACGCTTAACTCAGAGATGAGTGATTGCCTAATGGGTAACGGAGGTTAGCAATCTGCCTTCTCGGCAGAACTGTCGGTCAGGTCAGAAGCAGGTGAATCAACCCCTATTATTAATCCACCCCTCTTAATTTCTGTGCCTGCAGAGCCCACGGGCCAGGAGCCTTCTCGACTGAAAGTGGCCTCTGCGAGGGCCGTTCCATGCCAATTGGGCATGGGGAATCCGCAATATCTAGTTTGTGTTCCAGTTGTTTCACCTGTAAATACTTGCCACCCTTCCACCTTTTATGTAAACTTGCTTTGAGTTTTGTGCCCCTAATTCTGGACTGCCCCTAATTCTGTGCCCCTAATTCTGGACTGCCTGCATTTCTTACAAGAGTACAGGTGTGCAGCTCTGGCCACTGCACCACTCTGCTGTCCAATACATCTACAGCTATAACTAGTGATAGCCAGAATGCATGTATTGATTCATATTGTTTATGAAGTTCTTTTTGATGTTTCCAAAAGAAGTGGAATCATCCTGCCTTGCAACAGAGAATTTTCTTTCCAGGGTGGGCATTTGTAATTCCCCTCCACTTAATAGCTGTGACTTCCATCTTAATGACAGTAATAAAGTGCAGAAACCCCATTATTATTTTTAAAAATCCCTTTTCATTATCCAATTTAGTTGTTTAGAAACCTGCTTAAAATGGAAGGTCTGTACCTACCTCTTAAAAAGGAAAGGAGGGAGAAGCCTAAGTTAGCCTCCCAAGGAAGGGCATTCCACAATTTATGAGCAGCCAAAACATAGTATGAATGCTATGCTGATTTTTAAAGAAATTCAGTGGTGCAGGGAGATAAGGCAGGGGTTGCTGACCCTAAGGCCTGTGGGTCAGATCTGGCCAATGGCACCATTTCATGTCCCCCTGACCCATCCAAGGGCAGTCGAGAAACAAAATGGCCACCTCTTTGAAGCTATTGGGACAAAATGGCTACCCCCAACGTGCAGGCAGGGCAAAATGGCCATCCAGCCCTCAAAGCTGACTGAGAGAGTGCAACCCGGCCCCTGGCTTGAAAAGGTTGGGAACCCCTGCCTGAGCTAAGGTGTAACTGCAGCTGGAATTATGACAGTGTGCCAAATTGGGAGAAATTCCACTCTCTTCTCAATGACCAGCACAGTAGTGTTATACTGTGTTATACTTTATTATAAGTCCTATCCAAGAATATTTTTTAAAATAGCATCAGCTAAATGCGCACTGCACAATAGCGCAGTACCACCTTGGATTTTCTCTCTTGATGTGTGTACATCACTTGCTGTTCCCTCCTATAAGAAACTCCACCAAACCCTCAGCAGTGTCACCAGACAGAAACAGATTGTGCATTTATCATCTTTAAGGTCAGTCATACTAGGGCATCAAGGCTTGGCAGATGGATTTATGGGTAGTCTTGGATGGAGTTATATTTTATAATGCATGTCAAAGGTGCCTAGAACCCTGGATAGGCATCTTTCAGATTTGATTGTATGCACTGGGATAAATAAATAAAGCAGTGGCTTCAGGGAGAATTTTGCAGGTGACAAGTCTGTCGATATGGGATTTGAAAGTCTGCCAGGCAAGACCATAAGATTAGGTTTACCTTTCCTTGCTCAGCATTTGTCTGATGCGTGATTTCCTGTCCTGATCTCTCTGCCTTTCTATGGGAAACTTATGTGTACTGGAGACTAACATAGTTTTTACATTTCAATTTGTCCAAAAGTCTAAGGACTAACAAAATAGCTATGTAGTTATGGTGTACTTTGTTTAATTCAAGGGAAGGTCAAAATGTTTTAGAATGCTTGTACTGTACTGTTATTCCCCATGTTTGCAGCAGTGCCCCGGAAATGTGCAAATTGGAAATGAATGACCTGACAGGAATTTTCAGAGCTGCTTTAGACTCAGCCAGACCATTGATCCGTCTAGTACCATATTGTCTGCACTGGCTGATGGCACTTCTCTACACACTTGGGATTCCTTTCTAGAGCTTGTAGGTGGGACAGACCAGGGATTGTATCAATGGCCTTTGCACACAAAGCATGTATTATCACTGAGCAGTAGCCCTTTCCTTGTTAACCGACATGCACATTCAAAGAAACCTTCACAAAATATTCCACACTTGGTCCCTCCCCCCCCCACCACATTGATGAGTAATTGGGAAACCACTATCTTTACTTCAAGGTTTCTAGATAAAACAAAATAGAGATGGGGATGGACAGCCTTTAAAACAAACAAAGATAAGACCTCTAAAGGTTTCCCTTGCTTGAAAGCCAGTCATATCCAACTCTAGGGTTCAGTGCTCATCTCTGTTTCAAAGCCGAAGAGCCAGTGTTGTCTGCTTCTGCAGATGTTTCCATGGTCATGTGGCAGGCATGACTAGACACTGGAGTTCACGGAATCTGTTATCTTCCTACCGAAGTGGTCCCTATTTATCTACTTGCAATTTCATGCTTTCGAACTGCTAGGTTGGCAGGAGCTGGGACAAAGATGGGAGCTCATTCTGTCCTGCAGTACTTGGGAATCAAACTGCTGACCTCCCGGCTTCCAGTCAGCGTCTTAGCCACTGGTCATGCATTTTAATCAAGTTGACAGATCCTAGGATAGGAGCTTGGAGCCTTCCTATCCTTTCCCAGGTACCCAGGTAAGAGAGACAAATTGCAAGGTGACTGCCATACTAGTCTGTTGTAGAGAAGCCAATAAATAGCCCACATTTGTCATTAATGAATAAATGTGAATTGGTGGCTCAGAGCCATGAGTTTAATGCCAAACTAGGCATTTCATGACCCTCCAAATGTTAACTATATCAGCCTGATTTAATGGGTGGTGTAAAATAGATGTATCACAGCCTATGAGATTAAGGATGGAACACGTTTATTAATGTTAAAATGTAAGAATTCTAGAAGCCTAATGAGAATGACAAAGTGATCAGTGGTACTTTGGTAGATATTGGTGACTTAAACATAAAACATTGTTAATTAGGCAAGGATGGGTGATGATAGTGAAGAGGTTCAGAGTATACCATATGAGCAGTATAATGCCTTAATTTGGTTATCAATGGGGAAACCATGTCAGCCATTGCCAGGCCAATCTGTTGTTGTTCAGTCGCACAGTCGAGTCCAACGCTTTGCGACCCAATGGACCACAGCAAGCCAGGCTCTCCTGTCATCTGCCATTCTCCATAGCCCACCCAGATCTACATCCACTGTGACAACGATGCCATCTAGCCATCTCATCCTCTGCCACCCCCTTCACCTTTTGCCTTTGATCTTTCCCAGCAGCAGGGCCTTCTCCAGTGAGTCCTCTCTTCTCATTTGGTTGCTTTTAGCTTGAGTATTTGTCCTTCCAAGGAGCAGTTAGGGTTGATTTCCTTTAGGATTGATTGATTTGATTTCTTTGCAGTCCAGGGGATTCTCAAGAGTCTCCTCCAGCACCATAATTCAAAGGTGTTTATTCTTCTGAGCTCATCCTTCCTTATGGTTCAGCTCTCATAGCTATATATTATTACAGGGAAGACCAATGCTTTGACTATGCGGACTTTTGTTGGCAGGGTGATGTCTCTACTCTTTATTATGCTTCCTAGGTTTGTCATAGCTTGCCTCCCAAGAAGTAAGCATCTTTTTATTTCAAGGTTGCAGTCACCATCTGTAGTGTTCTTAGATCCCAAGAAAGTAAAGTCTGTCACTGCTTCAATTTCTTCTCCGTCTATTTGCCAGGGAGTGATGGGGACAGATGCCATGACCTTGGTTTTTTTTTTTTTTTGATGTTGAGTTTCAGGCCAGCTTTTGCACTTACCTCTTTCACTCTTACGTTGTTGGAAGAGGGTGTTTGCTATGATTATAGAATTCTCTTGACATAACTCTATTACTCTTTGTCCTGCTTCATTCTGTGTTCCATGGCCAAACTTGCCTGTTATACCAGTTACCTTTTGACTTCCTACTTTGGCATTCCAGTTCCCTATGATGATAAGGACATCATTTTTAGTGTCTGTTCTAGAAGGTGCTATAAGTCTTCATACAACTGGTTGACTATGGCCTCTTCTGCACCAGTGGTTGGGGCATAAACCTGAATTACAGTGATATTGAATAGTTTGCCTTGAATTCGGACTTTGATCATTCTGTCATTTTTAGGTTGTATCACATTACTGCTTTTCTCACTCTTCTATTGACTATGACTATTGATCTTGGAGATCTCTAGTCCTTCCCCTTCTGTTGTTTTCTTCTATTTCTTTGCACTGTTCATTTAAGAAGACCTCCTTATCTCTCCTTCCTTTTCTCTGGAATTCTGCATTCAGTGAGTGAATCTTTCTTTTCACCTTTGCTTTTCATCTTCCTTCAGCTATTTGAGGAGCCAAGAGTTATTAGACTGATCCATCCCTCAGACATCACAAGAGGCCATCTTTTTAGACATCACAAAAACCTATTCTCTGGTCTTACTGTTGGTCCTGAAACTATAGGAAAGGGGATTCTGTTGAACTGGCAACTCTGATCATGGTGTGTTGGAGGAGATCACTTGGCCTCTCTCTATTTGCTTCTTACTTTCAACACATGAAATGATCCATGTAAATCAATTGGCTTTTCTGTCCTTGACAGGAATACATAGAACATGGATATTCATCAGCAGTTTACATAGAGAGTTTTCTCCATTCGTTGTCTGTGTGTTTTATATATATATATATATATATATATATATATATATATATATATATATATATATATATATATATATATATATATATATATATATATATATATATATATATATATATATATATATACTAGCAAGGGTTGCCCGGCGTTGCCGGGCTTTTTTGGGTTTTTTTTTTAAAAAAAAAATATGGAAAATGGTGTTGGATGATTTGTGTTTTATGTGTATTTACATGAGTTATGTTATTTTTAAAAAATATTGTTTTTTTATACGTAAATAGTGTTTTAAACTGTTATAAAAAATTTTGGATGTTAAAAATAGGAAAGGTTGATATATTTTTTCCCCAATAATTGCATTTTTAAAAATAATGTGTTCCTATGTGGTATTTGGTGATAGGTGTACTTTGGATTTGATTTTTTTAAAAATGTGTAAGTGTATGTTTTTTGTAAATTGTTGGAGATCAATTTGAATGCATTGAGTGTCATTTTTCCTGTGGCCACTGGGTGGTGATGTTGTGTAATGTTTTATTTTTGACTGTGTCCTGGGCTGTGTATTCTTCCTGTTCCTTTTTCATTTCAATTCTGTTCCTCGGTGAGGCTGCACGTGTAGTGGTAAGTTTTGTTTTCTGTTCTGTTAGGGGTGGTGGTGTTGTGATTTGTGGGGGGTGGGGGGTTGTGTTTGTCCTTGGTTTTTTTTTGTTTGTTCTTGTTTTTGTTTTTGGTGTGGGTATTTCTGTGGGTCGGCCTCGGTGGCTGTGTGGGCCATTGTAATACCATGTTGTGGTAGGTTGGGGTTTTTTTTGCAGGGCAGATTCGTTGGAATATCTACGCCGCCGGCCCGTGGTGGGGAGGGGGCATGGTCATTGGGGGTTAGGAAGGGTGGGCTAGGTGGTGGGGAGGGGAGTTTTAGTGTGTTTTGGTGCTTTGTTTTTGTGGAGTCGTGAAAGTAGATCGTTTTTCCCCTTTAATATCAGTTGGTGGGGGTTGCGATCCCCCTCCCCGCTGGGTACCCTAGTTTTGGGTGGATTTTGGGGAGAAAAGGTGTATATTGCCCCTACACTTCTGGACACAGAGGAACAGGCAGACTGGATCGATTCCCCCCCTCCTTAAAACAACTCTGTTTTTAAAGGGAAGAAAAGACGGAGTTGTTTTAAGGAGGGGGGGGGTGGGGGATCGATCCTCTCTGCCTGATCTTTTGTTTCCAGAAGGGTTGGGGCAATATATTCTTTTTATCCCCACAAACCTCCCAACCCTAGGGTAGGCAGCGGAGAGGGGGATCGCCACCCCCACCCACTGATGTTAAAGGGGAAACTCCATTCGGGAGTTGCAGGCGCCGCGTGTGAGGAAAAGAAAGCCGGCTGGTGTTTGCTTGCCTTTGAGTTGTTTTTATTTTTAATTTTTCGGGCGCCGGTTTCCTCAGCGTTCTGCGTGGGCGCTCAGGACGCTGGGGCTTGTAGTTATGGGTTTGTGTTTTTGTGTTTTTGCTGCGTTTTTTTTAAAATGCGTTTCTTTCGATTGGCTGTGGCGCGTTTCCGAACGCTGCGCTGTGTGAGAGCCTCTCAGCGTGATTGGCTCTGGCGCGGCGCAGCGCAAGGAATGTTGGGAAGTGAAGTTCCTTCCCTTTCTTGCCGTTTGTGGGCCTGTGGCCCCCGTTTCGGTTTTCTAAATCCTTCGTTGACCTGCGTAGCCACTTCGGCCGTGCTCACGAAGGGTGGGTGCGGGTCAGTAGGGCGACGCATATATATATATATATATATATATATATATATATATATATATATATATATATATATATATATATATATATATATATATATATATATATATATATATATATATATATATATATATATATATATATATATTCCATTGGTGTGAATTTGTTTAAGGTGGATCACAGCCTGCCATGAAGTGACCACACATTGTGATCAAAGAGTCATCTCTTGCAGCAGATATGAAATGCAACATGCAGGATTTAACACCAGGACTGCATTGGACTGCTGCAGCCTTGAGGATATTAACAACATATGCTTTCACAGCCAGTCCATCCGGCATGGCCTCTTCTGCCTTCATGACCATTCGGAATCACAATAGTGAAGTGGTTCCTCTTTTGGTCATTTTGCCATTGTGCCCAATATGAGGGATTCCAGTGGCATTTTCACCACCATCACCCCACCTAAAGAAGATCAAGAGAACACATGACTAGGAAGTTTCATATATAGCCTTCTCACCTTATTTTAACTTTTGCCTCCCAGACTTTTGGTGGCATGATTCTAGTGCACAAAATTATCACCTCCTCCTCCTCCACCACCACAATAACAATTGCTGAAAGGGACCCTGTGGATCATTGAGTCTGTCCCCTATCAAGGATTTATACTGGAGAACTGAATTCTCAGTACTGTAAAACCTCAGGTTATGATGGAGGTCCATTCCAAAAGCCTCCGTCATAACCAAAAACAAATGTAACCTGAAGCATGTTTTCCCATAGGAATGCATTAAAAATAAAATAAAAAAGTCCTGACTGAAACAAAAATAATACTAAAAAATACAAAAAAGCACAAAAAAATCTCCAAAATGCCAGGCACGGCCCACCCCCACAAAAGGGATGAAGCAATTTCCCTATCTTTCCCATGCTGTTTGGGGACCTTATCCGATGGCGATGACGGCACCTCTGCAGCAGTAAGCACTGCATCGTTACTTTGGGAGAAGGGGTGGTCATTTTTATTTCTGAAATGGTTGTGTTGGCCATTTTGAATGTTTTTTTTTTGCATACCTTTCTCCCTTCACCAGGAGAAAGACAGGGCAGAAATAAAATAAACAAATCATAATAAAATAAATGCTAAAATAGTAGTACTGTAGATGTAGTCCTATGCATACTTACCTGGGATATAGGTGTCCAGCTGGTAGTATCCAGTTTGTAACTGTGGGCAACCTGTGGTGTGTTGAGAACATACTTCCACTTGTCCCATATTTTATTGCTATTGCATATGCCGACAGTCAATATTTGCAGAATATATATGTATAAATAATCTTAGAGAGAGGGATAAAAAGTGAGGAAAAATCACCTCAGAAAGCCTTTTATTCCAACTGGAAAATTGCCCTGCAAATGTACTCAACACAATGCTCCGTATGTCATATGGAAGTGACAGGTGCAGCTGTTAAAGCAGCTATGTTATCTCATCTCTGAAGACAAATTCCAGGCTGTATTTCACCACACTTGCTCTGTAATATGTGGGGTCACACAGTCTAACAGCTGCTGCACCTTACTATATAGCTTTCAGGCATTTGCCAGGGAAACCAGCCAATGAACAAATGCTTGTGATACTTTTCAGACCTGTAGAACAGGAGCATTAGTGACAGTAAAATATCATAATGTATATTTGTGATTAGCTCTCTGGCTCACGGATAAGCAAGTGTCAGCTCAAGAACAGGCCTGTTCATAGCTGTGATTTCCAATGTCCAATACAACTGCAGCCATATTTTGTCATCTCCTGCCAACCACTATCATAGTCCATTCTCTTCTTTTCAGTTGGTAAGAACAGTTCAGAAGTAGGCTTCTGATTAGGATGGGCAGTCAGATACCATAGCATACCTGCCTACCTCTGACTAATCAGAATAGAGAAGGAAGTACCATCTGTGGCTCTGTTAGTGACTACTGCTTTTCTACCTACACCCTAAATGTATCTTAGCACTTGACTAGATAGTGAAATATGTCAGGCTTATGTAAGCATATTTTTATGGCCTGTTTCGGCCCACAGAGCTCCTATGGTGCCCTCTCAGTCAGTTGTAGAGGACAGTCTGGAAGAGATATTGAGAGTTCACGGTGGGAAGCATCACTTCCTTCCCATTCAATTGTTTCAGTAGCACTTAGCCTTTCAAGGCACTTAGTTGGAGTAAAACCCTAGTGCTGTGATGGTGAACCGTGGCACTCCAGATGTTCTTGTACTTCAATTCCCAGAAGCCCAAGCACCCTGTGAATCCACATGAATGGGTTTACTGCAATTCATCCGGCCCACACTGCCCTCGTCACTCCCATACGGGCACATTTTACTTCCACTTCCAGGAGCGATGGGGGCCGGATGAATCACAGTAAACCCATTTGTGCAGATTCATGGGGACTTGGGCTTCTGGGAGTGCCAAAGTTCGCCATCACGGCCCTATACAGTGGGTGAATGAAGTATTTTTTGAGTCCACGTGATGCAAAGATGCAAACTGAATCCATCTGTGCCTTTTTTCTTCCCAAGCAGTTTTTTCCTGTGCCACTGGGGACTTCTTCTTCTTTTAACAAACCAGAAAGATATAATCAGATTTTGTGTAGTGCAAGCAGTTACAATTTGTTTATGAGTGATGGTATGGTGACTAAACAATTGGGCATGATGTTTAAGGAGTGCAAGACACTATCCCACATGATCCGCCTCTGATTGTCCCTGATTTTCTTTTTAATTTTAAATAAGCAAGGCTAGCACTGGTGCATTTTATTAATATATCAGAATAGCGCTATCCAATTCTTTATTAAGAAAAAGAGCCAAGCAAAGGGAAGAGAAGGCACTTACAAGTTAAATAAGTCTGCCCTTCTATTTCATCCCTCCCCTTTGCCTCTGTTCTTTGTTTCCTTCACGCAGAACTGCCTAGCATTATTCTGGTTGTTGTTGTTCAGTCGCACAGTTGATTCCGACCCTTTGTGACTCCATGGACCATTTTCCTCCAGGCACCTCTGTCCTCCACCATCCTCCACAACCCACCCAGCTTTGTGCCCATTGCGTCTACAATAACATCTAGCCATCTCATCTTTGGATGCCCCCTTTTTCTCTTGCCCTCCACCTTTCCCAGCATCAAGGCCTTCTCAAGTGAGTCCTCCCTTCTCATTTGATGTCCAAAGTACTTTAACTTCATCTTCACTATTTATCCCACCAATGAACAGTCAGGGTTGATTTCTTCTAATATTGACCTATTTGTTCTCTTTGCTGTCCAGGGGACTCTCAGGACTCCACATTTCAAAGGCATCTATTCTTCTGCGCTCAGCTTTCCTAATGGTCCAAGCTCTCACACCCATACATTACCACCGGGAATACAATTGCTTTGACTATGCAAATTTTTGTTTTCACTGTGATGTCTCTGCTTTTCACTATACTCCCCAGGTTTCACTATATTCCCCAGGTTATATTCTGGTACTGTATACTAATACAATGTATCATTGCTAGCTTGAACATGATCAGTGCAGGGGGGAAGAGCAGGTTTGGGATGAAGACTGGAAAAGAGGAGGAGCAGAAGACATTGAGAGCTGACTTTAGGAGGGTGAAGGAAGTGGCAGAATTATTTTCTGCTTGTGTCTAGATTCTGAAAGGTGAGTTGGCCTTGGGGTCTCTTTTGCATGGCAGAAGGGGACAGCCTCTCCCCCCCCCACACACACACACCTCCCAGGCAAGGGTGAGTTGAGAGAGAAAAAGAGCCAAACTCACAGTGGTGGGGTTTCATGGAGAAGAGGGAATTGTTTTTATGGAGAGTAGAGAAAGGGAAAGATATTTTCTTCTAATTGCATGTGGACACTGCACTTCTCAGGGGTTGTGGTGGCTCAAGTGGTTAAGATGCTGACCTTGATGACTGGAAGGTCAGCAGGTCAACAGTTCAAGACCCGATTACTGCATGACAGAATGAGTCCCGGTTTCTGTCCCAGCTCCTGCAAATTTAGCAGTTTGAAAGCAAGAAATTGCAAGTAGATAAACAGGGACCACTTCAGTGGGAAGGTAAAAAGCATTCATGTGGCATGCCTGCCACATGACCGCAGAAACGTCTGCAGATGCAGACAGTGTTGGCTCTTCGGCTGTAAACAGAGATGACCACTGAACCCTAGAGTTGGATACAACTGGCTTCCAAGCAAGGGTGACCTTTACCTTTACCTTACTGCATTTCTGCTTTAATCAACAAACTCAATAAGAATATTCATTACAATTTAAGATGTAAGTGAAGTTATGAATCAAACTGCAACACAACCAAATTGCTCTGATTTGGCTTTCCAATGTAGTCACGTCTTTGCCTGATATGTCCACTTTAATTTTTCTTTAGTGCTTTCCCTTGTTCTAACTTCCTTTAGGGGTTTGGCTTCTGATTTCTTTCTCACATTTGTCTTTAACACTTGAATAATCTGATGTCGTATTATAATGTAGACCATTACAGTAAGCTTCTCATGCTTGTTTGATTCCTTTCAAATATCACTAAAAACAACAGAAGCCAAACCATTAAAGCAATCAAAACAATAACAAACAAACAGTAACACCCAAACCCACCCACAATCTAGACATAGATTAGTTCATAGTTAATAACATGATTTCTGAAAGTGCTTTATTCTTCCTAAACCTACTGTATATAGGCTGCTTAAGCTACTCTGAGTCAAACTGGGAAATTTCCAAAGTGGAAAATTTTTGCAAAATCCCTTTGGTGATTTTTTTTTTAATGACATTGTTCACTTATTCAAGAAGCCCTGCCATGTTTGGCTTCAGTTGCCCTCAGTGATATCAGCCTGTTTCCAGCTAAACTCATTATCTACCTAATTCTCTACTATCATCCCACTCATTAGATGGATCGCCGTTTGGCTGGGATTATTCTTACGAAGAAGATAACACAACAGCGGCAGGAGTGCACAGGCTGTAGGAGTGACAGGAAGCAGATCAATGGCGGGGAGCAGGAATTTAAAAAGGATGGGATGTGCCACAGTTAAGAGTTCTGCACTTCAGAAATATTTTTTTTCATGGAAGTGCCACATTAAATCTGAAAACTGAAATGGGAGGCCATTTATGTAGCATTACTATCTTGTCCTCAGTTTCCAGCTGATTCTTAATTTATTCTTGCAGTTGGCACTGCTGCCAAATGACTTCAGAGTTAATGGTCACCCATTCCATGGTTTGCTAGGTAGATAATACTCAGCAGTGGCTTACCATTCCCTTCTTCTGGGGATACCCTGGGATTATCTAGCTTCCCCTTGACTACACAAACTGGATCTTCTTCCTGAAGGTACAATGAGGAATTGAACTGCCTACATCTGGGTCCGCAGCTAGATATTCAGTGGGTATACAGGGCTGAACTGAACACCATATGACTAGTAGTGCCATGACTCTTGTTTCCTTTCCTCCTAGCTTTATGCAGCATTCAAATATCTTTTCTGGGTTTCCTTGTTTGCTGCAGTAAGCATTGAAATTACACCAAAGAGGCCTGTAGATGAGATGGAGAATCTCCTTTCTGTGCAACAACCCTATTAATGCCCAATATCAGTAAGCAGTATGGGGTGAATCAGAATGAGATCTGTTACTACTGTGTGTCTGGGTGTGATGATAAAAACCCAGAGTTGTGCATATATATTTTAATACTTTTAGCTCACATTAATATAGTTTAATACTTTTATCTTGCATTACTTAGCTGGCATCCCTCCATCACAATTACATTGAGGAAGTGCTGCTGAGAAAGAGTGGGTCAAAGCAAATTCCTTGGAAATACAACTGATCACCAACCACCAAAGCAGAGACTGAAATCAAGGCATAGCTTCCTCACAACTTCTGCCCCTCTGAACAAACAGACTCCACAGACCTCCTTAGAACTATGGAAGGTGAGCAAGGAGCTACCAGATAACTGGGCAGAACCACATGACTCTCTACCTCCTGGCCAAGAACAACCATGGTCTGTGAGGAAAGCTTTAAATAGACTGCGTGCAGGGGTAGGAAGATCATGGGCTAATCTGAGAAAGGGAGGTTTGCCTGTAGATGACAGCCTGTGTGAATGTGGAGAAGTACAAACTATCTCCCATATGATACAATGCACACAATGCCCCTCAACGTGCATTGAGGAGGACCTTATGTTGGCAAGAAGAAATGCTGTTGAAGTGGCCTGATATTGGGCAATGCCATCTTGGCCTTTTTAATTCTATTTTGTTTTTAGATGTGTTAATTTTAGCTTTCTGTGTTATTATATGCTGATGGTGCATCTGCCACGAATAAAGAAAAGAACTTGCATTTAATATTTAATATATAATAAATAAATATAATTCATTTCAATATGTAATATATAATAAAGAAATATAATAAATGATCAACTTTCCAAACCAGTGTATGATTTATATGACTGTAGGGAATTTCTAAATATAACAGATTCTTCTTCTTCTGTCATGTCCCGATCAAACCCTGGACTGCCAAAATGAAGCCACTTTCTTGGCTTTGTCACTGGCCAAACTTAAGTCCTCACTGGTGCATGTTTCTGTCAGTAATCAGCAGGCCAGTAAATGAGCTGGATTCTGAATCTCTCCATATTCAATATAACAGATGAAACATACATACAAACAAAATCAGAACAAGCCCCTTTCTTGCTTTCCAGGGACTTCTCTTTTAGTTTTGTGGGGTGGAGAAAAAGGTGGAAGAGGACATTTTTGGGAGAGAGCCTATGGCAGCTGTAACAATACTCTTACATCAAGGCCATGCTTTTCCAGCTTCCTAGCAATGGGATTGCGAGAGTGTACCAGATCCGGCCCTCTGGCCTAGATCTGGCCCTCTCAGTTCAGGCACAGCAGTTAACCAATGGTTGGATCTGTGTTCCAAGCTCTGCCAAAATCCTACTGATAGAGACATGGCCATTTCATTCTTATAGTTGGCGTCCTTGGTCTTTATTTATCTTCCCGCTTTTGCCCTTCTCAGACCATTTCTGGGAAGACTGCAAATAGCAGCAGAGGTACTCAACAGATTAAATTAAAATCACAGTCCAATGAAAGCAAATAAAGCAAGTTTTAAATTGATGCCAACATCTTGAGAAAGAAGGTATCAGGCCAACTTTCCCGGGGGGGGGGGTCTCCACAAGTATGCCAATAGCAAATCCATGGCAGGACTTTGGGCAGAGCCTCACCGAGCAAATCAGACTGGAGGACAAGTAAACCATCATGGCTGGCTTATCATATTTTGATAAGTGATGAAGAGCCTGAGGGTACCAAGTGATATAATTACCTGTAGTGTATTTTGGGCAATGGAGGTGGGGATACATTTCAGATGTAATGTAATTAGTGAAAAAATGAGTGGAAATTTTGAAATGTGTAGTATAGTCTAGTGGCCATGTTCTGGGGGATGTAATCCAAAATCAAACCCACACAAGTCCTGTTCAATCAAACTATTAGCACAGTGGCCTCCGGCCCCCGTCACTGCCAGAGGAAGAAGAGGAAGACCAGCTCCCCAGTTGCGGCTCGTCGGGTGGTGAGGCTGCTCTCGCCTGCCTTTCTGGGGAAGGTTAAAAGGCAGCGCTGGATGCCGAGACCATATCTGGCGTCTCTTGGGCACCGCCTCCAGCCAGGACTCGAAAACAGTTGAGGACTTTTGCTGCCACCATTTGTCACCTTTGGACTGGTTGGGACTGGAATGTGCCAGCTGCCCGCCTTTGGCCTGACGTCACAGGAGGAGACAAGAGTGGCCGCAGCTGCAGAGGCTGGTCAGTAGAGATTTGCTCCCACCTCCCTTCTCCGGGCCCTGTTCTAACTAGGACTTCAGAAGCCGCTGAGACAGCAGCGTTTTCGCTTTTCTTCGGGACTTGCATGGTGTTGGAGTGAGTTGTACAGGGTATTCCTGAGCAGTTACTTTCATGGTTTTATTGTATCCTGTATTGTGTTTTATAATATTGTATCTTTGCTCTTTGCTAAACTGTACCTTTAATTGTTTTTTATTGTATTCTTTTATATTTACTGTACATTGTGTTTTACATGTTGTGGGCCGCCCTGAGTGTGCTTGCACCAGGATGGCAGGGTATAAATAAACTATTATTATTATTATTATTATTATTATTATTATTATTATTATTATTATTATTATTATTATTATTATTATTATTATTATTATTATTATTATTATTATTATTATTATTATTAGTCTAAGTGATCAAATATGTCATTTAAAGTGATACATTTATATTTTGGCCAACATCCCACTGATGAACAGAATCTATGACCCAATACTAATATCTTGAACTTTCATTGTTGCTTTATGGGACTGTGGTGGCTCAGTGGTTAAGAAGCTTGCCTTGTTATCTAGAAGGCCAGTAAGTCAGCAATTCAAGACCTGGGTACTGCATGACAGAATGAGCGCCTGTCTCTGTTCCAGCTCCTGCCAACCTATCAGTTTGAAAGCAAGAAATTGCAAGTAGATATATAGGGACCACTTTAGTGGGAAAAGATCTCAGGGACATGAAAGGAGCCTCAGAGTTCCTCCAGCAAAAATCCTTTCAACCCAGAATAATTTCTGACACAAAATTATTATTATAAGTGGTTTGACATTTAGGTCATTTGGTCATGGAAGCATCTAGTACCTCCTTGCATAATGTCCACAGTAGCAATACTAGTGCAAATGATGAAATCTTGCATTACTTGCATTTCTGCACTGTTTGGCCTTTTCAATCACTGGAAACTCAATAGAATCCTGGCTGATGTTTTCTAGTTAATTTTAAAGGACATTTTGGGAGTTATTTGTGGTGAGCCAGAGGAGCTTACCTTATATATCTTATGAGAAATCTGTACATGAGTCAAGAAGCAACAGTTAGGACAGGATATGGAATGACAGAGTGGTTGGGAATAGGAAAAGGAGTACGACAAGGCTGCATTTTGTCAGCCTGCTTATTTAACTTGTAAGCAGAGCACATAATACGCAATGCAGGGCTGGATGAATCTCAAACTGGAATTAAAATTTCAGGGAGAAACATCAACAACCTGAGATATGCAGGTGATACTACCCTAATGGCAGAAAGCAAAGAAGACCTAAAGAATCTCTTGCTCAGGCTGAAAGAAGAGTGCAAAAGCTGGCCTGAGATTCAACATGAAGAAAACCAAGATAATGGCAACAGGCCCTATCAGTCCCTGGAAAACTGAAGGGGAAGACGTAGAAGTAGTGACAGACTTTACTTTCTTAGGATCCAAGATCTCCGCAGATGCTGATTGCAGCCATGAAATAAAAAGGTGACTAATTCTTGGGAGGCAAGCTATGAGAAACATGGGGAAAATAGTTAAAAGTAGGGGCATCACCTTAGAACATACCTGTCAACCCGCGGCTCCGGAAAAACGGGACCTGCGCAGTTCGCTTGTGCGCAGGTCGCTTTCCACGCATGCGCGGAAGCGCTACGCTGCTTGCGTAGGGGCTGCACAAGCAGCGTAGCACTTCCACTCATGCATGGAAAGCGTTTCCCCCGCTGCCAAATTACGGGGTTTTGGCAGCGCGGGGCGGGTTATGACGTGAATCGACGTCAAATTACGGGGTAATCCCAGCCAAATTGGGATGGTTGACAGGTATGCCTTAGAAACAAAAGTCAGCATAGTCAAAGCAATGGTATTTAGGGTAGTAATGAATGGCTGTGAAAGCTGGACCATAAGGAAAGCTGAGCACAGAATAATAGATGCCTTTGAAATGTGGTGCTGGAGGGAACTCTTGAGAGTCCCCAGGACAGCAAAGAGAACAAATAGGTTGATCCTGAAGGAAATCAACCATAACTGCTCCTTAGAAGGTCAAACATTGAAGATGGAGCTAAAGTACTTTGGACACCAAATGAGAAGAGATGAGTCACTCGAGAAAGTCTTGATGCTAGGAAAGGTTGAAGGTAGAAGAAGAAGGGGATGGCAGAAGATGAGATGGCTTGATGGCATTGTTGACACAATGGGCGCAGAGCTGAGAGGGCTGAGGAAGATGGTGGAGAATAGGGGTGCCTGGCGTATGGTTAATTTAATTTAATTTAATGTTGAATTTCTATACCACCCACTCGACCAAAGCTGACTCAGGGCGGTTCACAATCATAGATAAAACAGATAAAACAGAATTAAGAACCCACCCCCTAAAAAGGGTGCAGGTACCGAAGGAACCGTGGGGGAAAGAATAATCCTCTATACCAACCACCCAACAGAAGCCACCCCTCCCCCTGCACCCCAAACTTGGCCCACCAGCCAGGTTTTTAGTTCTTTTCTAAAAGGCAGCAACTCCATCTGGAGGTGCAATTTCTAATGGCAGGAGGTTCCAAAGGGCCGGTGCGGACACAGAGAAGGCCTTCCTCCTTGTGCCAGAGTGGCGTGCCACCCCTGGCTGATAGCACAATCAGAGAGCCCCTCCGGTCTGCTCTGGTTGGATGGACAGACATCCTTAGGGCGATGCGGTCTCTTAGGTAACCTGGCCCACTACCATATAGGGCTTTAAAGGTCAAAACCAGCACCTTGAATTGCACCCGGAGGCAAACTGGTAACCAGTGCAACTCTCGAAGCAGTGGTGAGGCATGGGCATAACGTCCACACCCCATCACCACCCGGGCCGCGGCATTCTGGACCAGCTGCAGCCTCCAAATGGTCATCAAGGGCAGCCCCATGTAGAGCGCATTACAGTAGTCTAGTCTAGACTACTGGACTATGATGGTCCATGGGGTAGCAAAGGATCAGATTTGACTATGCGACTGAACAACAAAAGAGGGGCTCATGCATGATGATGGGGTATAAATATAACAAGCAAGCAAGCATGCAAGCCAACAAACTTTTCATGTTTTATGCCACTCTCCCATCATTATCAGGAGAGCTACATATTTCCCTTTTTAAATGGAGATTGTTTTACTTTATATAGTGAAAAGTAACAAGTACTGTGGGACTGTGGTGGCTTAGTGGTTAAGACACTGAACTTGATGACTGGAAGGTTGGCCAGTCAGCAGTTCGAGACCTGAGTGCTGCATGACGGAGTGAGCTCCCATTGTTTGCCCTTGATCCTGCCAACCTAGCAGTTCGAAAGCAAGAAATTACAAGTAGATAAATAGGTACTGCTTTGGCAGGAAAGGTAACAGTGTTCCATATGTTCCGGTGTCTAGTCATGCCTGCCACATGACCATGGAAACATCTACAGACACAGACAGCGTTGGCTCTTTGGCTGAAAACAGAGATGATCACCGTACGCTAGAGTCGGATACGACTGGCTTTTGAGCAAGGGCAACCTTTACTAACAAGTAATACACAGAGTAATGTAACATCACAAGTTCCTATTGAAACATTGCAGCAAGTACCAGCAATTAATTTCCTTCTAAATATGGTAATGAATAATGTGAGTGTATTTTTTAAAGTAACATTTAAAAAATGTTTGTTTTCCCTAGCACATAACACTAGAACTAGGGGACACTCCATGAAACTTTTGGGTACTAGTTCTCAAACAAATAAGAGAAAGTACTTTTTCACCCAGAGGATTACTGGTCTATGGAACTCCCTGCCAGAAGAAGTGGTGACAGCTGTCAGTCTTGACAGCTTTAAGAAAGGATTAGACAAGTTCATGGAGGACAAGAGTATCAATGGCTATAATTATGGATACTTAAGAACAACCTCCGGGTTGGAGAGATAGGCAGGATATCTCTCAATATCATTTCCAGGGAATCCTAAGCAGGTGAAGGCATCTGCTTGGGAATACCCTGAAGGAAATGGTGAGCCACTGTGTGAGACAGAATGCTGGACTGGATGGGCTGTGGCCTGTTCCAGCAAGGCTGTTCTTATGTTCTTAACATTCCAAGTTTTGAAGTAAGGTAAAGCATAGTATCATTCTAAACAATGCAGTTATCCCACTGCCCCACTAGGTGCCACTAGGTACCAATGGGGAGAAAAGGTTCCTCCCATTTACCTCATGCCCCAACTCTGGAGAAGGAGGGACCCAGGGAAGAGCAGCTACCAAAGATCTTAATGCCTAGACCAGTTCACATGAAAGCAAATGGCATCTGGGATTTGAAGCACACAGGAAGTCACTTTGTGCATCTCATAGATTAATTTGCACCATGAATCCAAACCTCTTCATGTGGCAAATATGAGACGTGTAGCCCAATGAATGAACCAGTCTGGGTATATGTCTAGAATGACTGGCCACTCTTTAAAAGGAAGACTGTCAGTATCTAAATAGCCATGTTAAAGGAATTTTCTTCCAGCCACAGTCTGTGCCACCTCTGCACTGTCCCCTGAAAATGCTCGTTCCTGCAGTGCAAATGGGATGAAACTTCAGACAGGCCTTTGAAATAAAGCTATATAAAGCTCGAGTCCCCATTTTATCTGGCTAATTTTCTTTCCCGAAATTAATTGTGTGAAAGAAAGAGAATAGAGCAACCTGCAGGAACAGGAAGGAAGAAAAACCTTGGACAGGAATGACTTTGCCTCCCAGGCCCTGAAATTTAAGATCTTTATAAATGATCTGTTAAAACTATAGTGATGATAAGCTTATGAATCATGATCTATATTAATCAGGGCTGCTGATACAGAAAGATTAATTGAAACGTGCAGTTCTACACAAATGATAAAGTGGTAACAATTTAATATCAGACAAGAAGAGTGAAGAAATTACACTCCAAGCTTCATGCATCATTACTATGGATATTAATATTTTACGCCGCGCAACAGCATCGGGAATCATAATGAAAATCCATAACTAGTGCACAGACATGATTAAATACAACAGTCTTTAGGTGCTGTTTGGTGATGGGGGTTTAGCCATATTTCACTCCTGCTGTGGGTGATTCGAGTGATAGAGTCTAGACGAGAGTGATTAAAAAGTGTTCCTCCTAAAGGCTGTTAACCTTTTACTACTGAAATGAATTTCTTTGATTTTAAAATTATGCCGCTTACCCTGGTGTCTCCCCACCACCACAAGTGAAAAGCTTGCACAGAATATAGATGGAGAATGGGTTCCCTAAACTTCATGGTTGAGGGGGGTGGGGGAGATCTGATAAAGCAACCCAGAATAAGCACTCTAAAGTAAGATTTGCCTGTACATATGTTTGTGAACAAGAGATATTTTGGGACAGGACTTCCATTCTCTTGCGTTTTCAGTGGGGCAAGCTGATGGTAATGCAGCTTTCTTTAGCTAAAGGCTGGGAAATACAAGCCTTACCAGATGTGGTTGCTATACCCACCATCCCTCATCATTGATTATACTGGCTAGGACTAATGAAAGGTGTAGACTGGTTTGACTAACTCTCTAAAAACTCTTGCAGCTTGTGGGACAGATATTTTCAGTGGGGCATCTGTTAGGAACAACAACCAATTGTTCAATTTTCCCGGAACCTCTTCCCTTTCTCCACCATGCAGACTCACAACAATCAGCCCCACTTGGGTGTTGATTCTGTATCCACTCAGTCCTATGTTTAAGCAAATATACTCTTTCAAACTCTCTGGTAAGTGTTGATACTGGCCAGTTTGGGAAATTATAGGCAAGTTTCCTATTTCAGAGAAGCTGAATTCTGGGGTTCTATGATTTCGATTAGACAATAAACTCTAATAATAAAGCATTGTGAATATGTGAGATAAAGTTTCCAGTTAAAAGAAAAATGTGGTCATTATTTATTTATTTATTTAACTTATATCCCGCCCACTTGCCCTAAGGCAACCCAGGGCAGCTCACAACACACAAACAGTATACATACACCCCTAAATTCAGGGGTGGCCAAACTACGGCCCATGGACCGACCCCGGATGGTGGCATCATTTCATTTTGCCTGCCGCCACCCTCACTGCTAGTGGAAGTGGGCATGTTTAAGACAGCTGTAAAACGTGTCTGCACATGTGTAAACATGCCTGTGCCTGCTGTAAACGCTGCCGTAAATGAACCCATGGCTGTCGTAAATGAGTTTATGACAGCCGCAGACATGTTTTATGACAGTGTTTATGGTGGGAGGAACCACGTGATCGGCCTGTTCAGCTGTCCGGGGGCATGGTCAGGTCTGCGGCGCGAAAAGTTTGGGAACCCCTGACTTAATCCTTGCCTGTGATACAGCTACAGTTGAGCTTCAGTGACAAGAACTAGGCCTTTTCTCTCATGGAAGTGGAGAGTAAATTATCCCAGAGAACAACAGATAAGGGGGCAACATGCAACTAGCCCCACTACTTCATCTACGCTGGCACAGATACAGCTGGGTTCATTGGGGCTGATTTTAGTGTATGAGAACCAAGACAATAGAAACAGCCGAAGAGTTGGCTTAACGCATCTTTATTGCATGATGGTCTGGGGGAACATGTGGTAATGGCGGATGAATAGCTCAATATATACTGTGGCTATACATTTGAATGTGGCTCCTCGATAGCCCATTGGCTACTGTCTGCGTGACGTCACTCACCGTCACGCCCACCATGTGCTCAATATTGGCGTCCAACTGGGGCCACCAGAAGTAGCTCCTGGCCAGTGCCTTGGAGCGCACAATTCCAGGGTGGCTGATGTGCAGCAGCTTGAGCACCCTTGCTCTCAGGGACTCAGGGACGACTACCCGCTGGCCCCACAGGAGGCAACCCCTCTCCATGGACAGTTCTAACTTTCCCCTAAAAAACGGGGCAAATTCCGCTACCGGGGAGGACGTTGGCCACCTTTCTGCACCCATGAACTAACCAGGGCCAACGTCTTGTCCCTGCCCGTCGCCTTGGCAATTTCTACGGGCACTATGGGGGGTGAATCTAGGACCTCTATCATGAGCACTTGGTGGTCTTGTTCCACCTCGCACACGTGGCTGCCCATGTGGGGGAGGGGTGACCTCGACAGGGTGTCCGCATGGCTTATGTCCTTTCCAGGGCGATACACCAGCACGTTCTGGTACGCGTTTAAAAAAATGGCCCACCTGAGCATCCTAGGGGACAGAATCTGTGGCGTGGGCTTGTCTGCGGTAAAAATGCCTAGCAGGGGCTTGTGGTCAGTCACGATGGTAAAGGGGCGGCCGTAGAGGAAGTCGTGGAACTTCTTCGTCCCAGCAATTATCGCTAATGCCTCCCTGTCTGTCTGTGCGTAGTTACGCTCTGCCTTAGACAGGGACCTGGAGTAGAATGCCACCGGGACCTCCTGCCCGTTTTCCAACACGTGGCACAGGACCGCTCCCACCCCCACTGGAGATGCATCACATACCAGAACCACTGGTTTCTTGGGGTCAAAATGGGTTAATATGGCATCTGAGGATAAGAGTTGTTTCAGCTCATTGAATGCCCTCTCCTGGCTCTCGCCCCATCGCCACGCCTCGTCCTTTTTAAGTAACTTATGAAGCGGCTCTGCTACCGACGCCTTCCTAGGCAGGAAGGAATGGTAGAAGTTTAAGAGCCCCAGGAACGAGAGCAATTCGGGCTTGGAGGTGGGGCGAGGAGCATTTTGAACGGTGGCCACCTTTGATTCGGAGGGTTTAATGCCTACAGGGGTTACCCGGAAACCCAGGAACTCAACCTCTTTTGCGAAGAAGACGCATTTGTTTTTCCGCAACCTCAACCCTGCCTTTTCAAATACCGTCAGTACTTTGTCTAGCCTCTCAGCCAATTCTGACTCACTCCCCCCCGTTATCAATACGTCATCAAAATATGGCAAGACCCCCTCCAGACCCTCTAAGAGATGTTCCACTAGTGATTGGAAGATGCCTGGTGCCGAATTCATGCCAAACTGCAGGCGCGTCACCTGGAACGCCCCCTTATGAGTGACTATTGTCTGCGCAGCAGCTGCAGCTGGGGTTACCGAGAGCTGCTGGTAAGCCTGCGCCAGGTCAAGCTTTGCAAAACACTTTCCCCCATGTAACCTGGCCAACAGGTGGCTGACTACCGGCACCGGATATGCATTTGGGCGTATCGCCTTATTAATGCTACATTTGTAATCAGCGCATATTCAAACCTCCCCATTGGCCTTAAGCACTGTTACAATCGGAGTTTCCCACTCCGTGGAATCAACAGGAACAAGGATCCCCTGGCCCACCAATTTGTCCAGTTCCGCCTCTATCTTGTCCTTAAGTGCAAAAGGCACTCTCCGCGGTTTGAGTCTTATTGGGCGGACCTCCGGGTCCAGGTCGAATGCGACTGGGGGCCCCTTGAATTTTCTGAGTCCCTAATTTGAACACTTCGGGATGCGCGTTACACACCTCCTGTATTGGGTCAGTCCCAACGGCATGCACCCCCCCAATGAACAAACCCAGGGGCTTAAACCATTGAGTCCCGAGGAGGCAACAACTCCCCCCTTTGAGAACAACCAGGGGAAGTTCCGCGGCATGTTGCTTGTATTGGACCTTGAATTTTCCAACCCCCAACACCGGAATGCTATTTCCCTGCACGTCCCGCAGCGTAGACCTCAGTGCTTTGAGCTTGGGCCGCACGTTGGGGGAAATTCCCAAAAACTCCCTCTGGGAAATGATGGAATATGAGGAACCCAAGTCTATCTCCATCTTAACGGGGACCCCTTGCACCAGTACCTCTACAAAATAACGTGGGTGTCCTAAGGACACGCTGTGGACTGCCGTCTCGTCGTCGCTGTCGTCAGAGATGCGGCCCATGCCGTCCTGCTTCCTCGAGGGCCGGACGCCCTCCTGGTTCTTCGGTGAGCGGTCTGTTGAGGCTTTCTGGTCTCTGCGCCGCCATCTGCAAACTTTGGCTATGTGGCCTCGGCGCCCGCAGTTGTGGCACTCGGCCTTCCTGAACAGGCACTTGATGCGGTCATGGGGCGCCCCGCAGCCATCGCAATGCCGGCCATCCTTCCGCACCTTCCGGATGTCCTCGTCCTCGCTGCTCTCCGTGGAGGAGTGTGGTGCCCGCCTGGCCGCTTGCACCGAGCCCGCTGCCTTGTCGGGTTGTGGGGGCCTTGCTCTGTACCCCTTAACCCCGGCCCTCATGGCTTCCGCCACCTGCACCTCCTTCACGACCTCTTGCAGCGTCGGGGGCGGCTCCTTGTTCATCAGCTTTAGCTGGACCTCTTCGTCCCACAGGCTGCACAGCATGCGGTCCCTGAGGGTGATTTCCAGATTCTCCCACTTGCATGGGCCGGCGGCCAAACGGAGGGCCGCTGCAAAGGCAGCCACGGACTCACCAGGCACCTGGACTCTCTTCCAGAATGCGTCCCGAGCCGAAAACATTGAGACCGAGGGCTGGAAATGGTCGCACATTGCTTTCAGGAGCTGCTTGACCGGCACTTCATTCACCTTCTTCGGAGACACCAGGTCCACCAATACCTTCATGGCGGGGAACCCGAGCATCCTGATGAGAATGGCCCTCTTCTTCCCCTCGTCTGAGATGTCGGACACCATCAGTGCGCTTTGGAAGTCCATCTCGAACAGCTCCCATTCTTCCGGTTTGTTGATGTTGAAACCGGCCTGCGTTGTCTTGATTCCGTGGGGATCCATTATCCCACCTTCATCGCCAATTTAGTGTATGAGAACCAAGACAATAGAAACAGCCAAAGGGTTGGCTTAACGCATCTTTATTGCATGATGGTCTGGGGGAACATGTGGTAATGGCGGATGAATAGCTCAATATATACTGTGGCTATACATTTGAATGTGGCTCCTCGATAGCCCATTGGCTACTGTCTGCGTGACGTCACTCCCCGTCACGCCCTTCTTGTCCAGGTGAGGTGGTGGCGGGAATCTTCCCGCGCTGTAGGTATTTGGGGAATTGGAACCATGTGAGCTGGGCGCTCGCTATTGCCCCTAGTGGTCACTAGCTCGCGTCCCAATACAGAAGGTTACAGTGTTACAGCTGGTGATTGTTATATCCACTCATTCGAGTGTTACATTACTTAAAGGCACAATATTCCAAACACAACACTGATGCTACTCACTTCAGCATTCTTTATTTCACACTTCATTTAAGAAAAAACCAATTTATTGACTGGTTGGCTGGTCAGGCATACCTATGGTTACAGATGCTCATTTTATTATTTTTTACTGCAAACATATATTATCCTTCTCTTCCACACAGTGGTGCTTATCCTCAAACAAATGTGTTTAGCATTAGTGCAGCAAGAACATAAGAACATAAGAACAGCCTTGCTGGAACAGGCCACAGCCCATCCAGTCCAGCATTCTGTCTCACACAGTGGCTCACCATTTCCTTCAGGGTATTATTCCCAAGGAGATAACTTCACCTGCTTAGGATTCCCTGGAAATGGCATTGAGAGATATCCTGCCTATCTCTCCAACCCGGAGGTTGTCCTTAAGTATCCATAATTATAGCCATTGATACTCTTGTCCTCCATGAACTTGTCTAATCCTTTCTTAAAGCTGTCAAGACTGACAGCTGTCACCACTTCTTCTGGCAGGGAGTTCCATAGACCAGTAATCCTCTGGGTGAAAAAGTACTTTCTCTTATTTGTTTGAGAACTAGTACCCAAAAGTTTCATGGAGTGTCCCCTAGTTCTAGTGTTGTGCGATAGGGAAAACAGTTTTTCCTTATCTACTTTGTCCACACCGTGCATGATTTTATAAGAAGGAAACTTTTATTCCTGCAATCATGATGGTGCTGTGATTTAAGTGAGTTTCAAATACGAAATTGCACATGCTTAGAGTGTGTTAGCAAATGTGGAATTTTGGGGATGAAATGAGGTATTCCTAATATTTTAAGCATATAGAATCATTTCTGAAGCATGGAATAGCATGGGTGGAAGAAAAATGCTATGTTCTTCATATGGTCATCCAAAGAGGCGTCCATAAAAACTTTTAATCTTGGATTTAAATTTTTCAACTGAACCACAGATTGAATAGGATAAAAACAGATATAGCACCACTGTGGAGGAAAGCTTGCCAGATATCACAGGACGGAAACTTGTAGGAAGAGAAAAACAGCATTCCTACACATGGGTGATAAACTATTTTCTTTCTTCAGAGACTAAAGAAGTTTGTATCGCTTGATATTATGCTAGCTAGGTATCATATTTTAGACATGCTTATCTGGACCTATAGATATGAGTTCTTAATAGTGTTAAGCCAGAACCGGAAATGTGTAAATTTTGGGAAAATTAAAAGAAAGGCAGGAAGGCTTTATTCATTTACAAATTCCAATGTATAGCACAGGTGAGTTGTCAGTCAAGTGTAAATGTTTTGTTTTTTATGTTTTATTGTCCAAGAGAGTTGTAATTTGTCATTATATTTTTTATATTATATACTTGTTCAAATAAAAATTTATAATTTTTTAAAAAAAAGATATGAGTTTTTTTGATCCCTCTGTTAGATTTCAGTGATGGTGAACCTTGGCACTCCAGGTGTTCTTGAACTTCAATTTCCAGAAGCCCTGATCAGCAGATGTACTGACTTGCGCTTCTGGTAATTGAAGTCCAAGAACACCTGGAGTGCCAAGGTTCATCATCACTGGATTAGGTAGACATAATATTTAGTTTTTCTTTTAATCATATTTTGATTGGGAGGCTTTGCTTGCTTATAGCAGAGAACTGTTAAGGCTGCTTCTCAGAGTTGGGACTGGTCGGAGTCTGGGTAGGGCTGAATAACACTTTAAGCAGCTGCTCATTTAATTGGTTTTGATTTTGCATGCCATAGAGATTTCATTTTAAAAGTTAATGTAGTTTTGGGGGGATCACATCTATTTAGATGGCTCTAGTGAGAGTGGGACTTTTTTTGTATGTAACAATCAGTTTGATTTGGGTTAATTTTATTTTCTTTATGGTATGTTGCTGAACTGGCTTTTTACTTGAAAATGTTTCATCCTTTATTCACTAGTGAAAGGCATTCAAAATTTCTCCCAGTTCCTTATACTAAACTTCATTAAGGCTTCTAATTCATTGCACTTATAAACAGCTTCAAGTCATTTCTGGTTATGCCCATCTACTCCCTGGGGTAATAAGAACCACATTTTCAGCATCTACCTGATTGAGCAGAGAGGTGGGATGATACTATTTTCTGGCCACGGATAGGTTGACCAGGAGGTTGTTGACAGTTGTAACAAAAATGTAAGGGGATCATCATTTGATACAGTTCACTCACCAATGTTTCTTTTCTACTCTTTTCTTTCTCCAGTAACCTAATTAATTTCAGTCTGTAACTCTCCAATCCTACATCTGGTTTCCTGGAATAAATATAGTTGAATAGATATGTTTAGGATTAGGTGGTACTTCAGTAGCTAATTAGCTCAGAGATTTAGGTACAGTATCTGGTTGGGAGTTCGAATCCCCACTGGCCTCCTAGGAGAAGAGCCAGACTGTGTAGCCATGGGCAAACTGCAAAGGAATACTAAACCACTTCTGTGTATTCTATAACTAGGAAATCCTAGAAGGGGTCACCATAATTCAGAACTGACCTGAGTTCACATAGACTGTCCTTCATATTTTGTGCACTTGGCAGTGACAAAAAAGGCAGAAGGAAATACAGTATAGGGAAGGATATGGTGTAAAGGAATGGAATGAATGCAGCTTTATTAGTTACAGTTTAAGGTGAACTGTCTACTTGCCAATCCATGGTTATCCCAGCCTCCTGGGAAACCTAAGGGGGAGTTGAGATCAGGGACCAATTACAGTGAGAATATTTTCCCTTTGTATGCATATTTTGGGAAGTTTAATCAACAGGGTATTCAAATAAGGGACTAAAGTTATATAACCAATTCATTAAAGTGTCTTTAATTGGACTGCGTAGTATAAATCATTTGGAAAGTGGGGGAAGAGATTAAATTGGCAAATCTTTTCCAGATAGGGCTGTTGTGCCTTTTAAATAACGTATGATTAGCCGAAACAAGGATAGCTTTTCCTCATCATCACTGCAGATGTTATATTTCTGTCCCACTTGCAAGGAGCCATGACAGAAATGTGCATGCATGTGCTTGCACTCCTGAGCCTGCAAGTATACTCATACATATCCTGGGATCCACTAGCATTTTAACAACCTTTAAGAAATACAATCTGCTACAGTTAAAAAGAGGACTAGGTCTGCTTCTCAGTTCTGGAATGATTAACTGCAGTAAAAAGAATGGCAGGTCACACCTCATATAACAGGTATTTCTATTACCATATCAACTCCAACATGTTTATGCTTTCTAAGGAGAGCATAGCCCATGTACAGTAAAAAACCCGACTTACAAACGCCTTGACATATGAAATTTTCGAGTTAGGAAATAGTTTTTTCGTAAACCGGGGTCCCGACTTACGAAAAACCCTGAGTTACGAAATACCCAGTCATGCAAAAATTCAGTTTTTTAGCACCCAAAATGGCACCGCCACCATTTTGTGCTCTAAAAATCACTCTCAGCCACTCACCCACACCATCGGAAATGTAAGAAAAGGAAGCAGCAGCAGCCAGAAGGTTGGAAAGCTCTCCGTTGAACCATGTGACTGGCCCATGGCCTAAAAAGTTTTGGGCTAGACCCTCTTTTGAGCTCTCCATGGTCCTTCCAACTCCAGGCATCTCTTTCTGAACCCCTGTTGATGGTTCTATTTTTTTAACAACACTAAAATATACTGATGTAAAGGGGAGGCTTGCAGCTGAAAGTCTACTTCCAAGGTAAACAATTGGTTTGCTGACAGGGCTAGCAAGCCATGTCTTTCCCTGAAAAAATAAAAAATAAATAAATGCACGTACACAACAAGTTCCTGGTGAAAACATGTCAGCATCACAGCCATACCAATAGAATTGCTTGGGGTGTTTGGATGGGGTGGGGAAGATTGCTAAATGTAATTTAGCCTCCCTTGCCCTCAAGCCTGAAAATGTCCTGAAAATGAGTGAGACCAGTCTGCCTCAGAAGGGGCAGTCAGGACATGCTCCTAGTAACCACCAATGTTACAATAATTTTATTTTATCTTGCCATTTGTGTTCACCTGCCCAAACAATAGTTATATCAGAAATATCCATATTTCTGTTGCCTCAAACATTTCACTCTCTGCAACCCATATAAATAAACACATAATCTTGTTGGCACCTTTAAATATCACCCCAGTAGTTATTACAGAAGTTACTTTAGGAACAGCCTGATAATGCAGCCTTCGGTATGAGCAACATGATGAAATTAACTTATGCATTTGAACAGGTTATTTTATTGTTTACCAAAGACAAAGGACAAGATGGTGTTTCCCCCTTTAGTTCCACATATAGAAGCTACTGTCCTTTGATTGGTGACTTAATTTTACTTTAACATTGGCGACTAGACCAGGCCTTGGAAGTTATAGGTTACATCAGGGGTGCCCAAATTACAGCCCACAGTGCCTAATAATCCAGCCTGTGCCACCCTTGCCAGAAGCAGAAGTAAAACCCACCCACACATGTGCAAAATGCTGCCATAAAGCACCTGTGGCTGTACGGGTGCGTTTTACTTCCACTTCCGGGAGTGACGAGGACAGTGCGAGTCGGATGAATCACAGTAAACCCCTTCGTGTGGATTCACGGGGGCTTGGGCTTCTGGGAATTGAAGTCCAAGAACATCTGGAGTGCCAAGGTTTGCCATCATGGATCTATAGCATATATGAGAAGTTGGGAGTTTTACTAAGCCCTGCCTTGGCTCACTAGGTAACAAGCACAAGCTCTCTCCCTCAGCTTTGTCCCCAGTTCTGTCTCCTAATTAATAGTTGTTATGTACAATTATAGTTTGAGAGCTCAAATCACATACAAACACCTTTACACTGAGCAAACGAGTCCTAGTATTAGCAAGGAACAGGTGTATATAGGTACCAGACCTTAAAGCAACCTTATGCATGAAAATCCAATATTCTTTCCCTGATGTCTTGAGCTCCTTCAACCCTAGAGGCTTGCATACATCTTTCATCCCAATGAATGTTGTCAAGTACCACAGAAACATTTAAAGGGGGAAGACATTACATTCACTTGCTGTTATTCACATAGATTTGTTCATTCTGAAGTCTACGATCTTCTATATAGTTTACAGTATACTAAAAGGGAAGCCTACAGCTTAGTGATAGGGCATAATATTTTGCCATCCAAAGTTCCCAGTACAGTGATACCTCATACAACGTCCAAACTTGGTTCCACAAGTTTGGACTTTATATGGATTTGGATTTTGTATGAGGCATGCAAAATCCTAGCCGCAATGCCTCATACAACGTCCAAATCCTTGCCGCAATGCCTCGTACAACGTCATTTCCATAGAGATACATTGTACTGTAACAGCACAGACTTCATGGCAAAGTCAAGGAAACAGACAGGAAACTAACAGAACTTTAAGAAATCATTGTCTAAAGGCTAAAAACATTACAAAAACTTGTCAAACAACCCTGATTGTCCAAGAACCTAAAGAATGCTGAAAAAACCCAGGAATGCTTCTAAAAATTCTGACGAACAATTCAAAAAAATCCAAAATCGCGCTCAAAATCACTCCTAAACACTCTTTGCCTCATGCAAAACCCACAAGAGCAATGCACGCATGTGCCCTGCCTTTTATACTGCCCAAGCACAATGCAACCTGGGAAAACCCCAATGCCTCATACAATGTCACACGACTTTGTATGAGGCAACTTTTTTCAATGAATTAGGCAATGTTGTATGAATCCGATGTTACTGTATTTATGGATTTGCACTCAAGTTCAATGCAAGCATTTTTAGTTTGAAAGGATCAGGCAGTAGGTTATACCTGGGGATCTCTGCCCAAGACATTGGAGAACTGCTGGCACTCTCATAGTAGAACAAGAATAGAAAACATGTGTGTTTGTAGTCCAAAGAAGAGAAACTTCTGTTTGTACAGCCTCAGTTTGCGATGCTCATAATGGCCATTGGCGGGGGAGGAGCATCATGGCAGACTGAGCACATCGTTTTTCTCACCACTGCCTGGAAAGGGGAGCCACAAATGTGGATATATAATGCTAAACTGTTACGTTTTTGAAGGAAAATGTTTCTGGAAGGAATGTGAAGTTGATAGATTGTAATTGGAGGTATTTGGAGCCTGGAGGACAACGGAAAAGAGTAAAACTGTTGCAGCTGTTTCTCAAGTGCCGAGAGCCGAGTTAGTGGTGCTGTTGGAGAATGGAGTTTATGAGCAGAGGTGACAGCAAAGAGAAGCGCTTCCTTGGGAGCTGGCAATAGCTGTGTTCGAGAGAAGTGAATTTTGGCAAAATCTGGGGTTCGGCAGTGCTTGGAGGAGACTCGAGTGGCGGAGTGGAGCAGAGGAGAGAGGAGGAGAGTCGAGCACGATCTCGCGTGCACAGTTCCAGGGTGGAAGGAAATAACGATTTTGGTCTCCGCTGGAGTGGCGCTGCCGGAGAACAGAGGACGGAGTTTAGGAGGGAGGTCTCGGCAAGGAGAAGCGCTTTTGTGGGCGGCTGAAGTCTCGGCGCCGCTTGGAGTTTGGGGACGCTGGAACGCAAAGTGGTCAGGAGAGTGCTCTGGTTGTGTCGGGCGGAGAAGGAGTCGTTACTCTGTGGGGATAGGGGTCTGAGGGGAGTCAATTGGGGGATGCGGAAGTGAGTCCCAATTGATCCCAAAGGGCCCTAATCTGGAGCAGGAGTCTGGGCAGCCCGTGTTGACCAGTGCATTGGTTGGATGTGCGTCCCCTGAAAATACTACTGAACGTTGGCTGAAAGTGTGGAAGTCTTTAAGGAGCTGTTATTTCTTCTATCCTTGGAACTTGGACTTGGATTGTGTTGAACTTGTTTTACAAGTGGTGTGCTGGAAGGGCAGAGGATATTCTGTTTGATTGACTGTCGGGCAGGGTCCTTCCATGAGCCCTGATCATTGGACCATTGTGGGGGTGTAAAATAGAGCTGGTGCTTAGGTGGTGGAGGGCAATTTGTGACTGTGATTTTGACTGTGGCAGAAAGAAGAGAGAAAGTGAAAAAAAAAGAAAATTAGTTTTCACAGCTGCTGTGCCAAGGACAGTGATAAAATCAAGGCTAGCCCTGGAGTTGCTTTATCATCAAGTGCAGCTGTGTACTGCTCAACTGGTTGGACTATAGGAACATTTTTTTTTCTTTCTTCAAGATCTGTGTTTTGTATACATGCCTTGTGTAGAGTAATGAGCTGGATTAACTTGAAAGTCCATAGTGGTTGAAGTTAATTATAAAAGGGATTGTGAGCTATGGTTGTTTATGTATTGGGGCATAAGGAGATAATTGTATAGGGTATTGGCTAAAAGCGTGGATAAAGTTGTATAGACCTGGTTAGGACTATTTTAGAATAGAGTGAATGAGTCGAAAAGAAAAAAGAAAGCAGCAGAGAGAAGAGATAGAAATAGATCCAATTTGGCTAAGAACAGGTAGATTAGTAAGAGCAGGCGGTGAGGAACGAAGGAAGTCCTTAAAGGACGAAATTTTGGAAGCTGAGGAGCTGGATAGGCTTAGAGCAGGCATGGCAGCAAAGAAGAAAGTACAAGAGAAACAGCAATTACAACAGTTAGATATAAATCGAGAAGATCAGCAAATTGAATTTAAAGAGGCCAATGCTCGGGGAGCTATAAAAAAGAAAGTAATAGAAGGAGATGTAGAGGAAAGTGTGGAAGGGGATAGCCCTGATGTGAATGAATGTAGAGGCTCTATTGAAATGAGATTAGATAGTCTTGAGAAGTATCTTCAGACCAAGTTCCAAAATTTAGAAGAGCAGCGAGCGAGGGATAATCAAGAATTTATTAAACTGCAGCAAGAGAGTTTTGAGGCTTTTCAGCAAAAAATGCTGTCAGTGGTGACAGGTTTGATGGAATCAGCTAAAGTTGAAATTGCCAAGATAATGGAAGAGGTGAATGATGTAAAAGAAGGAATGGGTTCAATTTCAAAGGAGGTTGAAAATGTAAAGAGACATGTCCAAGAGGTGCAGGAAAAAGCTAAAGGGAGAGAAGTAAAAGTGGATGATCATGAAGTGAGACTGGAGTTATTTGAAGACCAATCTAGAAAAAGAAATATTATAATTAGGCATGTTTCTGAGGCCCGCCCTGATCAGCTGAAGGCCAGAATAATGAGTTGGTTAAATGATTTAGGTATGGATAGGAAGTTCGAGGCTGAGGATGTATTAAGTGTGCATAGATTAGGGTCTAAGAAACATAATACAGCAGACAGAAATGTGCTATTGAGGTTTGCTAGTGAAGGTTTGAAGGTGATGTTAATGCGACATATCAGGAAATCTGGGTCAAGTATATTGATAATGGAAGGGAATAGTATAGAGATCTATAATGATATTTCTATTGGCGAGAGAACATGGAGAACACAAATCAAACCAGTAACCAGGAAGTTGAGGGAAAAAGGAATTGTTTATTTTTGGCTTGCCTTAAAAAAGCTAAAATTCATAGTATCTGGAAAATCATACGTGTTGAGGGATGGGTCATATGTCTTAGACATACTTGCAGAGGCAAAGATAATCGACCGAAACTCCAAGGAATGGGAAGATCTTAAAGAGGAGCTGATAATAGCAGGGGTTTACACAACATATGACAGGGAAGAGGAAGAGTGGATGAAGGATATGAGGGTTGCGTTGTCTAGCCAGGATGAACTAGGTAGTGTGGAATGATATAACGGTGTAAAAATTGCAATTGAAGTAACTGTAAGGCACAATATAAAGCGATGATAGAATCCTCATGTGGAAATGGTGGCATGAAAAATTAAATAGTATTTAGAATGGGTAATTAGGCAGGAGAAGTGGTGGTTTGGTTTGTGAGTGTTGTCTCCCCTCCCCCCTTGTTTGGCAGGGGTGTTTTTCTTTTTCGTTTCGAAATGGCGGGGAGGGTGATGATTTATTGTTTTATGTTTTGTGTTCAGCTGTTTGCTTATGTTTTGTGGGTTGGATTAGCACATGCTTGTAGGAGATGGAATTGTTGCAAGCGAAAAATAATAAAGAATTATGAAATCGATTAGGGTGTTATCATGGAATGTGAAAGGCACGGGCAGTATTATTAAGAGGAAACGTCTGGAAGCGGTAATTAGGAAAGATAGGCCAGATGTGATATGCTTACAAGAAACGCATCAAAAAAGTGAGGATGTAAATAAATTGTATATAAAGGGGATAGAATATTATGAGAAGGCATTGGGTACGTCTAAGGCAAGAGGGGTTGCCATATTAATATCAAAAAAGTTAGGATTTACAAAAGTAAAGACAGTTGTAGATCCAGAAGGGAGATTTCTTATAACAAGGGGATTTATTAATAATGAGGATATAACCTTTGTTAATGTATACGCACCAAACGAAAAACAGGAGGAATTTTTAGATAAGGTGTATCAAAGTATAGAATCAGAAAGGGTGTCCAAGTTAATAATGGTTGGAGATTTTAATTTGATCAGATCAGGTTTGGATACTACAAATGTGGCTAAGCGTAATGTACTAATAGGGTGATGGATAGGTGGTTAAAAATAACGGGATTACAGGATGTTTGGAGGAAAATTAGAGGCTCAGAACGGGGATATACATTTTTTCGCACGTGCACAATTCTTATTCACGAATTGACTATGTTTTGGCTTCAGAAAGTATGATAGATAAGGTTGAAAATATTGAAATTGGTATGATTAAGGAATCTGATCACGCTAAAATAATTACAGAATTTAAACTAAGTGATGACAAACAAAAAAGGGGTACATGGAGCTATGATACAAGGTTATATAGAGATCAAAAGAGTAAGGAAACGATAATAAAAAGATGGGAAGAGTGCTGGGAAATTAATGATACAAAGGATGTAAATGATGGAATATTATGGGGTACCATGAAGGCAATATTCAGGGGAGAAAGCATTAGGCTCTCTTGTATTAATAATAGGCAAAATAAGGAAAAGGAAAAAGAGTTAGAGGACGAAATAAAGAAGTTGCAGGATATTCATGCAAGAACGGGAGATAGGGACATATTCGATAAAATGCAAAAATTAAAAAGAGAATTTATTGAAAAAGATATTGAAAAGGTAAAGAAGAATTTAATTTATTTGAAAAGAGATTACTTCGAGTACAGTAATAAAAATTCTAAGCTATTAGCTAGAGCGGCTGAAGAAAAGAAGGATAAAAGAGGAATTTCAGTTCTGATAGATAAGTATGGCAGAAGGTGTAATAAGTTAGTAGATAAAATTCAAATTGTCAAGGCTTTTTATCAGGAATTGTATTCGAGGAAGGACGTAAATAAGGATGAATTAGAGCGATATTTAGATAAGTGGTCAAGAATAAATTTAAGCTTGGAGCATAGGAGTTACATGGATGAAAAGATAACACAAAAGGAAATAAAGGAGGTCATAAAAAGGTTAAGGATAGGCAAGGCTCCAGGCGAGGATGGTTTATCGGTGGAGTTTTATAAAGACTTTAAAGAGATGTTGTTACCAAAAATGGAAAGGATTTTTAATTATATTTTGGAGGGAGGGAGAGTTCCTAAATCGTGGTATAGTACAATTATAATTTTAATTCGAAAGGTAGGGAAAAATCTGGAAAAAATTGAATCCTATAGACCGATTTCCCTGATGAATCAGGACGCAAAATTTTTTACGGCAATTTTAGCTAATAGATTGAATAATTTTAGTGGCAAATACATTAAAAAGGATCAAGTGGGATTTATGAGGGATCAGTATATGTCGGATTTGACGAGAAGGATGGTTGACTTGACAATTATTGCTCAGGAACAAGAGGAGCATGTGGGTTTCTTCTCCCTGGATATATTCAAAGCTTTTGACTCGATCCAATGGATAACTATAAAGGAAATTATAAAGAAATACGGATTCGGACAAAAATTTTGTGGAGTAATTGAGCAGTTGTATCAGCAAGGCTCGGCTAGGGTTAAATTAAATGAGGAATTAACAGGGGAGATTAAACTGGAAGCGGGCACAAGGCAAGGAGATCCATTGTCGGCATCTTTATTTATAATGGCCATGGAATTGTTAGCTAATGTAATAAGGGAAGATAAGGAATTAATTGGAATTGAGGGTATAAAAATTAGCCAATATGCTGATGACACCCTAATAACAATAAAAAATCCACAGAATGCACTAGGGAAGATATATGGACATTTAGAGGAATTTCAAAGGGTGACGGGACTTAAGGTAAACTGGGATAAGTCAGAAGCAATTCTTTTTAATGTGGATTTGGACATACAAGAAAGTTTAAAGGCTAAATTTAAAATACAAATTAGAGATAATATAAAATACCTGGGGATAAACATTTCAAATAAATACGATGACTTAAAAAGGTTAAATTATGATAAATTGGAAAAAGAATTAAAAGAAATGATTTTACGGTATAAGAAGCTAAATTTGTCGTGGTTTGGACGCGTTTCGCTATGTAAAATGAAGCTTTTACCCAAATTAAATTTCTTATTTGATACCCTGCAAATATATATGAAAGAGAAGGAATTAAAGGTTTTTCAAACTATATTAAATAATTTTTGTAACGGTGGAAAAAGGACCAGGATACCAAAGTTTTTATGGTATTCATCACAAAAAAAGGGCGGGTTAGGAATTCCAAATATTAAAAATTATTATTGGGCATTTCAATTGAAGAATATTTGTAAAATTTTAGTGAAAGAAGAATCGATTTGGGGAAAAATTGAATTGCGAGAGAAACTGGGTGAAGAAATATTAATGTTTTTGGGCAAAGGGAAAGCAAAAATTAATGTTACAAATAAATTGTTAAAAGCTCTTTTAAAAACTTGGACATTATTGAAAAATAAATTGGCACCAGGGTTGTCCCCAATATTAGGCCTGAGTGATATGAAATCATTCCCACTGAGAATGGATAGGAGATTAGAAGAAGTATTGAATAAGAATAATATATCTTTATTAAAGGATTGGATAACAGCATGTAGAGACAAGGAAAGAAAGTTAGATATAGGAAGACAACTTAAATTGAATTGGCTTCAATTGTTGTCTATTGACAGTTGGAATAAAAGATATTTAGATGAAACGAGCTTGGATAGGGAGCGGACGAAATTTGAAGAGTTGGTACTTAGTCTAAAAAGTGGGCAGGTAAAAGTTAAGGGGTTAGTAAGCAAAATATATAAGGTTTTAGATGACTCAGATCAGCATCAGAAAGCTTTAAAAGAAACATGGGAGCTAGATTTGAATATCATAATTACAGACGAGCAGTGGAATGCTAAATGGAAAAGGAGAATAATGAGGTCTTTGTCTGTAAGAATAAAAGAGCACAATTATAAATTATTGTGGAAGTGGTACTTGACTCCGGTACGACTATACCAAATTGACAATACAAAGTCAAAATTTTGTTGGAGGTGTAAGGGGGAAATTGGAACATATGAGCATATGTGGTGGGGGTGTAAAGAGATGAAGTCATTCTGGTTGAAGGTGGAACACGAAATTGGGAGAATTCTAGATGTAAGAATGAAATTGGATGTAATTTTAATTTTGTTAACAGATGTGGAGGTGGTAGAGCAACAAAAAAGGGAATTATTAGCAATTATGTTATCCAGTGCTAGACAGTGTATAGCGCGATATTGGAAATGTGATGTTACCCCAAAAATAGAGGATTGGTATAAGGAGTTGTGGAATACTGCGCTGAATGATAAGCTCACCTGGGAGTTAAATTTAAGAAAAGGGTTAATTAAAGAAAGCAAATTTCAGGAAATTTGGAAATGTTTGATAGATTATACCTTGATTAATGGTCATGGGCAACTGCCGGTGCCGGATTACATTGCATTTTTGAGACGATAATAGATAAAAGGGGAAATTCTGTCTCCGTAGCATTGTATATAGCACGTGGTGATATTTTGTTCTGTTTTTTTTTCTCTCCTTCTCTGCTTATTTATATTATTGTGTATTTTGTCTTTTATTTTCTTATATTGTTCTGTGTGTTATCTCTTGTTTTTTAATTATTGGATGTGTATCGAGAAATAAAATAAAAAAATAATAATAAATACAGACGGGAAAGCCTCTCAAAAAAAAAATGGCCATTGGCCATGCTGGCTATAAAATTCTGGGAGTTGGAAAACCCCTGACATCTTTAGTTTGTAGATTAGGTAACAATGGGCTGGGTGGGCAGTCTTAGCAGGTATGAAGCAACTTCCTATAAGTTTACAAGCAAAAATAATAGAGCAGATGGATGTTTGCCATTGTCATATAAATGCTTTCTTTCTGAAGGCCTGTTCCTGCCCACATGGTATAAATGGAGAACCATCTAGTTTTTGAATAATCCATTTGCTCCAAATGATAGCTGCTTTGTAAGGTTCACAACCTAATACCTTTTAAAAACAGGCAGAAGCCCACTGCCATGAAGGAAAAGCATAAAGCTTTGACCATTGGATTAGAAGCAGGGCTCTGTTCAAAGTATTCAAAATGTGTGGCCATGTAGGAACTTCTTCAGTGTGGATAGGATTAAAAACAGTGCTGGGAGAGCATTTAATAATAAATCCTCCTGTTAATTAAGAAAATGTTTCCAGAAAGATACAAATGTCACCCAGTAGTGAAGAGTCGATACCACCTTGCGAAACCAGCACAGTTTCGGCAATTGCCTCTCAGTTACTCTTGAGATTTGGCTCTAGATTCAAAGGATAGGCAAGCAGGGAGGGAGGGGGGGATTGGAGAAGGGAGAAAGGAGGGAGGAGAAGTTGGCTCATATTGTGCTGTGACCCAATTCCATACAAAGCATTTTGTAACAAAACACAGCTCTATCTACAAAGTACAAGCAATCTTTGTTTTCAGTACAATACTTATCTGCATTTAGACCAACAACAGCAGTGGTTGGCGCATTTTCATGGTGCCTGTTATCCTTTTCATCCCTCTGTCTCTGTCTTTTCACTGTGTGTTTGGATTGTTTCTATTTCCTTCCATTCCTGTGTATATTTACACGCAGGCCTGAAGGACGTCAGGTATAGGAGGATTCTAACTGTAAAGCAAACCGAGAACGTTGAAAGAAAGAGGGACCTATGCCAATATATTTAAAGGACAGGAAAATCAAAGGTTAAGAATGTCAACACACCACTTAACATGATTCAAATGAGCACACACATAAGCATGGATCACATTAAAAATTAAATACAGTTTCATTTTATATGCCATGAGTCTTGGGTTTGGATGCTCTACTGACCACTTTTCTGGAACTGTGAGAAGGAAAAGATAAAATGTTCTGCTTCCAACCACCAACACACACATTAAAAATTCCTGGCAAGGCAGGAGTGTCGTGTGTGTGTGTGTGTGTGTGTGTGTGTGTGTGTGTGTGTGTGTGTGTGTGTGTGTGTGTGTGTGTGTGTGTGTGTGTGTGTGTGTGAGAGAGAGAGAGAGAGAGAGAGAGAGAAGCAGTGTGTGTGTGTGTGTATTGTCCCTAACCCCCCCAACCCCCCTCCGAACCCAAGGGACCAGACAGGGAGGGGATCCCCCTGCAGGACACCCTGTTATTAAAGAGAAGAAACTAAGCAGTTACTTCTCTTTAAAAACGGAGTGTTGGGGGGGGGAGGAATCGATCCCCTCTCCCTGGTCCCCTGGGTATGGGAGTTTTGGGGGGACAAAAGGGGTCTGCCCCCTAACCCTTCCAGAGCCAGGGGACCCTGCAGAGAGGGGATCCCCCTGCAGGACAGCCCATTATTAAAGAGAAGAAACCAAGCGGTTTCTTCTCTTTAAAAATGGAGTGTTTGGGAGGGGGTGGATTTGATCTCTTCTCCCTGGCCCCCTGGGTATGGGAGGTTTGGGGGGGAACAAAAGGGGTCTGTCCCCCCAACCCTTCTGTACCCAGGAGACCTGGGAGAGGTGATCGATCTCCCCTCCAAACACTCCATTTTTAAAGAGAAGAAACCGCTTGGTTTCTTCTCTTTAATAATGGGGTGTCCTGCAAGGGGGGCATCCCCTCTCTGCAGCACCTTTGCCTCCCTGAGAGAAGGAATCCCCATCACGGAGGGGCTTTACTTCTCTCTGGGTTGGCTGGGAATGGAACTTTTGTTCCCAGCCAACCCAGAGAGAAGCGAATCCTTCTCTCCGGTAGTCCAGGAGGTGCTCTGGCCTCTCCTTTGTCCATGCGGGCATCAAGGCCATGTCGCCCACAGGGACAGAAGGAAAGGCCGGTGCTTCTCCCTATGCAGAAGGCCGTGCCGAGAGGGGAAGAGTTTGAGAGATCCAACCGGAGCCGGCAAAAGGTAAGTGCGGTCGGTGGGGGTTAGGGAGGGGGGGCTAGGTGGTGGGGCAGTGGCAGCAGCGTGGTTACTGGGGCTGTGCCTCACCCACCCACCCCCTAACCCCCACCGACCACACTTACCTTTTCCTGGCCCCGGCTGGGTCTTTCAAAGTCTTTCCCTCCGGCTCCAGTATTTTTTTTAAGTCAGCGCACGCGTTCCCAGCCTCCTCTGCGCTCATATCCCTCAGCCTGATTGGCTGAGGGGTTGTGCAGCGCAGAGGACTCTGGGAATCGTAGTTCTTTTTTTTGGTCGCCTTCATGGGGCAGCTGTCCCACTGGCGACCACCAAAACCCCACAGCTTTGGGAAGGCAGGAGTTACGGTGAGTGTGGACGGCTAGGTCGGGGATGGCTGGGCCTGGTACGGGAGCCTTTGAATGAACCCAATAGTTAAGGGGCCTTTTTATAGGTATAGATCATTTTAGCTAAACTTGAAACTGTGTTCTCTGATTGCATGTCTTAAATAAGATTAATTACAGTTTGTCTGGTTTCTGATGTACAATAAATAATGATTCATTAAAAACTGAATAAATTTTTGGATTTCCTTGAACCCATGCTGAAGGAGCAGAGGAGAATCAGAACTTGTCCATGTAACACTGAACTATTATTTAGTGTTACATTTGAATGAGGCAACCACTGGCAACATGCTTGTGGATAATAATGTATCATGGAAACATCTTCCATTCTCTGCTAACCCAATAAGTAGTTATGCTTTGTTGTTTGTTTGGGAACTTTTCTATGAGGTTGTGACTTTATCATTAGATTATATATTGTATTGTGTTGTTGTATATTATTATGTGCTGTTTTTGTAGACTGAATTTTGTATATTGTAGTATTGTGTATTTACTGTGTATATTGTTTAATTATCATGTGAGCCACCCTGAGTCAGGTTTCCTGATTGGGCGGCATACAAGTGCAAAAATTAAATTAAATTAAAATTAAAATTAAACTGCTGTATTTAACAGAAAACAAAACAAAAACAAAAACCCAAGATCATGGCCTCCAGCCCCATCACCCCCTGGCAAACAGAAGGGGATGAAATAGAAGTAGTGACAGATTTTATTTTCCTGGGATCCAAGATCACTGCAGATGGTGACTGCAGCCATGAAATAAAAATACGCTTACTTCTTGGGAGGCAAGCAATGAGAAACCTAAGCAGCATAATAAAGAGTAGAGACATCACCCTGCCAACAAAAGTCCCCATAGTAAAAGCAATGGTATTCTCAGTAGAAATGTGTGGCTGTGAAAACTGGACCATAAGGAAGGCTGAGCACAGAAGAATAGACACCTTTGAACTGTGGTGTTGGAGGAGACTCTTGAGAGTCCCCTGGACTGCAAGAAGAACAAATCAGTCAATCTTGACTTCTCATTGGAGGCACAAATAATGAAGCTGAAGCTTAAATACTTTGTCCACCAAATGAGAAGAGAGGACTCACTTGAGAAGGCCTTGATGCTGGGAAAGACTGAAGGCAAAAGGAGTAGAGGATGAGGTGGTTGGATGGCATTGTTGATGTGATGGGTATAGACCTCCGATTGACTAGAGCTAAAGGATTCATCTACCTCTACCTCTGGGGAAGTGTTTTGTCCAATAACTCAGGGGCACATTTGGTCTGCGTGCCTTTTCCAAACTAGACCATTGTCCATGAGCACTTTGTACGAGACTGGATCCGTCTGCTCTAGGACCTCTCCCCCCAACCATTGTGACCCCGAGGCATAATTGCAACAATACAAGGACTGCCCCACCAAAAATCCTTTAGAATTGCATACATCAAGATTCTGCCCCTTATCTACAATATGGTTCAGGTCTAACCGGTCAAAAACTGAGGACAATTTCCTTTTCATCAGCAGATCCTCTGGGGAGGACCTAGAGGCTAGAGGGGTAATCCTGTGTGTGAATAGAAATTGACATAACTGCAGATCCAAATCCCCAGACCCTATTCTCTTAAGGTCTCTTTGACTGTGCAGACTTGCCTTTCTAGCTGCCCATTTGTAGCAGGGTAGAAAGGGGCAGCCATTATGTGACAAACCCCATTTCGCTTTAGGAAGTCCTGGAATTCTGCGGACATAAATGTTGATGCGTTGTCGGATACGACAATGTCGGGCAGCCCGAATGTGCAAAACAGCCTCCTTAGTTTACGAATTGTAACGGCTGCTGATGTGTTCGATGCTGGGACAACCTCTAACCATTTAGAGAACAAATCAACAACCAATAAGAATAAAGCCCCATGGGAAGGTTTGGAAAAGTCAATGTGAACCCTTGACCAGGGCCCCCTTACTGTGTCCCATTCCCAGGTGGGCTGGTGAGTCTCCTCTGGCCTCGATGCCTGGCATTCCCTACAATGCCCCACCCAGTCCTCGATGTCTGAATCAAGCCTAGGCCACCAGAAGTAGCTCCTAATGAGTGCTTTAGAGCGAACTATGCCAGGGTGACTTATGTGCAATGTACGAAGAACCTTTCCTCAGAGTGTGGGGGGAATGACCACTCTTTCTCCCCAAACCAAACACTCCCATTCCAAAGACAGTTCATGGCATTTAGTGTAATAGACCTGAAACTTGTCAGCCACAGTGGGCGACGGTCAACCTTTTTGTACCCATGACATAACCTTGGACAGTAGGGCAGCCTTTTTTTGATGCCGCTGCAATGTCCTCAACAGACACAGGCAGGGAATCTAACACTTCTATCAGAAGGACTTGGTGGTCCACAGTAATCTTGCCCACAGATTCGATGGGGGACCTAGAGAGCGCATCCGCATTTGAGATAGAAGTGCCTGGGTGATGTTCAAGTTGAAATGATAGGCCTGCAAAAACATTGCCCACTGAAGCATTCTCAGGGACAAAATCTGTGGCGTTGGCTTGTCAGGGGTGAATACCCCCAAGAGTGGCTTGTGATCAGTAATGATCATAAACGGCTGTCTGTAAATGAAATCATGGAATTTCTTGGTCACCGGGATAATGGCTAGGGCTTCTCTATCAAATTGCACATATCTCTTTTCTGTATCAGACAGGGATCTTGAAAAGAAGGCGATCAGTGCCTCTCGACCCTCCCCCAGGTCATGGCACAGAACTGCCCCAACCCCAACAGGGGAGTTATCACAAACCAGGACAACCAGCTTACTGCGGTTGAAGTGAGTGAGAATAGCGTTGGACGTGAGGATTTTCTTAACCTCCTTGAACGCCTGCTCCTTTTTTTAAAATATATTTTAATTGAATTTTTATACACATACAATAAAATACAATACATAACAAATGCGTTATACAAAAAATACTTTAAAAAAAATCATATACAAGATAAAAAATGACAAATAAAGAGAAGAAAACAGAAGAAAAAGAAAAAATAGACACCTATCCAATATGTTTATGTATTTATCTTTAAATCAAATGTCATTAAAACCTCATTGTAAATACGGTTTCCTGGCTTATTTCTTAAGTAATTATTCTCCATTCTTAACTACATCTCTAAACACATTTTCTAATAGATCATATAATACCATTATGAATAGGAGAAACCAACAAACAAAAAGCAGAAAAAATATGACTATATAATAATCACCCTGTGCCTATTTACATTGCCCTGGAGAGCTCAGAATTTCTCACTAATTTAATTCCAGAATCCACTTTGTTCTGGTACAGGTCTGTTTCTTTCAATCCCCTTAAGGGAGTGATCCACAAAAGGTTTCCATATAATCCAAAATCTATTTTCTTTCAAGTTATCCCTTTTTTTCCTTATCTCCCAAGTCAATTTATCATTCAACGCCAAGTTCCACATTTCTTTATACCACTCCTCAGTTTGTATAATTACATCATTTTTCCAATGTCTGGCAATACAGCCTCTAGCTATTGTTATCATTATTTCTAATAACTCTTTCTTATCCTTATTTAAATTAGTGGCTTCCACATTTGTTAATAGAGTAATACCTGACCCCAATTTTACCATTTTACCAAAAATTTCTCCAATTTCTTTTTCAATTCTATTCCAAAAATCTTTAACCACATTACAACTCCACCACATGTGTTCATACGAACTCCTGCTCCTGTGGGGGACCCCAATGCCACATGGCTTGCTTCCGCAAAAAGACCATGAAGTGGGGCTGCAACAGCAGCCTTTTGAGGAATGAATGAATGATAGAAATTCAGAAGCCCTAAGAAGGATTGTAGCTTAGATTTAGACGCTAGGTTCAAAACTGCTGAGACTTTAGAATCAGCTGGCATTACACCCTCAGTGGAAACCTTAAATCCCAAAAAAATCTACCTCAGTGGTGAAGAAACAGCATTTTTCCTATTTCAGGCGGAGACCCGCATTGTGAAAATGCTCTAATACATTTCCCAATTTAGCAACCAGGTCTTCCCTATCACTTCCCGATATTAAGACATCATCAAAATAGGGCAGAACTCCAGGGAGCCTTTTTAGCAATCTTTCCACCAGACCCTGGAAAATCCCTGGAGCCGCATTAACCCCGAATTGGAGGCGATTAACCTTAAAGGCACCCATGTGAGTGGTGATCATCTGGCATAGTGCCGAGGCCGGGGTAACAGGCAGCTGCTGATAAGCCTGAGCCAAGTTGAGCTTGGCAAAACAATTTTCCCCCATGGAGCAAAGCAAGGAGGTGACTGACCACCGACACAGGATACGAATTTGGGGGAATAGCCTTATTTATAGTGCATTTGTAATCCGCGTAGATGTGGATGTCCCCATTAGACTTAATGGCAGTTACAATCAGAGTTTCCCACTTGGCGGAGTCCACTGGCTCAAAAATGCCCGGTGCAAACAGCTTATTGAGCTCTGCCTCAATACGGTCCTTAAATGCAAAGGGCACCCTGCGGGGCTTCATCCTGATGGGGACACCAGCAGGATCCAACTCAAAATGGACTGGGAGGCCCTTATATGTACCCAACTCCAAGCAGAACATGTCCAGAAACCTGTCACAGGCGGACTGAATAGGGTTAGACTCCACTGAATAAATACCCAAAATGGCGATACCCAGGGGCCCAAACCATTGAGTCCCCAGGAGGTTGCTCTTACCAGTCTTTACCACAAGGGAAAGAAGAGCAGACATGTTACAGAAATGTACACGTAAGTTCCCAACACCCAGCACAGAAATGTGTCCAGATTGCATGTCATTCAGCCTGACCTTCAGAGCCCATACCTTGGGATGGGCAGACGGGGGCAGAAGGAAAAACTCTTTCTGGGTGATAATCGAGAAAGAAGTTCCCAAGTCAACCTCCATATTGACCGGACACCCCTGGATGTTGACATCAATGAAAAACTTCCCGGAGACCGTCTGAACTTTGGTGATGGGATGGCAGCCCTCGAAGACCTTAGAAATTGAGTAGTCCTTCTCCCGGTGAGTATTGTCCTTGTACAGGCTTCTGGACTCTTGATGGCAAACCTTCGAAATGTGTCCCTTCTTTCTGCACCAGTGGCATTCAGCATCTCTAAAGGGACAGTCTGTGCAGAAGTGCCATCTCCTGCACCCTCAGCAAGGCATGATGGCATTCTTGTGCGGGTTCGAAGGCACCAGTCGCCACTGCCAAACTTGCCCTATGTCGTCTATTCCTTCTGAGTAGTCCACGATTCAGGATTTGATATGTTGAAAGGGTCCAATGACACTGGGGTGGCCGTTGCCATCTTGATCCCACCTTCATTGCAAATTGTTGTGTCTGAACCCTGAAAGGATTACTCGAACAGAGATGTTTCAAACAACAACATGGTTTATTGCAAGGAGCAAAGGAACAAGGAGCAGGTGCATGGCAACAGCTTTTATACAGAACACAATAGATACATTTACCCAAAACTTCCGGAGGAGCAAAAAACAACAACGAATCAGCTTTCACAAAAGAGGCGCCTATTTTGCAAGGCTGCTGAGGTAATTATAACTTGAATACGCACCAAAAAGTCAGCTTGCTGATAGCATGATTGGCTTTCCCTTGTAGCTACCATATTGCTGGACCATGATGACTACCCTTTGGGGGGGATTTCTACTCAATATGCTTGATTTTAATTTAGAATACTTGACACTGTACACTTGACATAGCACGCTTAAAAACATATTATGATTAAGAAACTAATTACCTGCCTTGAATGTTCAGGAAGGGTTAAAGTTAACATCTACAAACAAAATGTGCTGTTTTGATGGATTAGAACACACTTTGGATGAAATATATTTTGGAGCTGAAAGCCTAACATAGACATTCAGGGGAAAAAGAGATTGCATAATCAGCTTAGATCAGCTAATTTAACTTGAAAGTTAAATTGGTTTGCATCAATATGTCTGATCTATCAGTTAAAAGGATTAATTTAGATCAAGAACAATCCTAGTGTGGACAGGGCATTAAGTCTCTAAAATCACAGACATGACCTGTAAATGTGAACTGAGTGCAGAACTTAAGAAAGCTCTGGTTTGGTGGTTGTTGGTTGTTGTTGTGTGTTTTTTTTGGGGGGGGGGGCATGTTGACTGTGCTGTGCTAGGTGTCATAACCTAAAAATAACAACTCCAGCTCCAATTAGTATTTTAGGCAATGTCTTAGAAAATGTCGGCAGGAAAAGAACAGTAACTCAGAAGTAAAGCATGCATCAATTGTTCCAGGTTCAGTCCTTGATATTACCTGTTAAAAGAGTCTAGTAGAATGTGATTGGAAAGACTGAAATCCAAGTTAGATATTGAAAGGAATGTTTATTTGTTGAGGACTACCTCGAAGATATGTGCCTCAGCATTTATATTTGCAAATTAAGCCTGTGTGACTTATCCTTCAGTGACCAATCACAAAGTATAAGAACTGCAAGAGGCATAGCTGAGGAAAATAACATGCTATGGCAAGCAGACATATTTCTCCACTTGAGGGAGCATCTCTTCCAAAAAATTGTGGAAAGCATATAGTTGAGTTTTAGTCTAAGATCCTGGAATCTGAAATTGTACAGGGCTACTCCGAGTCAGGACAGAAAACACTGTACAATCAGGACAATGGCCAGCCAAAGCAAAGAACAAAATAGCACACACATTCAATGTGGAGAAATGAACCAAGTTGGGCAGCTGAATTCTGCTTCACCACTGGTCATATAGTAGAAGAATGCAGAAAGCTGACTTACATGGAACCACACACTTGGTCTACCTTGATTCCATGTAGTCTGAAGAGAAGGCAGTCTTCTATTGACGAGAACCTTACATTTTTCTGGAACCCTACTGTATGGAGAGTTTCCCCTTACAGCAGAAGTTTTCCATTTCAGACAGTCTCCCTTCTTGTAAAGACAGCAACATATGGGTGTGAGGATGAGACTTCTATCCCTGCTTCTGCTTTCAAAGTAATCCTTTTTAACAAAATGTCAGAATGGTGCTAACATTACCTAATGAGTGGGGCAGAATGGATATACTGTACCATGAAAGACTCATCTGCTGCATCCACAGGAAGCACCTCTCTTCTTAACTGCATGGTCCTTACAGAGAGGCCATGGTTTTAGAAGAAGCCCTGTAGTTGACAAAGAACCATGATGAACAAAATGTGGGAAATTTGTAACTGCTCCTCCCCCACCTTATGTGTAGAGCTTATATGCAAGCAGGAGCATCTCCCCTCCAGATTTCTGGTTTTCCATGTGTAGAAAGCAACATTTAATGGAGGAGGGGCCAGCCTGTCCTCTCTAAATGCTATAAGCTCATTTGGATGGGGTAGAGAAAAATTGAATGTGACTGTACAGTATACCTTTTTCTTAACAACACAGCATGCTTGAGTTAGTAGAGACATCTTTTCAGACATATATTTTTGTGTATCCTAACTTTGTGCACCTGAGGCAGCTGACTCATTTGCTTCACCCTTGTTGAAACTCTGTTCCCTAAAGCTACCGGCAGACTGCGATTTGGGACACTTTTGAGGTTCTCTCTTTTGCTTCAAATAGAAAGGCTATTTCTAAGGTTGGGAAATAATCTGCTACTAGGTATTTTAACTGTTCTGTTCGGGTCAGCTTAAGGTTTGAAGAGGTCCTTGACACAGTCCATTTTGGTTGCCAGACTCCAATAAGGAAAGGGTTATATACTGTAAATCTTTGGGATATATACATGAAATTCTTGACTACTTATTTGCAAAAGAAGATTTACTGCAATAGATTGGAACAAACATGAAAGAAAAATAGAAACAAACATGAAGGGGAAAAAAAATCTAAGGATGTCCTTGCAGTGCAGTACATTCTGAATTTAATAACACGATGGTTAGATCTTTACAGTGTTTAGGTTTTTTAAAATGGTAATATTGGGGCATTTTTTTTTGCATCTTGGTTGAAGAGAAGAGGTTAACCAACATGTGCATCTATATGACTGATCTTTATTTTATGGTGTAAAACTACACACAATAGATTGTATCACTGGCTTTAATTACACCACAGGCTTAAAAGCAACCAACAAAAAATTTCAGAGTTTTAAAAACAAAAACAAGATTTTTCCTAAGAACAATCTTAATATGAATAAACTTTGCATTAATTATTGATGCATCAAGAACCTTAGTAATTTACTAGGAATTAGTGACAAAATTTAGTTATTACAGGTAAAACAAGCACCATCTAGAACACTTCAAAGATAAACAAATGGCGATCTGTATTGTTGCACATTAGTACACAATTCAGAAAAGAATAAGCATATTCAGGCAATCTAGTGTCCTCCATATATTATAGATTACAGCTTTTATCAATCACATGCAAGTGGTAAGATTTTGGGGTGACACAAACTAATTACAGCAATATCATCAGAAGTAGCCACATTATTATTTTGGGTTGTATTCACGTTATGTAGTAGTTCCTTCTCAAGCTGCGCGGTGCCTATCTCCACCACTATCTCATATTGAGCAACCTCAGTTCTATCCAGCATAATTAAGGGTGAGAGATGATAGGAATTGCAATTCAACAACGTCTGGAGTTGTAAAACCTACTATAGTGCCTAATGCCCCCTTTGACTCTTTGTTTCATGGTGGAAATGTGAAACCTCATACAATGATCGCAATGAAAATAGCAATGAAATAGCATAACAATTACGTTTTGGGGTGAAATGGCATCCCGCATAACAATTTTCCCTATGGAAAAAATCGTAAAATGATTTTTCAATGGGGAAAACCACTTAGCGAAAAAAATCATTGTATGATGCAGCCCATAGGGAAAATCACTATACGATGCATGCATCGTATAGCAATTTTTCATACAACAATGAGCCCATGGAACGGATTAAAATCGTTGTATGAGGTACTACTATAATTCTTAATAAAAGGTATGAAAAAGACATGGGAAAACAGCCAAATGCTTCTTTCTGGCTTGTTTTGCCTGGGATGTTTTTGTGATATTAAATCTGATTGTGATGACTAATAAAAGAAAAGTGGGTGAGGCGGCAATTTTCTTTACAACATTCCTTCAGAAGTAAATCAGATGCATTTCATAAGGTCCAGAGTTTCTCCTGGCTGACTGGCTCTTCAACACTGTCCTTTGCCCACCAGGCAGGCCCTTGTCCATATAGAACTTGATCAGTCATAAGTCATGAGTCTTTGTTCTTGAGTAATCAAAGCTCCTCTGGAGAAGGCATTGCTGCAGAAGTTGGTGGAGATGGCAGCCCACTGTGAGTCCCGAGGGGTACAGGGCGGGAACAGAGGAGGAGGAAGGTGGTGAGGGAGGAACCGGGGCAAGGGCAGAGCCGGGGCTTTGCCCGGGTTCAGACTGAGCACTGCAGATGAGGTTGCAGCCTGTGGTCTATGTAGTGTAACCTGGTTTTTTGGGATGAAATTGCTTTCTTCCAGGAATAGATGAAACACTTGATCAGGATTAGGAAGAGGAGGGGGAGGAGGGGGAGGAAAGAGGTATTATGATGCTGGCCTCTTGGGAACAGACCTGAGTAATTTTACAGGGGAATTTCAAAATCAGTAAATCTGTAGGATCGAGGGCAGTGATAGTGAACATTGACACTCCAGATGTTCTTGGACTTCAATTATCAGAAGGACCTAAGTCAGCACTCCTGCTGATCAGGGCTTGTGGGAATTGATGTTCAAGAAATCTAGAGTGCCAAGGTTCACCGTCACTGATCTAGGGAATTAAATTTATCTTCTGTCAGTCCAGTGTAAGGGATATTTTCCATATACTGTATTACCAACTAAACTTGTCTGGTTTCATTGGGTGAATATGTGTGGTTATGAGAGTTTAGAGATTAGGCTTATTTCATTACTATTTATGAAAAATTGCATCCTGCTTTTCTGAAACTTATGCACATCTCAGCATTGGCAACAACACTTAAAAACAACCTTTTAAAAAAATAAAGACACAAAAATGTTAGTAACCGAGATGGATGCAACAGATGAAAGTGGACAATGGATAACTAAGTATCTTCTAACTGGTAAATCAAATGCTCATATAGGATCATTTTGCAACATCATAAAACAGCTAAATGCAGGGGTCAACTGCAGTTCCTGGGACAAATATTCCACAGTTCAAGTGGCACCAATGGCTTTTCTTCATTTCTTCTATAAGGAACAACCCCATAACACCAATGTCGCTATCCATGGTATCCATCTGGATAAATTACAGCATTTTCTTTTTCTCTCTCTTGAAGACAACTTTGACTTCTTCAAAAATACAACCAAAGTAAAAGCTTAAAGATTGTGTGTCACAAATCAATAACAAATACCTATCTGCAGGAAGGGGAGGAGGAGATGAAATTCACTCCCTTGATATTATGATAATTCAAGAGAAATGAAAGACAGGGGAAAAGTTGAATTGGTCTTCTTGTGCTGTATCCGATTCCAATTACTGGAGATCATCATGGCTATCAGTCATGAAGACTGTACTGAGAATATAATGCAGTGGCCTTTTATCTGCCTTCTACATTGCAGCATGACACCTGTACCACTGATCCAGCTCTGCGAGTCATTTTCTGGTTATGAGCCCTTTTGGCACGCAAAGTCCTTCTCAGCCCCAGGCCAGTCTTGATGAAGCTGCTGCCCTCCATCAAGATGGATTCAAGTGGGATTTAATCCACCTGGGGACCATCACCCTACTCTGTGGATTATGGCATCCAAGACCGTTAGTCTTTAGGGTTGTCAGGTTAGTTAACCACCGCCTGATGCTCAGTGTTGAGACATTGGCAGTATGGTCTACTCTATTACCTTAGCAGGATAACCTGGCCAGACTGTATATTCACAAATTCCAATGCATATCAACAGGATTATCTAAGAACCAAAGATTCCTAGTATGGTATGGCCAGAACATCTTGGTATTTTCTTAAGGTCTGTGTAATTTGATGTGGCTAATTGATGTTAGTTGATGAAGTGTTGGAGGGCATGAAGTGCATGAGAAGATGGGTCCCAGCATGCAGTCAATTAGCTGTAACTAGTCATGTCAGGTTATACAAATCTTATGCTAATTCCAGTAGGACTCTCTTATGGTAAGCCTTGAAAAAGCAAGGGTACAGTACCCCCGGAGACCCAAGCCCCAAACCCGCAGAGCTGGTCTCTGCCTTTGAAGAGCCTTCCCAGACCGAGAGCAGCCCTGTGGTCTTTGGGGCTTGGGTCTCTGGAGGTAATCTACCCTTGCTTTTTTGTGACAAGCCTCGAAAAAGCAAAGGTACATTACCTCCGGAGATCTCTGCCCCAAACCCGCAGGACTGCTCTCTGCCTTTGAAGCACCTTCCCAGGTGGAGAGCAGCCCTGTGGGTTTGGTGCTTAGGTACAGTACCCCTGGAGACCGAAACCCCAAAACCGCAGGGCTACTCTCCGCCTGGGAGTCCGCCTTCCCCCAAAGGAAGCCGGCGTTTAGATGCTTCAAATGCTGGCTTCCTTTCGGAGAAGGCAGACTCCCTTCTCCCAAAGGAAGCCGGGATTTGGAGCGTCCAAATGCTGGCTTCCTTTCGGGGAAGGGAGGCAAGCATCCAATGCCTGGTTCCCTTAACCGGGGATCGGACGCTTGGGTCTACGGAGTCTCCCTTGTTGTTACGAGGCAAGCCTTGTAACAGCAAGTTGCCTCTGGAGCTCTCTGCCCCAAACCCCCCTGGTCTCCAGCACTGCGGGCTTTGGGGCAGAGATCAACATCGGCAAATTAGAAGAAACCTTTTGCATCGCATAACGTTAACTTAATGTTGTGCAGTGTAAAGGTTTTCCTCTAGTTTGCTGACATTATCCAGTTTTATTGTTATCCGGGGTATTATTGTAATAGGATATTAGTATAATTAGCACTTTGTTGCTCTTTACTGACATTAACAATGTCATTATCATTTTGAAAGCTCATTACAAATGTAATTGTTACCCTCCCCTCCTCCCCTTCTACCATGTGTATAAAAAACCTGTGGCCTAAGTATTATGCTTCCCTTTTGACTCTGCATGTGCTCTTAAGCAGAGCTGCTGCTGAGGAGAGCCAAACAAAGGAAGTGAGCACTGGTAAGTTTTGTAGTTGGAGTAGAGCTGCTTTAGAGGCCTCCACTAATTTAAATTGATAATTTAAACTGCTGAGAGCCACCTCTGTTCAAACAGAGGAAGCAGTTAGAAGTTTCCAGAAGCAGGGGGGCAGAGCCACACCAGGCCCTTCCCTGAACTGTGATTCATAGGGGCGGAGCCACACTAGCATTTAAAAGCTCTGAGCTCTTTCAGGGTCAGCCCTTTTGACTCTGCATGTGCTCTTAAGCAGAGCTGCTGCTGAGGAGAGCCAAACAAAGGAAGTGAGCACTGGTAAGTTTTACAGTTGGAGTAGAGCTGCTTTAGATTGCAAACTAGTAACAAAGGAAGAATATAGTGTTACTAGGTAGAAAGGTAGTAAATGTGTACATTTTTGAGGCCCGGAATACTGCACTTGTTAAAATGGATTCTGAGGGAACAGCTGTAGTTACCTGCAATACTTGTGTCATGTTTGTGTTCTTGCCAAAGCATATGGAGAACTACACTTGCAGCAAGTGCAAGTTGGTTGCACTACTAGAAGAGAAGGTCCAGCAGCTAGAGGCCCGCATATCTAACCACCAACAAATTAAGGAGCTTGAGCTGTTCTTGGACAGAGCGGAGCAGACTATGCTGGACAAAGAAGAGACAGGGCACAGTTCTGAGGGAGAAGGCCCTTCACTAACTCAGGAGGGAGATGTTTGGAGGATTGTGACTCAAAGGAGGAGAAGAGTAGGGGATCACTCTGAGAGTCTGAAATTACAGAATAAATTTGAGGCTCTTTCCCTCATCACACTTGATGAGGAACACACAGAGGAACAACTGGTTCCACCTGATGATCTCTCCTTCATCACACTTGATGAGATCCAGGAAGAGAAACAACAGGAACAAACTGAGGTTCTCTCCCTTAATATGATTGATGAGGTGCATGTAGATGAACAGATTGCAGGAGAGGGGCTCCTTGTACTAGCCAATTCAATAATTAGAAATACAGAGAAATGGATTTGTGAGGCACAAGATAACCATGTGGTGACTTGCCTGCCAGGTGCAAAAGTTGCAGACATCACAAGAAATCTAGATAGATTGTTAGAGAGAACTGGGAACAAGCCAGTTGTAATGGTACACGTTGGTACCAATAACGTTGGGAAGGCCAAGCAGTCTGTCCTGGAAGCCAAATTCAGGTTGTTAGGAAGAAGATTGAAGTCCCGGACTTCCAAGGTAGCATTTTCAGACGTGCTGCCTGTCCCTCGCACAGGACCTACCAGGCAGGTAGAGCTCAAAAGCCTCAATGCGTGGATGAGGCGGTGGTGTCGAGAGGAGGGCTTCAGATTTGTCAGGAACTGGAGAACATTTTGGGACAAGCCAAATCTGTTCAGGAGGGATGAGTTGCATTTGAACCATGATGGGACCAGATTGCTGGCACTCAACATCAAAAAGGCTGCAGAGCAGCTTTTAAACTGATAACTGGGGGAAAGCCGACAGGAGTTGGGCAGCATCCGGTTTGGGAAAGTGTGTACTTGAGTAGTGAGCAGGATGCAAAAATTACTGAGCAGAGTAAGGAGCTAGTCACCAGCACTCTAGCAGAAGGATGCAAGAGGCAGTCTAACAATACAACTGGATTCAAAAGACTGTATCAGGAAAGCATATATAAATGCTTGTATACAAATGCCAGAAGCCTCCGGAACAAAATAGGGGAGCTGGAATACTTAGCAATAGATAAGAATATTGATATTATTGGTATCACTGAAACCTGGTGGATGGATGATAACCAATGGGATACAGTTATCCCAGGATACAAACTGTACAGGAAGGATAGGAATGGGCAAACGGGAGGTGATGTAGCCTTGTATGTCAAAGAAGTGATAAAATCATATGAATTGGAATATCTAGGTGATTTGGAGTCACCATTACAAGCTCTGTGGGTAAGAGTACCAGGCCACAAGGATGGTCTAACAGTAGTCATATACTATCGGCCTCCAACCCAAACTCTTGAGGGAGACTGGCAGTTGGAGAATGTTGTAAAGGAGGCATCCAAGAAGGGAAGCCTAGTTATAATGGGGGACTTCTACTACCCTCACATAGACTGGGTGAACTGTTGTTCAGCACATGATAAAGAGATAAAGTTCCTAGATATGCTAAATGATTGTTCCCTGGGACAGATGGTTGAAGACCCAACTAGAGGTACAAGAATCCTTGACTTGATCCTGAGTAATACTCAGGATCTGGTGCAAGATGTTAATGTGACTGATCCAATAGGGAACAGTGACCACAACTCAATTATGTTTAACTTGATCATAGACTGCGTCACTGATAAAAGCTAACACAGAGACCTTAAATTTTCAAAAAGGAAATTTCCCATAGATGAGGAAACTAGTAAAAAAGAAGCTGAAAGGGAAAATTGAGAGAGTCCAAACACTCCAAGAGGCATGGAGGCTGTTTACAAAAACAATAACAGAGGCCCAATTGGAATGCATACCCAAAAGGAAAAAGGGCACTGCCAGGTCCAAGAGGACTCCGATGTGGCTTACAGGAGCTGTTCGGGAAGTGATCAAGAGCAAGAAAAGCTCATTTAGAAGATGGAAGGCTTGTCTGAATGTGGACAGCAGGCAGAAACATAAATTCTGGCAGAACAAATGCAAGGTAACAATCAGGAAAGCAAAGCAAGACTTTGAGGAGCGTATAGCTAAAAATACTTAGAGAAATAACAAAGACTTCTTTAAGTACATTAGAAGTAAGAACCCAACTAGGAAGGCGATTGGACCATTAGATGACAATGGAAGGCAAGGGGTTATTAAAGAGGAAACAGAGATTGCAGAGAGACTCAATGAATTCTTTGCTTCAGTATTCACTGAAGAAGACAGAGACCACATGCCCAAAACAGAGGCTATCTTCGTAGGGAGGGAAACCGAAGAATTAAGCCAGATAGAAATAACCAGGGAGGAGGTCCTTGCATGTCTTGTTAAGCTAAACACTAACAAATCACCAGGACCAGATGGCATCCATCCACGAGTTCTCAGGGAACTTAAAGATGAAATTGCTGATCTCCTAGCCAAAATCTTAACCTATAAAATCAAGGGTTAACCGTTGGAACTTTGCATAGGCTCCTTAGCCAGGCCCTACTAGCCTGCACTCACATTTCGTGCACACGCCCGAACTGAGTACACAGGTAAACGCAAGATTGAGAAATGCGCCAATAAGGCAAGAGCCCCACAAACGCAAAAAAAAGGGAAACAACTTCATTTCCCAATGTTCTTTGTGCCGCGCCGCACCACAACCAATCAGGCTGAGAGGAGTGACCACAAAGAACATTGAAAAACACGCAGGAAAAAAAATGAGCCGCAGAAAAAAAATCGCACCACAACCACAAATCACAAACCCATAACTACAAGCCCCAGAGTCCTGCGCGACATAAGCGCGCAGAACGCTGAGGAAAACGGTGCCTGAAAAATTAAAAAGAAAAACAACTCACCGCCTCACAGCTAAGCAAACACCAGCTGGCTTTCTTTCCCTCACCAACGGCGCCTGAAGGTCCCGACTGGAGTTTCCCCTTTAATATCGGTGGGTGGGGGGTTGCGATCCCCCTCTCCGCTGGCTACCCTAGGGTTGGGAGGTTTGTGGGGACAAAAGGGGTATGCCCCCCAACCCTACTGGACCCAGGAGACCAGGGAGAGTGGATCGATTCCCCCCTCCTAAAAAAACTCCGTCTTTAAAGAGAAGAAACCAAGCGGTTTCTTCTCTTTAAAAACGGAGTTGTTTTAAGGAGGGGGGGTGGAAATCGATCCACTCTCCCTGGTCTCCTGGGTCCAGAAGGGTTGGGGGGACATACCCCTTTTGTCCCCCAAAACCTCCCAACCCCAGGGGAGCCAGTGGAGAGGGGGGTTGTAAACCCTCACTCACTGAAATTAAAGGGGAAACCCCGATCTACTTTCACGACTCCACACAATCAAAGCACCATAACACAAAAAAGCCTCCCTCCCCACCACCTAGCCCACCCTTCCTATCCCCCACTGACCACTCCCCCTCCCCACCACCTTGCCCACCCTTCCTAACCCCCAACGACCATGCCCCCTCCCCACCACCTAGCTCACCCTTCCTAACCCAACCAACCACACACCCCTCACCACCACCTAGCCCACCCTTCCTATCCCCCACCGACCACGCCCCCTCCCCACCACCTAGCCCACCCTTCCTAACCCCCAATGACCATGCCCCCCTCCCCACCACCTAGCCCACCCTTCCTAACCCCCACTGACCATGCCCCCTCCCCACCACCTAGCCCACCCTTCCTAACCCCCACCCACCATGCCCCCTCCCCACCACCTAGCCCACCCTTCCTAACCCCCAATGACCATGTCCCCCTCCCCACTACCTAGCCCACCCTTCCTAACCCCCAACAACCACGCCCCCTCCCCACCACCAAATAAATAAATAATTTTTGAAAAATTACTAAAAACACAGTCAAAAACATCCAAAAATACACAAAAACAAACAAAAACACCAAAAAATACAAATTAAACAAAAACACAATAAAAACAAAACAAACAGACAAAAATACAAATTCCAACCAACCCCCCCCCCACACACACACACAAAAGAAAGAAAACAAGCAAACTTACCAAAAGATGTCCTACCTCCACGAGGACCGGAAAAGAAATGAATAAAGAAAGAGATTACTTACCAGAAGAAGCTCCACCCAGAGGCCAGGAGAGAAAAAACAGTCAAAATACAATAACGCCTACCAGCACCACCTGCTGGCCACAATAGTAAACACAATTCAAAAACACACAACAGCCCCAAACAAAAGGCCACAAGAGTAAAAACAAATCAAAAACATCACAAATTCACAATTTTACACAAAAGGTCACACCAATAAAAACAAGTCAAAAAATTAACTAACACACACTTTATCACAAATCACAAACATATGTCAATAAAATACAATAGAAACTTTTAAAAATCCTGTGCTGAGTTTTAACTCAAATTAAAACCCAAAACATCTAAACACATTTTAAAAACATTGAATGTAAAAAACATGTACTTTTACATTATTAAAATTGTTACCTACGGTACAACTAATTAAAAAATTCAAAAAACTAAAACATTATTCGCTTACATAAAACAATTTGAAAAAATTATATCATGTTCTTTTATTAATCCTCAAAAAAACCCAAAAAAAGCAGATCACAGTTAATAACAGCCAAGCCAAAAAAATTTACATAAATAAACATTTTAAAAATTAAAATTACAGACTAAGCAATTTTTAAAAAACATTAACACAATTTAACCTTCCAACACAATTTAAAACAGCCTGGCAACGCCGGGCAACCTCTGCTAGTATATAATATTTCCCTCAAATCAAGCTTTGTGCCTGATGACTGGAAGGTAGTGAATGTAACACCAATTTTCAAAAAAGAATCCAGGGGTGATCCAGGAAATTACTGACCTGTCAGTTTGACATGTGTCCCAGGTAAAGTGATGGAAACCATCCTAAAAGATAGAATTAATAGGCACATAGAAGAGAAGGTGCTGCTAAAGGAGAGCCAACATGGCTTTTGCAAGGGCGAAGCATGGCTCACTAATCTTTTTGAATTTTTTGAGAGTGTCAACAAGCATGTGGATAAGGGGGATCCAGTTGACATTGTTTATCTGGACTTTCAGAAGGCTTTTGACAAGGTCCCGCACCAAAGGCTCTTGAATAAACTTGCCAGTCGTGGAATAAAGGGACAGGTCTTGTCCTGGATCAGCAACTGGCTAAAGGACAGGAAACAGAGGGTAGCACTAAATGGACACTTCTCCAAGTGGAGGTCAGTAATGAGTGGGGTCCCCCAAGGTTCAGTACTGGGACCCCTGCTTTTCAACCTCTTCATAAATGATCTAGAGGTAGGAGTAAATAGCAAGGTAGCAAAATTTGCTGATGACACTAAATTATACAGGGTAGTGAAAACTGAGAGATTGTGAGGAGCTCCAGAGGGATTTCTTGACACTGGGGAAGTGGGCAAAACAGTGGCAAATGAGCTTAAACATAGTAAGTGCAGAGTGATGCATGTTGGGGCAAAGAACCCCAATTACATTTATAAACTGATGGGGTCTGAACTCTCTGCGACAAACCAGGAATGGGACCTTTGTCTCCTAGTGGACAACTCAATGAAGGTGTCAACCCAGTGTGCCTCAGCAGTGAAAAAGGCAAACTCAATGCTAGGGATCATTAGGAAGGGTATAGAAAATAAGTCAGCAAGTGTCATTTTGCCTCTTTATAAATCTATGGTGAGGCCCCATCTGGAATACTGTGTACAGTTCTGGTCGCCATACCTCCAGAAGGATATTATGGAGTTGGAGAAAGTGCAGAGGAAGGCAAACAGAATGATTAGGGGACTGGAACACCTTCCTTACCATCTGAAGCTGCAACGGTTGGGCCTTTTCACTCTTGAGTGACGGCGTCTAAGAAGTGACCTGATTGAAGTTTATAAAATTATGCACGGTGTGGACAAAGTAGATAAGGAAAAACTGTTTTCCCTATCGCACAACACTAGAACTAGGGGACACGCCATGAAACTTTTGGGTACTAGTTCTCAAACAAATAAGAGAAAGTACTTTTTCACCCAGAAGATCACTGGTCTATGGAACTCCCTGCCAGAAGAAGTGGTGACAGCTGTCAGTCTTGACAGCTTTAAGAAAGGATTAGACAAGTTCATGGAGGACAAGGGTATCAATGGCTATAATTATGGATACTTAAGGACAACCTCGGGGTTGGAGAGATAGGCAGGATATCTCTCAATGCCATTTCCAGGGAATCCAAAGCAGGTGAAGGCATCTGCTTGGGAATACCCTGAAGGAAATGGTGAGCCACTGTGTGAGACAGAATGCTGGACTGGATGGGCTGTGGCCTGTTCCAGCAAGGCTGTTCTTATGTTCTTATGTGTCCCAGGAAGTATATTTTAATTGAGGAAAGCTCATAGCAGGAAAAAAAAATCTGTTAGCTTCTAAGGCGTGGTACCCTTTTAAAACATTTCTGTTATACTTGGTAATTTTAAAGTATTTCCTAAATATAGAATGTGTGGAGATGACAATAATGATGGGGGGGGGGGGTGTTGAATTATGGTCTGCAAAAATACCCACCCTGCTTTGTGGTTTGTGTATCATAAACAGCCTATTTCAGGAGGTTAATTCTGTTAGTTTAATAAAAGGTGAGGTCATAAAAGGATTAGACTGAAGATAAAAATGAAATCTACCAGAAACATAATGTTCCCAATGAACTAAAACACAACACAACTGAGATGATTTTCAATACAAATAATTTATATGAATGAAGCATAGACTCAATAATTCATTTCTACAAATAATATACAATTAACCTGATACAGTATCCTTAGAACAAAAGGTAAAAATTTCCTCTTCAAAATAAACTTTGCCCCAAATACTGTACATACTATTCAACTGATACCTTCTTCTGGCTGGGAAGAAAATAAAATTTAAAAGATAAATATATTAGATGCATTCCCTTTTCTAGATTCTCATGTGGTGGTCTCTTAGAGCATTATACGAAACCACTTTGTACGACATGGCAATACTAAAAAAAACCAGTCCTTAATAATGTGTGTGTTTGCAGAGGTTGTATTTATTTTGTCTGTATTGTATGGATCTTCTGTGGCTGTGTACAAGGCACACACAGTTGCTAGGGTACTTAGCACCACCACTTTGGGTTTAAACTATAGGGATTATCACAGGGGTTTGGAATTCTGGGAATAAACAGATCCACCACTTTTCCAAGGGGACATAGAAAGAGAGAGAGAAGAGGGAGGAGGGGAAATGAAAGGATATTATTTTTTTGTATCTGTCATTTCCCTGCTATCTCCCATATGACTTCTTAATCCATCAGAATGCTGGGAAGATAATGTTTTGGGCGAAATAACATGAGAGAGAGGATAGACTCCCAAGGACCAATATCTTTATTGCTCGGAGGATAAACGGATTATGTCAGCCATTTTCTGTTGCTGACAGCTTTTCTTATTAACCGATTTTATTTTTTAATCTTCCGGGGAAGAAATATGGTTTTATGTCACAATAAAACGCCGGTCACATCTAATTCTGCCCTCAAACAAACAGATTTCTGAAAGCCTTGCAGAGAAATTTGAAATAACTTTAAAGAGGGGTTTTTGGATAAAGTCTTTATCCAGAGGCTTGTTCAACTGCAGTGTAAAAGGTTTAGAGTTAGAGAGGGAGAGTGAGTAAGAGAGAGAGAGAAAGAGAAAGAGAGAAAGAAAGAAAGAGAGAAAGAGACGTCGCTCCCACCCCCCTTGATCCCCATTAAAAGAAACTCTTCATTGTGCTGTACTCAAGGAAACACAGCTCAGACGAAAGAGTCATATGAATGTTAACAAATATGGCTATTTGTGTGGCTTATGCTCTCCATTGGGCTTAGAGATGTTGCATGTGACACCCAGAGAATGAAGGAAGCAATCATTAGAATCCTAGCAACCTGCTTAACCGCCTTCTTTCAAACTTCCCCTTTTGATCTGACACTTTACTTCCCTCCTTCAGTTTTGCTGGGATTACTGTGGAAGATGCTAATAAAAGTATTGCATGCATTGTGTGTAGGCAAGTGAGATAAGAAAATCTCTTTTGGTAAAACTTTGAAGTTTTCAGTAATTTACACGTGTACTTGTTGCGCCTCTATTCCCCATGATGGATCGGAAAGTTCCCGCAGTTTTTATTTCTGTTTCCACTTCTTTCAGAGTCCCACAAGGGTTTGGCTCATGCGCCAAGCATATTAGCAGCAAGGGAAGCCACCAGGAAAGTTAATCACACACACATTCTTAACGGACATTGCTCTGGGCTGGCCCTCATTTACAAGAGGCTGCTTCACTCATGGATCCAAATTTTCTTCCGTTCCACAATATAGGATGCCACCTCGCCTGTTATGACGGTAAACTGTATATGAGAGGAAAAATGCTAAAAGGTGAAATGAGGGTTAAGGAAAGCATTTTAAATGTTGAAAAATACACTCTTATTTACTTTCAGCGGGCTATTCTAAGACAGCAGAGTTTGCAGCCAACCAACTCTGCTTAGGTAAGACTTCCATGTGTCATAAATATATAGCAAAATAATAATGTTATAATAGAGCTGTCTTTTGGAGATATCCGTTCTGTGCTTCTGCTTAGAACTGGACTCAGAATATTAAACTATATTAAGAACACAATCTACAGTAAAGGTAAAGGTCACCCTTGCTCAAAAGCCAGTCGTATACAACTTTAGGGTTTGGTGCTCATCTTCATTTATAGCCAAAAAAACAGCATTCTCTGCATCTGCAGTTGTTTCCGTGGACATGTGGCAGACATGACTAGACACTGCATGGAATGCTGTTACCTTCCCATCGCAGTGGTCTCTATTTATCTACTTGCAATTTCTTGCTTTTGAACTGCTAGGTTGGCAGGAGCTGGGAGAGAGTGCTGCTTACTCCATCATGCAGCACTCGGGTCTCAAACTGCTGACCTGTCAACCTTCCAGTTGTCAAGTTCAGGGTCTGAACCACTAAGCCACTGCAGTCCATACAATCTACATACAATGTGTTATTTCCAGAGCATTAGGTGTGTTGGTCACAAAGAGTGAAGCCCTAGTCAGGCATTATTCTGCTCTGTACTGTGAGCACACTTAGAGAGGGGTGCCTAACTACCAATCTCTTCTGTTGCTTCCACCACACACATTCAGCTGAAGTTCTGATGAGAAGATATTGTGGCTCATGTGTATTCTCTATATACAACTAGCAGAGGTTGCCCGGCATTGCCGGGCTGTTTTAAATTGTGTTGGAAGGTTAAATTGTGTTAATGTTTTTTAAAAATTGCTTAGTCAGTAATTTTAATTTTTAAAATGTTTATTTATGTAAAACTTTTTTGGCTTGGTTGTTATTAACTGTGATCTGCTTTTTTTGGGTTTTTTGAGGATTAATAAAAGAACAAAGTATGATATAATTTTTTCAAATTGTTTTATGTAAGCGAATAATGTTTTAGTTTTTTGAATTTTTTTAATTAGTTGTACCGTAGGTAATAATTTTAATAATGTAAAAGTACATGTTTTTTACATTCAATGTTTTTAAAATGTGTTTAGATGTTTTGGGTTTTAATTTGAGTTAAAACTCAGCACAGGATTTTTAAAAGTTTCTATTGTATTTTATTGATATATGTTTGTGATTTGTGATAAAGTGTGTGTTAGTGTAATTTTTTTGACTTGTTTTTATTGGTGTGACCTTTTGTGTAAAATTGTGAATTTGTGTTATGTTTTTGATTTGTTTTTACTCTTGTGGCCTTTTGTTTGGGGCTGTTGTGTGTTTTGGAATTGTTTTTATTATTGTGGCCAGCAGGTGGTGCTGGTAGGGGTTATTGTATTTTGACTGTTTTTTTCTCTCCTGGCCCCTGGGTGGAGCTTCTTCTGGTAAGTAGTCTCTTTCTTTATTCATTTCTTTTCCGGTCCTCGTGGAGGTAGGACATCTTTTGGTAAGTTTGCTTGTTTTCTTTCTTTTGTGTGTGTGTGTGTGGGGGGGGGGGTTGGTTGGAATTTGTATTTTTTTTGTCTGTTTGTTTTGTTTTTGATTGTGTTTTTGTTTACTTCGTATTGTTTTTGGTGTTTTTGTTTGTTTTTGTGTATTTTTGGATGTTTTTGACTGTGTTTTTAGTAATTTTTCAAAAATTATTTATTTATTTGGTGGTGGGGAGGGGACGTGGTTGTTGGGGGTTAGGAAGGGTGGGCTAGGTGGTGGGGAGGGGGTGTGGTCGGTGGGGGTTAGGAAGGATGGGCTAGGTGGTGGGGAGGGGGCGTGGTCAGTGGGGGTTAGGAAGGGTGGGCTAGGTGGTGGGGAGGGGGCGTGGTTGGTGGGGGATAGGAAGGGTGGGCTAGGTGGTGGGGAAGGGGGTGTGGTTGGTGGGGTTAGGAAGGGTGGGCTAGGTGGTGGGGAGGGGGCATGGTCGTTGGGGGTTAGGAAGGGTGTGCTAGGTGGTGGGGAGGGGGAGTGGTCGGTCGGGGATAGGAAGGGTGGGCTAGGTGGTGGGGAGGGGGGCTTTATTGTGTTTTGGTGCTTTGATTGTGTGGAGTCGTGAAAGTAGATTGGGGTTTCCCCTTTAATATCAGTGAGGGGGGTTGCGACCCCCCCTCTCCGCTTGCTCCCCTGGGGTTGGGAGGTTTTGGGGGACAAAAGGGGTATGTCCCCCCAACCCTTCTGGATCCAGGAGACCAGGGAGAGTGGATCAATTTTTCCCCCCTCCTTAAAACAACTCCGTTTTTAAAGAGAAGAAACCGCTTGGTTTCTTCTCTTTAAAGACGGAGTTTTTTTAGGAGGGGGGAATCGATCCACTCTCCCTGGTCTCCTGGGCCCAGTAGGGTCCCCACAAACCTCCCAACCCTAGGGTAGCCAGCGGAGAGGGGGATCGCAACCCCCCACCCACTGATATTAAAGGGGAAACTCCAGTCGGGACCTTCAGGCGCCATTGGTGATGGAAAGAAAGCCAGCTGGTGTTTGCTTGGCTGTGAGGTGGTGAGTAATTTTTCTTTTCAATTTTTCAGGCGCCGGTTTCCTCAGCATTCTCCGCGCTTATGTCACGCAGGACTCTGGGGCTTGTAGTTATGGGTTTGTGATTTGTGGTGTTTTTTTTCCTGTGGCTCGATTTTGATTGGCCGCGGCGTGTTTTTCAATGTTCTTTGTGGTCGCGCCTCTCAGCCTGATTGGCTGTGGTGCGGCGCGGTGCAAAGAACGTTGGGAAATGAAGTTGTTTCCCTTTTTTGCATTTGTGGGGCTCTTGCCCCACTGGCGCATTTCTCAGTCTTGCGTTTACCTGTGTACCCAGTTCGGGCGTGTGCACGAATGGTGAGTGCAGGCTAGTAGGGCCTGGCTAAGGAGCCTATGCAAAGTTCCAACGGTTAACCCTCGATTTTATAGGTTAAGATTGAGAACACTACGGACTTGCTCATGTGTAGTTTTTCTTTTTTTGCAGAGCATACCTGTCAAGTTCCGGGAATTTTTTGTCGAACCCCCGTATTTTACACTCTTTTCCGCTGTCATCCCATATTAGTTAGACTGCAGTTAGATTTGAGGCCAGCACAGGATAAGCATAGCTGTCCAGTTTCCTGTTTTGGCTGGGAAATGTCCCTTATTTGACAGGAATTTCCTGAAACTTGACAGGTATGCTTCAGAGCTGGTGCTAAAGCTGTGAAGAGTGGAATAGAGAGTGTGGGCTTGAAGCTCTGCTCTTAGCACAGTTACAGTGCCAGAGAGAATAACACGTGACAATGCATAAGAAATGTAATCTTGGGCTAGAATCACCAGATTCATTAATAAACAAATAAGATGAATGTGCAACTTGCCCATGACTACCCAGTCTGGCTCTTCTCCTAGAAGGCACAGTGGGGAACTGAACTCCCAACCTCTGGCACTGCAACCATATGCCTTAAATCGCTGAGTTAGGCAGGCAGCTAATGGACTTATAAGGTGGTGCTTTCATGTCCAATATAGCAATAAGGACAGGTCTAGGTTCAAAGTGATTGTGATATGAAAGTTGTTGAAGTTTTGGTGGAATTTCTTAATTGTCTCCTGTTGTGGCAATATGTAGCATTTGGCACACCATGAGCCACAAATGGTTCATTTGGAGGATTCAGAGCCTAAGCTGAATCAGAGATCAGTGAAGAAAAGCCAAATCCATGTCTTTAAAACACACCTAGCTCTTAACAAACTCTAACAGCTCTGAGGAATGAAATGTGCACAACCAACTTTTCTAAATAAAATTAATAAAAATATCTGGGGTTCCTAATGTTTTAAATCATATATATTTACTGTTATGTTCTATCTTTTTTCAAAACAAAGGAGGCCATTTATGGCCTACGGTCTGCTCTTAGCCCCTCAGGTGTATTTTTTTGTCTAGAGTCTCTGCCTCCCAATTTTTTTTTTTTAAAAAAACAAAATGGTCAAAAAAGGACCTGAGATTGAGCCTACTGTGGCTTAAGTGTCTAAGATGCTGACTGGGATGCAGAAGGTCAGCAGTTCGATTCCTGAGTACTGCAGGATGGAATGAGCTCCCGTCTTTGTCCCAGCTCCTGCCAACCTAGCAGTTCAAAAACAAGAAATTGCAAGTAGATAAATAGGGACCACTTCGGTGGGAAGGTAACAGTGTTCCATGCACTCCGGTGTCTAGTCATGCCTGCCACATGACCACAGAAACATCTGCAGAAGCAGACAGCACTGGCTTTTCGGCTGTGAAACAGAGAGGAGCACTGAACCCTAGAGTCAGATACAACTGGCTTTCAAGCAAGGAAAACCTTTACCTTTGCTTTTGAAGACCTCCAGTAGAAGCTGTTTTTAGCTCAAGAGACTTAGTGGAGTTCCTTCTTTACTACAGAATACAACAATAAACTTCTGTCCAGCCACTTCTTATCTTACTTTTATTTTTAAAAGAATGACAATTCTTGGCCTCTTCTGCACCTGGTGAAGCTTTGGTAAAATCTGTGGTTATCTGAAATTTGCCTCTAAGTCCACTGAAAACCCCCACCTCTGTTTTAAAGGAAAGGAAAGGTCTTAACTCAGGGACATAGCAATAAAATCCTGAGGAGTCACTGTTGGTACTGGAAACACAGTAGAGTTAGTTGGACCAGTATGTTGTTGATAAGACAATTTCTGATGTTCGTCTTGAGCCCCATATCATGTCCTTCATATGCTATAGTTCATAAAATGATGTTGGCGTATTGTAAATAGTTCAAGTCTTCACAAACATATCTAGATATTCTAATGTCCCTCAACATGTTCTGTTGGCCATTTATTGTTGGAGAATTTAGCCAAAGTGAACCATATCTGCTACAAAGAATGGCTCACTGAATTCAGTGGTGCTTTCTCTCAGACCAGCAGGGATAGAAGAGTAAGACCCACTGGATGCATAAATTATTTTATAATCAATCTCCATTAATTTCTAATGAAATTATTAAATCAGAATTTTTCAAGAAGAATCTATAGAGATGAATGGAAGCATCATTCTAATTTATTTGATTAACTGGGATTCTTAAATTATTTTTTTACTGAGGCAGAAGATGCCCTTGACTTTTCAAGGTGAAACACTGAGGATTCAAAGATAGCTGACTTGGTGTTCTTTAAAAATATATAAACAAATAAGTCTGTGAATGTTCATTTTAATGACTCATTACAGTCACATTAATAATGCTTATAATATTAGATAATTACTGTAAATATGATTAAAGACTGATACATGCTGATGGAAGTTTTAAGTAGGCTTAAATGGGAAGAAATCTCCACTGCAACCTCTCTCTACATGTAGGCATAAAACACCAACTATAAATATGGAATAACATGAAAAAAATTGTGAATGTGCAACACACCACATAAAAACAGTCCAGTTTGCACATTAGATGTCTGAAGTCTTTGGATTATTATTTTCCCCATTTCATTTCTTTTTCCAATCAGATACTTATTAAATTTATATCCTGCCTTTTTGCAAAAAATGGTATTCAAGGTGGCTAACAATACATTAAAAAACAGTGTGGCAGCTCTTCAATAGCACTCCAGCTCTTCAATAGCAATCCAGTTTAAATGCTAAAGTGAAGTTAGAATCAGAATGAAAGCACGGCGCCAAAATGGCCGCCGCGCTCTTTGCGGGGCCCCCCCACCCGGACTCAGACATCCGGGTGAGTTAGGGGGCGTGGCCACCCCTCTATAAAAGGGGTGGCCACGAGGCAGCCGAGCTGCCATTTTAGAATAGCGACGGAGAGGAGAAGTTTTCTCCATCGCTTTTTTCTCTTTAGTCTTCGGCTATAGAGCCTTGTCGTTCGTTTCCCGGCTGGGAAAGGAGGATTACAGTACCCGGAGCCTTTTCGGATTGCTTGGCTACCGCGGTACTTACACGCTAGGAGTTGATCCCTGGATAGGGATCCTGCAGCGACTTTCTTCTCCTAGGGAGACATGGCTCCCAAGCGGAAGGCCCCGGCGCTAAAGCCACGGCTGAGGGGAAGAACTTTTACCGGCCCTGCACTGGATGGGGGCCAGCCTTTGGGTCGGAGGACCAGGGCTGCGCCCCCACGGCAGGGCGATGTGCCAGCCTTGCCCACTGGTACCAGTGGGGCTGGTCAGGCTACCACTTGGCAGCCGGGTCCCAGCTTGGTAGCTGGTCAGCTACAGGCCGGCCCCTCTGGGGATTTGGCCCTTGGCCCGCCTTTGTCGGGCATGGGTCAGGGAGGCCCGGGGGGCCTGGTGCGGGTGTCCAACCCACTGCTCCTCCAGCCCCCCATGGGCCAGAGTTTTGGGCATGGCCCTATTCTGGCCCTGGCTCTCCTTTTGGGTTGCCTTTTCTTCAACTGTCTAGTGGGCCATCCGGCCCACCCGGCCCGCTTTATACTGGGGGCTCTGGGGCAGTGGATGGTCTGTTAGCACGGATAGCAGTGCTGGAAGCATCCTTGGGCATTGCACAGCCTCCTTCGGAGGGGGGCGCTACTCTTTCTTCAACAGGGGCCCCTTCGTCGGCCCCGGCTACCTTGCCGGCCGCAACGCTTCAGCGGGCGGCCAACCGGGTCGAACTGCTTGAGACAGTCCGGCCGGCCCCAGCTGGTCTCTCGCAGCTCCCCGTTCGACCTGATGTCCAGGCTGGGAGCAGTCAGGGGTGGTCCCAGAGCTCGATTCCGGTCGCAAGCTCCGACGCCCGCCGTGGGCCGGAACCCCCGGTGGGGGTGGCTCACGGGGGTGCACCTAGTGAGTATCAGGTTCAATTTAGTGCACCAACACCACAGCTCACTTACAGTTTTGGGGTTCAGTGGCCCTGGCCTCGTCAAGTTGATGCGAGCGGGCATCAGTTACCATCCTATCCCAGTATCCCATGGTTTCAAAATGGTCGCTCGTTAAGGGCGGGGGTGTCCACCCCGGGGGCAGTGCCGAGCATCGCAGGGGCTGTCCAGGTCCCGCTGCGTATGCCCTCTATACAGAATGTGCTGACGATTGCTTTGCCGACGGCTGGTTATTCCTTGCCCCTGGGTGATCATTTGTCACAGGTCACGAGGGATAAGATTTGGTGAGGGGAGTACGTGGATATATTCTCCCTATTGAACCATGAGCCCACTAAGGAAGAGAGAGAGGGACAGGATGACAAAGACAAAGAGCTGTCCCGTCGTCGTAAGCCACCGCGCACTTGGGCCAACTGGTTGCCGGCATATCTTATTTATATGGCGGTATACCTGAGGGCCCGGCCTGATCTGGCCATTCCTATGGCCAATACTTGGACAATATTTACAGGGCGATGGTTGATTTCCCTGGCCCATCGTAGTTGGCTTACGATGAGGAATTTAGAATGAGGGTGGCCCTGCACCCAGAGATGAGGTGGGATGAGCCCTGCCAGAAATTGTGGCTCTTGTACATGACCCCCACGCGTCCGGCGCCTGGGGATAGGTACCATTGTGGCCATGCCGTGCAGCGAGCTGCTCCAACACAGGCTCCCCGCCAGCTGGCGGGGCAGGGGGTTCCAGCCCGCTTGCTGTGTTGGAGCTTCTCAGCTAATGGCGTGTGCAATAAGCGACAGTGTCGGTACAAACATGAGTGTCCCTCTTGCGCTGGCCCCCACGCCGCCTCCACGTGCCCGAAGGCTGGTGGGTCATGGGGCAGAGGTAGAGGTGGACAGGGGGCAGTCAGGGCTTCCTCTGACGGAGCTAGCCATTCAAAAGGCCCCCTCCCCGGTTAATGTGTATATGCTGGAGCGATGGCTCTCAACTTATCCAAGAAGGGAGGACGCGAGGTACTTTCTGGAGGGTTTCCAGTGGGACTTTCGTATTCCGTTCGAGGGGATTCGGGGACCCTAAGATGCCCCCAATTTAATTTCCCTGAAGGGTAAGGAGGAGGTAGCTGCCCTGAGTATTGCTAAAGAAGTGGAGGCCAGGAGGGTAGTGGGTCCCTTTTCCGAGCCGCCTTTCCCTAACCTGAAGGTCTCCCCTTGGGGTTAGTACCTAAAAAGACCCCGGGTGAATTTCGTTTAATCCACCATCTATCATACCCGGCGGGTTCTTCTGTCAATGATGCTATTCCTGATGACCTTTGTTCGGTCAGGTATACGTCATTTGACCAGGCCCTACGGATGGTGCGCTCTTCTGGTCCCGTTGCCCTCCTGGCAAAATGTGACATTAAATCGGCATTCTGATTGCTGCCAGTGCACCCAGGGGACTTTGAGCTATTGGGTTTTAGATTCCAAGGGAAGTTCTATGTAGATAAGGCCATGCCTTTTGGCTGCTCTATTTCATGTTCGGCATTCGAACGTTTTAGCACTTTTCTTCAGTGGGCCTTTGTTTGCAGGTCCGGGTATCGGTCTGTAGCCCATTACCTTGATGACTTTTTGTTCGGGGGTGAACGGGGCTCGGACACGTGCACGCGTCTCCTCACTACATTTCAGACACTAATGCGGGAACTGGGTGTCCCCTTAGCGCCCGAAAAGACCGAGGGCCCATCTACTACGCTCACATTTCTAGGTATTGAAATTGACACGGTCGCACAGGCATCCCGGTTACCCATGGATAAGGTCACCCGGATCTCCGTGATGATTTTAGCATTGATGGCCAAACGTAAAGTGTCACTTCGTGAGCTGCAGGTACTTCATAATCATCTTAACTTTGCCTGCAGGGTGGTGACACCCGGCAGAGCATTTGCCCGGTGCCTATGTGACACCATGACTGGCCTGTTAAAGCGCCACCATAGGGTCCGACTGACCAGGGGCATGCGGGCTGACCTTTTGGTTTGGCTCACATTCCTATGGGATTTTAACGGGGTCTCTTTTTGGAGATCAGACCTTATGGTCTGCCCTAGATTCCAAGTACAGTCGGATGCCTCCGGCTCCCTGGGATATGGGATTTATTTTGAGGGGAGGTGGGCTTATGGCCGATGGCCTCCCGCATGGCTTGGCACGGATCGCCTCCGCGATCTTACCTTCCTTGAATTCCTTCCCATCCTGGGAGCTTTGATGCTATGGGGCGAGGAGTGGGCCAACTCAGTGGTCCATTTTTGGTGTGACAATGCGGCAGTGGTGCACATTGTCAATGCTCAGATGTCTAAATCGCCTAGGGTTATGGCGTTGGTTCGTCAATTTGTGTTAAGAAGCCTACGCCTAAATGTGCTGTTTAAGGCCAGACATGTCCCAGGCATTAATAATGATATTGCTGATGCTTTATCCCGCCTGCAGATCCCCCGGTTCCGTGCCTTGGCTCTGGAAGCAGAGGAATTCCCCTCGCCACTCCCGGCCGCGATTTGGACATTTAGCAAGGAGAGGTGAACCGGGCGATCGGCATGTCTTTGGCACCTCGCACGCGTAAGGCGTATCAACATGCTTTTGTACAATTTAGAACCTTTTGTGTGCAACTACAGTTGCCTGAAGTGCGGCCCATACCAGTCAAACAGGTTTTACAATTTATGGTTTATCTTCGCAGTCAGGGTTTGGCTCCTCGTACTATAGCATCCAGGCTGTCGGCACTGGCATTTATGGCCAAAGTGAGGGGCTTCGCTGACTGCGTGAATGATTTCCGCATATGTCATGTTTTGGAGGGGTGGACATGGGAACGTGGCCGCCGCCCGGACACTCGTCACCCGATTTCACCAGAGGTCCTGACCCACCTTGCACGAGGCTGGCATAACTTGTGTTATGATAGGTATGAGGTGGCTCTTTTTCACGCGGCTACCACGGTGGCCTTCTTTGGAGCGCTCTGCATTAGTGAGTTGGTACTACTGTCTAAGGCGGATGCGACTCGTAGGGCACTGGAACTCGATGATGTCTATGTCACTAATGAGTGGGCTCAGTTGAGGATACGGTCCTCAAAGGTTGATCAGCACGGCGTAGGCAGTGGAGTTAGACTGCTACGATGTTCCATTGCAGACATCTGTCCAGTTGGTGCCCTACATGAGTTTTTGGCAGTGCGTGGCGCGCACCCTGGCCCGTTTTTCTGCCACCAGGATGGGTCTCCCCTTACTAAATTCCGATTTTGGAAGGTGACCGGTATGGCACTAACTAGTGTTGGCCTCCCCGGGGCTCGTTACGGCACCCATTCATTTAGGATAGGTGCTGCATCAACTGCGGCTGCATTTGGGTACTCTGAGGCTGATATACGCCGGATGGGGAGATGGGGATCCATGCATTTTGCATTGTACGTTCGCCCACTTCAGGTATGAGTACCAGTTAAGTCATTGTTCTCTTTTCTTCTTTTACAGACCCTGTGTGTCCCCGCACACCGGTGGCAGTATGGCTGGTGGGCCACAGTTACGTGCACTGGGCAGCGCAGTATGCTGTGGCGACAGAGTGGGGACCCCAGCTTGGACTACGTGCAACCGCACGTATACATTGGTACGGTAAGCATGGAATGAGATGGCGGGAACTGTTGCCATTCCTGTTTTCCATCAGGGATGCTGAACCGCCTGATGTCCTTGTACTGCACCTCGGGGGCAATGACCTTGCCCGGGTCACTGGCCTTTCCTTAAAATTCACGATTTGCAGTGACCTAGCCTATTTGCATTATGTGTGGCCATCCACAAGGCTCTATGGTCGGACATCGTGCCGCGTCATACTTACAAGGGAGGTATTGACCTCCGTGCCCTTGACTGCGCTCGCCGCTCGGTGAACAGGGCAGTTGCCCGGTTCTTGTCAGACAAGGGTTTGGGGATGGTCATCCGGCACCCCACGATTAGTTTGCAAAATTACGATCTCTATGCAGGGGATGGGGTCCACCTGTCGGCTAGAGGTATGAACCTCTTTCTGGAAGATTTGCAAGCAGGCCTGGTGACCGAGCTGACGGTCTGGGGGGGGGGCAGTGAGTCTTCATAGATGCCTCCCCGTGTGGCGGGTAGCACTGGTAAGGTAAAGATTTATGACCCATAGGTATCCGGCAGGTTCGCAATTGACTGGCCAACACTTAGACAGGTACAGGTGTAATAGCTTTGGCCGGTCAACGACGAACCAGGCAAGGGGTGATGGCAGGAGCTTAACAGCATGCATCACCTCTTGATTTAATGGATACACGTCATAGGGTGGGGTCAGTAGATAGTTTATTGACTCTGGTCAACAATTTGTTTGTGTCAACAAACAAATTGATACAAATAGTTACACTGTAGCCAATTATCATTGGCATTTTGGGAGGAACCTTACCAGTGTTACTGCGGCCTGCTTGCCTTAAGAATTACAATTGGATGAATACACCAATTGAAAGTTATAATTCGGACTAGGGCATTATTCAATAAAAGTGGCCCAATGCCTTTATGCATATACCGGTGTCTGAGTCTTTCTTTCGGGGGTGCGCCTGCAATGCCTTTGCCAGAGGAGATACAAAACGAGAAGCCAGCCCACCTTCACTTGTTTAGGAGTCCCAGAACCTAGAAATGGGGGTTCCTCCAGCACAATCTTATCAGAATTTAGAGATCTAGAAAGAGCAGCACCAATGTAATACAGCACTACAACTTCCATCCCAGCCAAGTGACTCAAAAGAGTAGCATGCATTGAAAGGAACTGGGAAATGAAGTCCAACAGAAATGAAAGTATGTCCCTACTCCACCTATTCCTGGTGTAGATTTATCCACTGATATAACCAAAGTACTCTCTTGCTATAATCATACCTGAAACCAGACTGAAACATATGTAAATGATCTGGCTCCTACAACAGATCTGAGACACCATCACATATTTCAAAGCTTTGCCCAAAACAAGAGTATTGGAGAAGAAAGGTTGAATATAACATAGTGGGAGACATGGAGTTTTTTAAAAAAAAATTAACAAAATTAGAGGTCTCAGTTTTGCCTGTTTCAGGTGTATGTGTGGAATGGACTCTACCTTGTGAATAGTTATACACCCATTTGTTCAATTGTTGTTGTTTTTGCCAGTAGCTTTTATATGTTTGGGAGGGCAGGAATCAAATAAACAGTGGATCTCACTTTTCAGGTATCCTGTCTATATCCTCAGGATGTACAAATGGGGAAAATCATTATACTTGGACAAATCAAGGCTATGTAACATTCAATGGCTATATAGTTCAGTGGTTTAGGTCTCTGGGAGTTCAACTCCCCACTGTGCTTTTAGGGAGAAGAGCCAACTTGTGTAACCTTGGACAAGCTGCACAGTCCCAGGGTGCCCCCAGAAGAATGTAATGGTAAACTACTTCTGTGTACCATAGGTCAGAATTGATTTGGTTGCACACAGTTACTATTTTAACATCCACTGAACCTGAAGTAATGGTGGATTTCAGTTGGAATAGATACTGTTGGCTTATCAAGAAACAAGAGTTTTCCGATTAATAATAATTTTGTGTCAGGAATTATTTTGGATTGAAAGGATTTTTGTTGGAGAAACTCTGCTAAGGGGATGCTCAAATGTGGCTCCTTTCATGTCCCCAAGATCTTTTCCCACCAAAGTGGTCCCTATTTACTTGCAATTTCTTGCTTTCGAACTGCTAAGTTGGCAGGAGCTGGGACAGAGATGGGAACTCACTCCATCATGCAGTACCCGGATCTTGAACTGCCGACTTGCTGGCCTTTCAGCTAATAAGGCAAACTTCTTAATCACTGAGCTACTGCAGCCCGTAGTTTTCAAATGAGGATGTATCAGAGCTTCCTAAGGTCAGATGATACTTAAGAACTAACCATTTTCTCGGATCCTAGTGCAGGAATAAAGTTAGACCAAGGAGTGTGAAACTCTGCCCTGGAGTCTGAAAATAAGGCAGGTTCCTCTTCCAAGCCCAAATTCTTCTTTAAGCCCAAAAATGCCCATGGATAAAAGCACGGGTGAGACTGGTGGCTACTTACAATGTCTACCTGCAAATCATAATGTTTTGGAGACGGGTACTCTTCATTCAAAGGCTCCTTTGAAATATGTCTACTATTGATGGGGAGGTCCAGGGTTCACAGACTTAGGCAGGAAAAATTGCTGGAAACAATGTCTACCACTATCTACACCTGTTATTAGCTTTTTCCTCACCCTTTGACCTAGTCTATGACAGACCTTGTTTTTGCCAAAACTGGATTATGACTACATCTGCTTCTGGTTAGTCATTGCCTGGCTTGTTTACTCTTTGTTTCGACACAATATTGGTGCATTTTTTTAACACTCTACACTCCTGCATATTGTGCAGTTGCAGCTCTTGTTCATCTTTCATGTCCTGATCAAATCCTTGACTACCAAAATGAAGCCACTTTCTTGGCTTTGTCATTGCCCAAACCCAAGTCCTCATCGGTGCATGTTTCTGGCAGGAATCAGCAAACCAGTAAATAAGCCAGATTCTGTGTCTCTTTACATTCACACCGTGTGTTGTTCTCTGCCAGCAGTACCCACTTGAGCATGTTGGTCTTGCATTAAGGGACTTCAATCCTCAGCCTATTCAGGGTCCTCCAAGTGACATAGAGAAGGTTAGGTTCCTCAGAGATATCCTCCTTTAATGTTATTCCTTGTCCAGTGATTGTTGGATTGGGGCCGTGAAGCGGCCGTTGGGTCCCGGAGGAGACTGGTCAAGAAGAAGATGTGAGACAAGATGGAGCGAAGACCAGTGATTTATTCAGGGAAAATCATCATCATATATAGGAATACAAGACGGCGTGTGATAGAATCGTCATCTGACAGAAAATCACATCGCATGTTTACACGGGTTAATTGGGAACCTCTCCCGGGGAAGTTAATTAACTAAATTAAACACTGGCAGGGGAAGTCCATTGTTCCAAGCTTACCCAAGAGTAAACATGGCCACTGTTGACGTTAGGGCTTGGGGTAATTCGCAGGTGCGATATTACCTATTACCTAACAGCTTAGTTAGACATTCAATTTCCTCCTGCTCGGACTGTTTGTCAGGTCAGATATGGGTGAATCAATCTTATGACTATTAATCCGCTCCCCAATTTCTGTCCCCTCGGAGCCCAAGGCTCGGAGCAATCTCACAAGGCATGGCCTCTGTCAGGGACAGTATGCCAATTGTGCTCGCGGATCCCACAAGTGATCTCCTTCCTCCATCTTCTAATTTGGTTCTGCTCTTGTGTACCCTCAAGAATGTTTGTTCTTGCCATAAAGCTCTTCCTGTATCTATAGTAGCAGCTATAGGACCATATAAGGAGAGCTAGGAGGAAAGGTTTCATTGCTTCAAACAAGGCAATGGTTGAGAACCATAATAAGTCAAAATCTATGGAGAAGTGGTTGCAACCATTCCTGTCCCCCAAAGAGGCACCTCATTATAGACCTGAGGCTCCCCACTATGTTGATGCAAAGGGAAGGTAAAGGAAAGAGATTACACAACCATATACATTCTAGTGCCATTGTAAAAACAGAAAATATATTAATACTGTACTTCTTTTCCAATGTGAAAAAGAAAAATCAATAGGGAAAGAAATATTATTTTTAATCTTCTAAGTTTCTTTTTTACAAACAACAGAAGGGGGAAATGGAAAACCGTGGAAAAAAGGACTTGCCTGTGTCCTTTTAACCTTTATTTATTATCACTCAGTCCACATCAACCCATGACTGCATGATAATTTCCCTGGGATTTCAGTTTAATTTCAGTGTATCATATAATTCAACACAGCTTTTCACAATCTTTCTTACTGTAAACTTTAAAAATATCTTTAAAGAAAATGCATCAAGGAGAAAGCCCCCATCACCCTTCTGTTACCATTGCTTAATTTATAACATGAGAAGGGTTTGTGCTAAAATATGATAAAAATAAAATCAACAAACTTCAAAACAGGACTACTTGGTAATAAAACATTTAAATTTGAAGGGTAGCTGCTTCTGCATGTCTCAGAGAGTTTGCTGGAGCCAGACACAAGACTGCCCGTTTTTTCTGGGAGCTGCTGTCTTGATCCAGCAGGGGCTTACCCATGTGCCAATACAGATTACTGAATTGAGGTGGCCCAGCTACTTTCTCACCTGCAGACGTGAGAAAGTAGAATCCATAAAGGAGGAGGAAGATTTGGATACAAAAATGGGCTCCCTTTCCTCTGCTGAACCAAAAATCCTAGATGACAGTAGGGTGGCCATGCATCCTATTTTAAAGGACAACCCTCTATTTGAATGGTCATCAGAGATAAAATGTGTGTATTGTTTTGTTTATTTTATTGGCACCCTTTATTCCTCTGAAATATCTTCAAACCACCAAAAGTATTACACATTTTAAAAGCAATTTACATTTTAAAACTTCTGCCAATCTAGCAGTTTGGAAGCAAGACATTGCAAGTAAATAAATAGGTACTACTTCAGTGGGAAGGTAACTGCATTCCGTGTGTCTAGTCATGCCTGCCACATGACCACCTATCCTTGACAAGAATACACCACTCTCTCAGGCCCTTGGTGACAGGCCTATACTTGCTTACAGACAACTCCCCAATCTTAAAACTATTGCCATACAATAGAAATACAGCTATTGACATACAACAACTTACCTAACACTAATACAATGGTGTGGACTATACCCTGCTACAAAACCAGCTGTACCGCACAATTACTCTGGAAATGCAATGCAAGGCAAGGCAAGGCAAGGCAAGGCAAGGCAAGGCAAGGCAAGGCAAGGCAATGCAATGCAATGCAATGCAATGCAATACAATACAATACAATACAATACAGCCGGAGATGAGGGAGAGCTGCTGCGGCCTCACGGGCGGCAGAAAATGCCACTGCTAACCTCTGGGCCCTACCAACGGTCAGAGATGAGGAAGAGCCACCGCGGCCTCCAGGCCCCACCAACTGCTGGAGGGGAGAGATAAATGTCTTAAATGTCTTAATTATTTGGAGAGTTTCTAATTCTGTGTCTGTTGTTTTGCTGATTGTAAGTCGCCCCGAGTCACCACAGCGAGTGGCCAGTGATATAAATCGAAACAAATCAACAAACAAATAAATAGTCGAGTCTGACCCTTGGTGACCCCATGGACCATCAGGCTTCATCGTCATCGGCCATCCTCCATAGCCCGCCCAGATCTGTGCCCAATGCTTCAAGACCGCCGCCCAGAGCGCCGCGCAGCTGCGAGGGGTCCCGCCTTCCCTCCCTGCTCCACCGGGAGGGATAAAGGGCCGGGGGCCGCCGGGGCCAGGCCGAAGACCGCCACCCAGAGCGCCGCGCAGCTGCGAGGGGTCCCGCCTTCCCTCCCTGCTCCACCGGGAGGGATAAAGGGCCGGGGGCCGCCGGGGCCAGGCCGAAGACCGCCGCCCAGAGCGCCGCGCAGCTGCGAGGGGTCCCGCCTTCCCTCCCTGCTCCACCGGGAGGGATAAAGGGCCGGGGGCCGCCGGGGCCAGGCCGAAGACCGCCGCCCAGAGCGCCGCGCAGCTGCGAGGGGTCCCGCCCTCCCTCCCTCCCTGCTCCACCGGGAGGGATAAAGGGCCGGGGGCCGCCGGGGCCAGGCCGAAGACCACCGCCCAGAGCGCCGCGCAGCTGCGAGGGGTCCCGCCTTCCCTCCCTGCTCCACCGGGAGGGATAAAGGGCCGGGGGCCGCCGGGGCCAGGCCGAAGACCGCCGCCCAGAGCGCCGCGCAGCTGCGAGGGGTCCCGCCTTCCCTCCCTGCTCCACCGGGAGGGATAAAGGGCCGGGGGCCGCCGGGGCCAGGCCGAAGACTGCCGCCCAGAGTGCCGCGCAGCTGCGAGGGGTCCCTCCCTCCCTCCCTCCCTGCTCCACCGGGAGGGATAAAGGGCCGAGGGCCGCCGGGGCCAGGCCGAAGACCGCCGCCCAGAGCGCCGCGCAGCTGCGAGGGGTCCCGCCTTCCCTCCCCGCTCCACCGGGAGGGATAAAGGGCCGGGGGCCGCCGGGGCCAGGCCGAAGACCGCCGCCCAGAGCGCCGCGCAGCTGCGAGGGGTCCCGCCTTCCCTCCCTGCTCCACCGGGAGGGATAAAGGGCCGGGGGCCGCCGGGGCCAGGCCGAAGACCGCCGCCCAGAGCGCCGCGCAGCTGCGAGGGGTCCCACCCTCCCTCCCTCCCTGCTCCACCGGGAGGGATAAAGGGCCGGGGGCCGCCGGGGCCAGGCCGAAGACCGCCGCCCAGAGCGCCACGCAGCTGCGAGGGGTCCTGCCTTCCCTCCCTGCTCCACCGGGAGGGATAAAGGGCCGGGGGCCGCCAGGGTCATTCAGTGGAACTGTTGAGCTGATGGCTCCATTACCTGTGGAATTTTGTCCTTGCAATTTTGGTATTTTTGATATTGTATGCTTTGATTATTGATTATATTGTTGTTTAATGAATATATTGTAATGTATTGTGATATATTGTATTTTTTGTGGGATTGTTATGCTGTATTACTGTGTTGTATTCCTATCTTGTAAACCGCATTGAGTCGGTCCTTGGGCTGAGAATTGTGGTATATAAATTTAATAAATAAATAAATAAATAAATAAATAAATAATGCCATCTAGCAATCTCATCCTCTGCCGTTCCCTTCTCCTTTTGCCTCCGATCTTTCCCAGGATCAGGGGCTTCTCCAGTGAGTCCTCTCTTCTCATTTGGTGGCTAAAGTACTTGGAACAGTAAGGGTTGATATTCTTTTGGATTGACTGATTTGATCTCTTTGCAGTCCAGGGGACTCTCAAGAGTTTTCTCTAGCACCACAGTTTAAAGATGTCTATTCTTATGCATTCAGCATTCCTTATGGTCCATCTCTCTCAGCCATACATTACTAATGGGAGGACCATTGCTTTAATTATGCAGACTTTTGTTGGCAGGGTGATGTCTCTACTTTTTATTATGCTGCCTAGGTTTGTCATAGCTTGCCTCCCAAGAAGTAAGCATCTTTTTATTTCATGGCTGCACTCACCATCTACAATGATCTTAGATCGCAAGAAGGTAAAGTCTGTCACTGCTTCCATTTCTTCTCCTATTTGCCAGGGAGTGATGGGGACAGATGCCATGATCTTGGTTTTTTTTGATGTTGAGTTTCAGGCCAGCTTTTGCACTCACCTCTTTCACTCTCATTAAGAGGCTCTTTAGGTCTTCTTCACTTTAGGGTAGTATCATCTGCATATAGAGTTGCCATATGTCACGGAAAACCATGAATTTCACGTTTTGTAACTGTCCTGCCCGGTTCCATAAAAAACATTGAAAATTCACAGTTTTCAAACTACTTGATTTTTTTTTTTGGGGGGGGGGGGATCACTTCTATTGGAACCACCAGCAGGTGGATTTTGTTTTTTGTTTTTTATTGTTGAGTTAAAGGCTAGCTTTTGCACTCTCCTCTCTTCACCCTCATCAAGAAGTTCTTTAGGTCTTCTTTGCTTTCTGCCATTAGAGTAGTGTCATCTGCATATCTCAGTTTGTTGATATTTCCCCCCCAGAAATCTTAATTCCAGTCTGTGCTTCTACAAGCCTTGCATTATGCATGATGTATTCTGCATATAAGTTAACTAAGCAGGGTGACAATATACAGCCTTGTCATACTCCTTTCCCTATTCTAAACCAATCAGTTGTTCTGTATCCTGTCCTAACTGTTGCTTCTTGACTCACATATAGATTTATCAGAAGACAGCTGAGGTGGTATGGTACTCCCTTCTCTTTGAGGATTTGCCACAGTTTATTGTGATCCACACAATCAAAGGCTTTGGTGTAGTCAATTAAACAGAAGTAGATTTTTTTGGGGGGGATTCCCTTGCTTTCTCCATGATCCATGAATGTTGGCAATTTGGTCTCTAGTTTCTCTGCCTCTTCGGAACCTAGCTTGTATTTCTGGAAGTTCTTGAGCCATGTATTGCTGAAGCCTAGCTTGTAAGATCTTGAGCATGACCTTACTAGCATGTGAGATGAGCGCAATTGTACGATAGTTTCACATTGCCCTTCTTTGGAACTGGAACGTAGACTGACCTTTTCCAATCCTATAGCCACTGCTGCATTTTCCAAATCTGCTGGCATATTGAGTGCAACACTTTAATTGCATCTTCTTTAAGGGCTTTAAATCGCTCAAGTGGGAGCTATTTATCATCATCCCCACTAGCTTTGCTGTTAGTAATACTTTCTATGGCCCACTTGACTTCACACTTCAAAATGTCTAGCTTGAAGTTAATGATCACACTATTATGGTTGTCAGGGACATTAAGGTCCCTTTTGTAGCGTTCTTCTATGTATTCTTGCCATCTTTTCCTCATCTCTTCTGCATTTGTTAGGTCCCTTCCATTTTTGTCCTTCATCATAGATGGTGAAGTTGTCTGCCTCTGCCATATAAGTGTATCAGGAATGCTAGCTTTGAAACAACTACCCACTCATAGTAAGCTTTGTGGCTACCGCATCTTGGCCAGCCTTCCCTACTTCATCAAGGAAAGGAAAGCAAGGAACTCAATCAATGCATAAATACCCACTTAGAATGAGAAATATCTCACCCTGTGCATACTGTTCTTTTACTGAAAGTGGTAAGAGGGAAAACTTGCTGCTCTAAGCAGCCAAGGTGATATATGGCTGGGATGCCAGTTGATTGCCACCATTTTTCTTGCCAGCCCTTACTGAATGGAAAATGAATTCCTTGTTTATTTTCCACAATTATTATTGACACACATACAAAAAATCCAGAACATTAATTTGCCTAATAGCACCCTGCTGCAGATGGCACATTTTGCTCAGCATTTTGGCACTGGCTGAGGCCATAAGGAGCCTCATCTATTTAAGTCAGCATTCATCTGTAGCCCTGTTTATCAGAGGGCTCCTGAAGTATCCAACACAATAGAGTTGTTTATTTTGTAATGCCAGTCATTCCAGAGGGCTAAAGAGACAGATCACCCATGCTGTCAGCCGTAGACCGTGTCAGACCAAAATGAAGGTGACAGAGGCCAAGCAGGGGGTAGAGGAGATTTCAGTTCTGGTGTCTGGATGGTCATCTTTAAAAGGAGCCAGATAACTTTTGTCCCATGAAGGTGACAAGGTGATGCTTGTGGGAAAGTAGAGGGGACAGCAGTAGAAATGTGAGTAATAACTAAATAAAATGTTGTCTGTCTGTCTTGCCACTTTATCCTGCTATGGTAATAGAGTAGACCATTGTCAGTGACTCAACGCCGAGTGTCAGGTGGTGATTAACTAACCTGACCACCATAAGGACTAACGGCCTTGGGTGCCAAAGTCCACAGGGAAGGGTGATGGTCCCCAAGTGGATTAAATCCCTCTTGAATCCATCTTGTTGGAGGGCAGCAGCTTCATCAAGACTGACCTAGGTGCTAATGAGGACTTTGCATGCCAAAAAGGCTCAGGACCAGAAAGTGACTCGTGTAACTGGATCAGTGGTACGGATAGGGTTGCCATAATTCTCTCCTGCCAAACCGGGACAGCCATGTGATGTCATTGCATTCTTCAAACTGTGCATGCATTGGATGGGGTTGTCAAGGAGACTGCAACTCTAAGACTCCGTGGAATCCCCGTCCAGGGTGGACAACTTTTGTCTGTTTAAAATAAACTGTAGTCAAGAGCTCTCCCCCCCCCCCCCATGTAATCCTTCTTGCATAAGACTATTCTTCATGGTTCTATTTTTATTATTTTGATTAAAATTTCTTGGGTCACTCTTGAAACCACCTTTCCTCCCCTGAGATCACCCCACCCTCCCCTTCACATACCCCCAATGAAATAGACTCACCCTCAAACCCCACATGAGGATCCCTTGGAAGAAAGTTCTAAAGAAGGGCCCAGAACAGCAATGCAGTCTATGGTGCCTCCATTTCCCTCCAGAAAGAGAAAAGCAGGTGACAGGAAGAGACTTATTTTGGAGGAGGACCTTTGCGATGGAGGACTCTTCACTTTCTGTCCACCCTGTTCCCTTCCTCTCTAGGAATACTGACCCTATGCAATTAACCCTTTGTGGTCACGTGAAGAAGGAATTCTCCGTCCCACTGTATGGTGGAGGTCTGGCTTCTTAGATATGGTTATTTCTTGCTCCATCCCAGCTTTCAAGGAAAAGGGCTGAGGATGACTCCTTGTCCCCCAAACTTCAAGGTGATGATGGGAGCTCATTCCGTAATGCAGCACTCGGGTCTCGAACTGCTGACCAGCCAACCTTCTGGTTGTCAAGCTCGTTACCTTAACTACTAAGGCACCACGGTCCCACCATGGTCCTACACGTTATTTTAAAATAACAAAAAAGCCCAAAAATTGAGAAATTACATTTCCAAAAGAACTTTGAGAAGGAGGATAATTGTTAATTTCTACTAAAAATCTCTAACATTAGCTTTCTTTTTGTTATAATACTTGAAAATGATTGCATTGAACTTTATTACAAATAAACATGCTGAAAGGCAAGTGAATGATGAGTAACATTGCTCCTTTTAAGGTCTTGTTTGCAAGCTTTGACCCTGAAATCCAAATTGTTTACTTGCGAGCTAAGCAGGAAGAGTCAGGAACAGAGGAAAAGGCCCTTGGATAATAGTAATGGCCCAAGCTGTTCCTAATTGAAATTCAACCAACTGTTGCTGAACTTTCTAATCAGCCATGCACTTGCCAGCACTCCTGCCATGCAATTACTCAGAGCAGATGGCATTCATTATTTCTGAGGACTATACCTAGTAATTGAATATAGTGTAAGTCTGGAAACCTGTGAACCAGAGCACATTCTGTCCTGCCTTGTTTAAGATAGATGGATTTCTATCACGCTCTACCCCAAACTGACAGTCTTTGGATGCTTCAGACTACAACTCCCATTATCTCAACCATTGTGGTGAATGACCAGGGATTATGAGACTTGCTATGTCGCTACAGCAGGAATCATCCAGTCTAGCAGCTGCCTCGTCAAATCAGATGTTATTAAAGGGAACTGAGGACTACATGTGATTTCCTTACATTCTTCATAGGAAATGGCAGGGGGAAATGAAATAATTCAATGAAAACCCATACTGCAATAAAACTCTTAGGCTTAAATTCTATTAATTATGCTAGCTGGTATAACATAATTGACATAAATCTCATTGGCCAATTGCTGCAGGATACGCTGGTGTAGATCTCTGCTGTTGCATGCCAGCATACAACAACAATTCTTAACTTGCAGCAATTGACCAATGAGATTTGTGCCGATTTATTTATGTCAGGCACACATACTTTCAGCGGTGGCTGCTACTCGTATCCAAGCATACATTTTCCCTAGAAGTCATTTTCTCATTTGATGGATGTGTTATCTGGTGACTCAATAAACCCATCCTGGCATGAAACATGCAACCACACACATTACACTGAATAGATGGTGGAGGGCATAGTTGAGTTTGATGAAGCTTTCATGTTTGTGGCTTAGCCTCTTCATGTCTGTGGCATTCTTCTTCAAAGTGATCGGTAGCAGCAGAGATGGTTTGGCACCAAAGTGGGCGATCTATGCACGCTGCTTCCAAAGTTTGTGGGTCTATACTAGACTCAAAAGACTGTATCAGGAAAGCATATATAAATCCTTTTTACAAATGCCAGAAGCCTCCGGAACAAAATAGGGGAGCTGGAATACATAGCAATAGATAAGAATATTGATATTATTGGTATCACTGAAACCTGGTGGACGGATGATAACCAATGGGGTACAGTTATCCCAGGATACAAACTGTACAGGAAGGATAGGAAGGGGCAAACGGGATGTGGTGTGGCCTTGTATGTCAAAGAAGTGATAAAATCGTATGAATTGGAATATCTAGGTGATTTGGACTCACCATTAGAAGCTCTGTGGGTAAGAGTACCAGGCCACAAGGATGGTCTAACAGTAGGCATATACTATCGGCCTCCGACCCAAACTCTTGAGGGAGACTGGCAGTTGGAGAATGTTGTAAAGGAGGCATCCAAGAAGGGAAGCCTGGTTATAATGGGGGACTTCAATTACCCTCACATAGACTGGGTGAACTGTTGTTCAGCACATGATAAAGAGATAAAGTTCCTAGATATGCTAAATGATTATTCCCTGGGACAGATGGTTGAAGACCCAACCAGAGATACAAGAATCCTTGACTTGATCCTGAGTAATACTGAGTGATCCTGGTGCAAGATGTTAATGTGACTGATCCAACAGGGAATAGTGACCACAACTCAATTATGTTTAACTTGATCATAGACCGCAAGTCACTGATAAAATCTAACACAGAGACCTTAAATTTTCAAAAAGGAAATTTCCCAAAGATGTTGTTGTTGTTCAGTCGCACAGTCGACTCCGACCCTTTGCGACCCCATGGACCATTTTCCTCCAGGCGCCTCTGTCCTCTACCATCCCCCTCAGCCCTCCCAGCTCTGTGCCCATTGTGTCTACAATACCATCTAGCCATCTCATCCTTGGCCTCCCCCTTCTTCTTTTGCCCTCCACCTTTCCCAACATCAATGCCTTCTCAAGTGAATCCTCCCTTCTCATTTGATGTCCAAAGTACTTTAGCTTCATCTTTACTATTTGACCTTCCAATGAGCAGTCAGGGTTAATTTCTTCTAAGATTGACCTATTTGTTCTCCTCGCTGTCCAGGGGACTCTCAAAACCCTCCTCCAACACCACATCTCAAAGGCATCTATTCTTCTACGTTCAGCCCTCCTAATTGTCCAGCTCTCACATCCATACATCACCACTGGGAAAACCATTGCTTTGACTATTCTAATTTTTGTTTGCAATGTGATGTCTCTGCTTTTCACTATGTTCCCCAGGTTTCTCATTGCTTGTCTCCCAAGAATCAGTCGCCTTTTTATTTCATGGCTACAATCCCCATCTGCAGTGATCTTTGATCCTAAGAAAGTAAAATCTGTCACTGCTTCTACTTCTTCCCCGTCTATTTTCCAGGAACTGATGGGGCCTGTTGCCATTATCTTGGTTTTCTTGATATTGAGTCTCAAGCCAGCTTTTGCACTCTCCTCCTTCACTCCAATCAAGAGGTTCTTTAGGTCTTCCTCACTTTCTGCCATTAGGGTGGTATCGTCTGCATATCTCAGATTGTTGATGTTTCTCCCAGCAATTTTGATCCCATATTGTGATTCCTCCATCCCTGCACTGCGCATTATGTGCTCTGTGTATAGGTTGAATAAGCATGGTGACAAAATGCAGCCTTGTCTTACTTCTTTTCCTATTCCAAACCATTCTGTCATTCCGTGTTCTGTCCTAACTGTTGCTTCTTGGTTCATGTACAGATTTCTCAGGAGGCATATGAGGTGCTCTGGAATTCCCATCTCTTTAATTACTTGCCACATCTTGTTGTGGTCCACACAGTCAAATGCCTTAGTGTAATCAATAAAACAAAAGTAAACTTGTTTCTGATATTCCTTTGTTTTCTCCATGATCCAGCGTATGTTGGCAATGTGGTCTCTAGTCCCCCTGCCTCTTCTGAAACCAGCCTGCACCTCTGGTAATTCTCTCTCCACATGTTGCTGAAGTCTATCCTGTATTATCTTGAGCATCACCTTGCTGGCATGTGGGATGAGCGCGATTGTTCGATAATTTGAACATTCTTTGGCATTGCCCTTTTTTGGGATTGGGACGTATACTGATCTTTTCCAATCCTGTGGCCACTGTTTTGTTTTCCAAATCTGCTGGCATATTGAATGCAGTAATTTGACGCCGTCATCTTTTAGCGCTTTGAAGAATTCAACTGGGATACCATCATCTCCACTAGCTTTGTTGTTTGCAGTGCTCTTTAGGGCCTTTATGACTTCGCTCTCCAGGATGTCTGGCTCAAGTTCAATTTCTTCATCATTGTGACTATCAGGAGTGTTGATGTCCTTTTTGTAAAGTTCCTCTGTGTACTCTTTCCATCTTTTCTTAATCTCTTCTGCATCAGCTAGCTCCTTTCCGTCTTTGTCCCTTATCATGGTCATTTTTGCTTTAAATGTTCCCTTGATTTCGCCGATTTTTTTGAAAAGATCTCTGGTTCTGCCTCTTTTGTTATTTTCCTCCATTTCTCTGCACTGTTCTTTTAGGTAGTTTTCCTTATCTCTCCTTGCTTTTCTTTGAAATTCTGTGTTCAACTGATTGTAGTTTTTCCTTTCTCCTTTGGCTTTTGCGTTCCTTCTTTCCTCTGCTATTTTAAGAGCCTCATCAGACAACCACTTTGCTTTCTTACTCTTCTTTTCTTTTGGTATGGTTTTCTTTGCGGCTTCCTGCATGATGTCCCTCATCTCCGTCCATAATTCTTCTGGTACTCTGTCTACCGAGTCTAAGCCATTAAATCTGTTCATCACCTCCACCGTGTATTCTTTAGGGATGCTGTCTAGGTGATATCTTTCTGGCCTCCGTGTTTTCCCTATTTTCTTTAGTCTAAGCCTGAATTTTGCGATCAGTAGGTTGTGATCTGAGCCACAGTCTGCTCCAGGTCTTGTTTTTGCTGACTGTATGGAGGTTCTCCATCTTTGGCTGCAGAGTATGTAGTCAATCTGGTTTCGGTGTTGGCCATCTGGTGATGTCCATGTGTAAAGTCGCCTCTTGTGTTGCTGGAAGAGAGTGTTTGCTATGACCAGTGCGTTCTCTTGGCAGAACTCTATCAATCTTTGCCCTGCTTCATTCTGTGTTCCAAGACCAAATTTGCCTGTTATTCCCTCCACTTTTTGATTTCCTACTTTGGCATTCCAGTCTCCTAAAATAATTTGGACATCATTTCTTGGTGTCTGTTCTATGAGGTGTTGTACGTCCTCATAGAACTGGTCCATTGTGGCTTCATCTGCACCAGTGGTTGGTGCGTATATTTGGATCACAGTGACATTGAAAGGTTTGCCTTGAATTCTGACTGACATCATTCTGTCATTTTTAAGGTTGTATCCCATTACTGCTTTTCTCACTCTTTTATTGACAATTATGGCTACTCCATTTCTTCTAAGGTTTTCTTGTCCACAGTAGTAGATATGATGGTTTCCCGAGCTGAATTCCCCCATCCCTGTCCATTTGAGCTCACTGATGCCCAAGATGTCAATGCTTATTCTTTCCATCTCATTTTTTACCACTTCCAGTTTACCTTGGTTCATTGATCTCACATTCCATGTCCCTATACAGTATTGCTCCTTACAACATTGCATTTCCCCTCCCCCTTTCCTGTCCCTCCCCTTTCTCCCCTCTGAGGTGTTAAGCATCCTGTATCACCTAGCCTGCTCCTTTGTTTTGCCTTTTGTTTTGGTCAATAGGGTTCTCTTGGCAAGATTTTTGGCGTGGTTGCCGGTGTCTACGCCATTTTCCCCTCCTCATACATTTTATCACAGTTTTTAAAAGTTTAAAACATTTTAGACAACATATTGTCATGCATATTATTACACTTTATACACTTTATACACAGTCTCTATGTCAATTTCTGTATTTAGTTAGTGTAAAGTCTCTATGTCAGTTTCTATATTAAGTCTTCTACATCTGCATATCAGGTACTTATCCTTTGCCAGGGACTCTGAGTCTCGCCCCCTGCTTTTCCTCCTCTGCCCTCTTCCCGTCTTTCAGTTGGTCTTCTCTTGGCCTTTCCGCTGCTCAACCGGTTCTCCTCCTCCTCCTCTTCCTCACCCCCCCCCGGCTGGGGGTGGTTGCCCGGCGGTCGCGCGGCTGGCCCTTCCGCTGCTCGCCCGGCTGGCTGGTTCTCCTCCCCACCCCCCGGCTGGGGGTGGTTGCCCGGCGGTCGCGCGGCTGGCCCTTCCGCCGCTCGCTCACCCTGCTGGCTGGCTGGTTCTCCTCCCCACCCCCCGGCTGGGGGTGGTTGCCCAGCGGTCGCGCGGCTGGCCCTTCCGCCGCTCGCTCACCCTGCTGGCTGGCTGGTTCTAGGAAACTAGTAAAAAAGAAGCTGAAAGGGAAAACTGAGAGAGTCCAAACACTCCAAAGGGGCATGGAGGCTGTTTACAAAAACAATAACAGAGGCCCAATTGGAATGCATACCCAAAAGGAAAAAGGGCACTGCCACGTCCAAGAGGACTCCAATGTGGCTTACAGGAGCTGTTCGGGAAGTGGCCAAGAGCAAGAAAAGCTCATTTAGAAGATGGAAGGCTTGTCCGAATGAGGACAACAGGCAGAAACATAAATTCTGGCAGAACAAATGCAAGGCAACAATCAGGAAAGCAAAGCAAGACTTTGAGGAGCATATAGCTAAAAATACTCAGAGAAATAACAAAGACTTCTTTAAGTAGATTAGAGGTAAGAACCCAACTAGGAAGGCCATTGGACCATTAGATGACAATGGAAGGCAAGGGGTTATTAAAGAGGAAACAGAGATTGCAGAGAGACTCAATGAATTCTTTGCTTCAGTATTCACTGAAGAAGACAGAGACCACATGCCCAAAACAGAGCCTATCTTCTTAGGGAGGGAAACCGAAGAATTAAGCCAGATAGAAATAACCAGGGAGGAGGTCCTTGCATGTCTTGTTAAACTAAACACTAACAAATCACCAGGACCAGATGGCATCCATCCATGAGTTCTCAGGGAACTTAAAGATGAAATTGCTGATTTCCTAGCCAAAATATATAATCTTTCACTCAAATCAGGCTTTGTGCCTGATGACTGGAAGGTAGCGAATGTAACACCAATTTTCAAAAAAGGATCCAGGGGTGATCCAGGAAATTAGCGACCTGTCAGTTTGACATGTGTCCCAGGTAAAGTGATGGAAACCATCCTAAAAGATAGAATTAATAGGCACATAGAAGAGAAGGCGCTGCTAAAGGAGAGCCAACATGGCTTTTACAAGGGCAAATCATGCCTCACTAATTTGTTGGAATTTTTTGAGAGTGTCAACAAGCATGTGGATAAGGGGGATCCAGTTGACATTGTTTATCTGGACTTTCAGAAGGCTTTTGACAAGGTCCCACACCAAAGGCTCTTGAATAAACTTACCAGTCATGGAATAAAGGGACAGGTCTTGTCCTGGATCAGCAACTGCCTAAGGGACAGGAAACAGAGGGTAGCACTAAATGGACACTTCTCCAAGTGGAGGGAAGTAAAGAATGGAGTCCCCCAAGGTTCAGTACTGGGACCCCTGCTTTTCAACCTCTTCATAAATGACCTAGAGGTAGGAGTAAAAAGCAAGGTAGCCAAATTTGCTGACGACACTAAATTATACAGGGTAGTGAAAACTGTGAGAGATTGTGAGGAGCTCCAGAGGGATCTCTTGACACTGGGGGAGTGGGCAAAACAGTGGCAAATGAGCTTCAACATTAGTAAGTGCAGAGTGATGCATGTTGGGTCAAAGAACCGCAATTACATTTATAAACTGATGGGGTCTGAAATCTCTGCGACAAACCAGGAAAGGGACCTTGGTGTCCTGGTGGACAACTCAATGAAGGTGTCAACCCAGTGTGCCTCAGCAGTGAAAAAAGCAAACTCAATGCTAGGGATCATTAGGAAGGGTATAGAAAATGTCAGCAAGTGTCATTTTGCCTCTTTATAAATCTATGGTGAGGCCCCATCTGGAATACTGTGTACAGTTCTGGTCGCCATACCTCCAGAAGGATATTATGGAGCTGGAAAAAGTGCAGAGGAGGGCAACCAGAATGATTAGGGGACTGGAACACCTTCCTTACCATCTGAGGCAGCAACGGTTGGGCCTCTTCACTCTTGAACGACGACGTCTAAGAGGTGACCTGATTGAAGTTTATAAAATCATGCACAGTGTGGACAAAGTAGATAAGGAAAAACTGTTTTCCCTATCACACAACACTAAAACTAGGGGGCACTCCATGAAACTTTTGGGTACTATTTCTCAAACAAATAAGAGAAAGTACTTTTTCACCCAGAGGATTACTGGTCTATGGAACTCCCTGCCAGAAGAAGTGGTGACAGCTGTCAGTCTTGACAGCTTTAAGAAAGGATTAGACAAGTTCATGGAGGACAAGAGTATCAATGGCTATAATTATGGATACTTAAGGACAACCTCCGGGTTGGAGAGATAGGCAGGATATCTCTCAATGCCATTTCCAGAGAATTCTAAGCAGGTGAATGCATCTGCTTGGGAATACCCTGAAGGAAATGGTGAGCCACTGTGTGAGACAGAATGCTGGACTGGATGGGCTGTGGCCTGTTCCAGCAAGGCTGTTCTTATGTTCTTATACGTGACATCTTCATGGTTTGTTTCAGCTGGTCCTTATAACGCTTCAAAGGAACTCCACAAGTTAGCCTGGAACCATCCATACAGTGGACATGCCCTATCCATCTAGCTCAGGTTACACAGGGCTGACTACTCAGTGCACACAGCTCTGTATTCTGGCTCTTCACCACAGTACTCCACCACTCTGGCAGTGCTGCCTCCCATTATTTAATTGAAAGAGTGGCCCTGCTTAAATGTATTGGTTATCAAGAGAACCCATTCCTGACTGTAAGGGGTGGGGTGGAGGCATGCTAGAGACAAGAGCAATTTTGGTGTCATTCCTTCCACCAAAGCTGCTACTGATCCATGTTAACCTGTAGCTACACAGCAGTAACCAATTGAAGAAACTTGGCTCTCAAGGAAAGATTCAATATTAGCTAGCTGAGGATTGATATCAAAAAGAATCTTTCCAATCAGAAAGACAGAGGGAAAATGAACACAAATGCCTTCCAGTTTTGACCCATTGACTCAGAGCATGAACCTGCTGGCTAATCTTGTCAACTTTACTCAGTCAGTTATAGACAACTGTTTCAGGGGGAAACTTGTGCCTTCCTCTTCTCCACACATCTTTAATGAGTGTCCACAAACATCCATACATTTGGTCCTGACCACAAACTCTACTGCATATAATGACATATAATGTCATAAAAAGGGGGTGGGGTGGCAGCCGCGTGCTACATAGTGTGGTAGATTTGACAGGCGAGCTTTGTGTCAAATGAATAGAGGGTAGTTGTATTATATACATTCCCTTGCTCCAAGCACCAGATGATAGAAATCCTATAATCCCACCCTGCTTTAATACTGGATTAATGTGGATTTGTTAATAAAAAATGCTGGTGAAAATGAGAATAAATTGTAATTAACTCAAACTTCTACTCTTCACATGATTCTTGAATATTTTTAAATAGAGAAAGAGGGGTGGTTTTCAATGCTCTGCAAACCAGCTGTAAGCAAGATCTCTGGCACAGAGATGAGACTGTTGGAATGGATGTCTGTTCAGCTGAGCTGGCTCTAGCAGCAGCAGCACTTGCTCCATAAGGATAGGAATGGAATAATGGCCATTCTGCCTTTTAGGGGCTTTGAGAAGTGTTCTTTGATATTAGTAGAGCATAATCCCAAATGGATATGGCAGTTTATTTCAAAGAGCATGTACCAACAGGCGAAGTATTGTCACAGGCAAATATAATGAGAACAATATGAAAACTACTTATCATACTCACTACAGTAGGTTTAGAATTATGGCATTAATGTTGCTACCTGCTCAACAGCATTAAGAGATCATGCTTTTGCATACATGGGATTTCTGACGAGATACTCCTCTGATCTAAAGTCTTTATAGGCACAGAGACATGCCGAGCACAATACTGTGCTATCCAACTCAACATCCTGTTTAATCCTACTGCAACCCTATGGAACTCACATAAGAAAGAAAGGGAAGGCAACATAATCAATCACAGTATGTGCATGAAATCACGAAAGAGGTAAGTACCTTAAAAAGTAAGTACTAAAAAAAAGTGCACCCATCTCATCAAGATTTCTATTTACAAAAGTGGTCTTCTAGTTCTTAGGAAGTTCACCAGCAGGAAATAGAGGAGATCAATTGCTCTTTAATGTTGCAGTCTCTTAGCATCTACTAACTGAAAATAGACTTCCTCTGTACATGGAAGTTCTCCTTTTAGCTTCAGTTATCTACTACACTGCATCACAAAAAATAAATATTGTCTACTACTTGATCTAATCCAGATGTCCTTTACTAAATCAAGTGTGCTGAATCCAAATCTGAAGTCCAGTTCTGCCTAGGACGTCAGGATCTTAAGTAAATTACACTTATAGGGTCTTGCATTGATCAATGTAGCAAAAATTGTCTGGTTTATTAACACAGCTGCGCCTACGCATCTTTAGCTCAAAACAGACGCACTATGGCCTAGCTGTACTATCCAATAAGATGGTTTCACACTAGAGACAAGCCCTTGTTCCATCTCACCTCATATACCTATTTCTGACGTTGGTTCACTGACTTGCCCAGACATGCCCGGCCGCTGCTGGAACATGCATGCCACCAAGGGATGTGATTCAGCTGAGGCAGCAGCAGGCATAATGGTAGCTGCAACTGTTATAATGTTCCCATTTAAAAATACATTACCCAATTATCGACCATTTGAACATCTAAAGTACGCCTTAAAATCTGTACATGCTGGGAAAATTCTGAGTTCTGATTTGGAATCAGCACACTCGATATGTAAATCACATGTGTTATTCCCAGTAGTAAAATCATTGTTGTGTAGTGCTATTAATGGATTTATCCAGCCTTCATTGTTTTCAAATGGTTTTTCCTATGTACATGTTTATGGAGATTGATAAGAAAGGAAATTATACTAGCCAAGCTTCATGTTACCACTAGAATGACAAACCCTCGCAAGATCTCTCTCCTCCAGAATGTGAGAAAGACAAGAAGTGTTCTTTCACCCCACAAAAACATTTTCAATCAATCAACCAATCAATTGTTGGCTGGTCTACTCCAAATGGCTGTCATATATACAGAGCAAGCCCAGAAAGATTAGTTTTTTTTAAAAAAAAAGCATGCAAAGAACCCATCCAGTGCTTCAGGTTTTAAAAGGTCTGTGAAACAGAATACCAGCTGTTGCAGTTTTGTGTAGCTTGTACACAAGTTACACAAGGAGTAGAAAACTTGCTGTTCTGTGTCTTTTCCTGTGAGGATGAGACAAGCAAGAATTTACATCCCTGATTAGTCACTGATTGATAACTAAAGTATACCAGATTAATCAAGTAACAGCACAAGTCTAAGTGTATCTCCTAAAGAAATAAGCCCCATTTGGTTAATTGGGACTCAGAGATCAGGATCTTGTAAAATGCTGGCAGAACAGAAAGATCAGCCTGCATACCCAAGCTGGTTTCTTCATGATTGAAGATGCTCCAGCAGTAGCCAGAACAGGGAGAATGCAAGTGTGACGCTAAAATGGCCGCCGCGCTCTTTGCGGGGGGGCCCCACCTGGACTCAGACATCCGGGTGAGTTAGGGGGCGTGGCCACCCCTCTTTAAAAGGGGTGGCCACAAGGCAGCCGAGCTGCCATTTTAGAATGCGACGGAGCGGAGAAGTTTTCTCCATTGCGACAGCGGCTCTGCCGACGGCTGGTTATTCCTTGCCCCTGGGCGATCATCTATCCCAGGCCACAAGGGGGAAGATTTGGCAAGGGGAATATGTGGATATCTTCTCCCTCCTAAACCGTGAGCCCACCAAGGAAGAGAGGGAGGAACAGGATGACAGGGACAAGGAGTTGTCCCGTCGTCGTAAGCCACCGCGTACCTGGGCCAATTGGTTCCTGGCCTATCTTATCTATATGGCGGTATACCTGAGGGCCTGGCCTGACTTGGCCATTCCGATGGTACAATACCTGGTTGATTTCCCTGGCCCATCGTGGTTGGCTTACGATGAAGAGTTTAGGATGAGAGTGGCCCTCCATCCTGAGATGAGGTGGGATGAGCCCTGCCAGCAACTGTGGCTCTTGTATATGACTCCCAAGTGGCCAGCACCTGGTGACAGGTATCATTGCGGCCATGCCGTGCAGCGGGCTGCTGTTACACAGGTTCCCCGCCAATCAGCGGGGCAGGGGGTTCCAGCCCGCCTGCTGTGTTGGAGCTTCTCAGCTAGCGGAGTGTGCAACAAGTGTCAGTGTCGATTCCGGCACGAGTGTCCCTCTTGTTCTGGCCCTCATGCAGCCTCTGCGTGCCCGCGTGCTGGTGAGTCACGAGGCAGAGGTAGGAGTGGGCAGGGGGCAGGCAGATTGCCCTCTGACGGTGCTAGCCATGCAAAAGGCCCCCTCCCCAATTAATGTCCCAGTGCTGGAAAAATGGCTTTCTGCTTATCCTAGATGGGATGATGCGAGGTACCTACTCGAAGGTTTCCAGTTTGGTTTTCATATACCTTTTAGAGTTGTTCAGGGGCCTCAGGATGCCCTGAACTTACTTTCTCTTAGGGGTAATGAGGATATTGCTGCACAAAGCATAGCTAAGGAAGTAGCTGCAATGAGAGTTGCTGGGCCATTTACTGACCCACCATTCCCTAACTTAAAAGTATCTCCTTTGGGTTTGGTCCCGAAAAAGTCCCCGGGTGAATTTCGCCTAATTCACCACCTTTTTTACCCTGCGGGTTCCTCGGTCAATGATGCGATACCTGATGACCTTTGCTCGGTCAGGTATACGTCATTTGACCAGGCCTTACAGATGGTACGCTCATGTGGTTGCGGGGCGCTCCTGGCAAAGTGCGATATCAAATCGGCATTCCGATTACTGCCTGTGCATCCCGATGACTTTGAGCTGTAGGGTTTTTGTTTTCGGGGCAAGTTCTACATAGATAAGGCCATGCCTTTTGGCTGTTCTATTTCCTGTTCGGCCTTCAAATGATTTAGCACCTTCCTCCAATGGGCCTTTGTTCGTAGGTCGGGGTCCCGGTCTGTAGCCCACTACCTCGATGACTTTTTGTTCGGGCGTAAGCAGGGCTCGGACACGTTTACCCATCTCCTTGCCACATTTCAGGTGCTTATGTGGGAACTGGGTGTCCCCTTAGCACCTGAAAAGACTGAGGGCCCAGCCACCACGCTCACCTGTTTAGGTATCGAAATTGACACTGTCGCACAGGCATCCAGGTTACCTGTGGAAAAGGTGACACGGATCTTGGCTGCGATTCTGGCAATGATTGCCAAGCGTAAAGTGTCTCTTCGAGAGTTACAGGTGCTTCATGGCCACCTCAATTTCGCTTGCAGGGTGGTAACCCCGGGCAGAGCTTTTGCCAGGCGTCTGTGTGACGCCATGGCTGGCATATTAAAACGCCACCACAGGGTGCAGCTGACCAGAGGTATACGGGCAGACCTTTCGGTTTGGCTCACATTTCTCCAGGATTTTAATGGGGTCTCTTTTTGGAGATCAGACCTTCTGGTCAGCCCTCAGTTCCAAGTACAGTCGGATGCCTCCGGCTCTCTGGGTTATGTGATTTATTTTGAGCCTTTCTTTGGGGGGTGCGCCTGCAAAGTGTTCTGGCATTTTCAAACCCATCTTCGAACCTTTGACTCTAAGAATTAGTTGATGAGCACTTTATTCATCCTCCAAAACCATATTGTTAAGGGTGACTACACCTCGGAAGGCCAACAAGATGACAACGATTAACTGGGTCTTCTCGGCAGTGGCCTCTGCTCTGTGGAGAAATGTCCATCTGATGTATGCCAGACCCTATCTCTCTATATTGTTATGAAATTATTAAAGGTATAACTCTATAAAGAGTCAATGAGTCAATTAAGAACATATCACCTGCTGTTGTGAACCTAAATTCATAAATTTAGGTTCTTCTTTATTTTATATGCGTAGGTCATCACCATATTGTCTGTTCTTTGTATATGTGTGGTGGGGGGGGGGGGGCTGATAGATGCAGGTTTGCTAGTCTACTCTGCAAACCACCCACAGTAGTTTCTGTCACTAAATAGAGTGGTGTAAAAGCCAGATAAAACAAAGAATAAAAATAAGAATGAATGAATGAATACTCCATCTACTCTTATCATTTTAGTAGTCCTTTCTGTTGCCAAGGTATCGGAACTATATTATATATTCAAAATGTGGGTAAATGGTAAATGCAATACTTGTTTTTCTTTAGAATATTTCTCTATAAACTCCTAATCTTGATTGTGTCTTTTTATTGATTGTTGTAGCACATGGAGCTTTTAACACTCTTTCTACTAGAATCCAAGAACATCTTTCACTGGTTGGCTGTAAACCATTTATACCCCTGCAGCTTGTACAGTAGAATAGTTTAAGTGGAGTTTTTTTGTAAATAATCCAGATGTTCTAACTCCTCACATCTCAGGCTGGTGCCAGCCCAAAATGTGCTAGAGTACAAAGTCCATCATTCCCAGTAAGCATGATGATGGAAAGCATTGTTCAACATCTGGAGGACACCAAATAGGGAAAGGCTGGTGTTTGGGAAGCTTTATGGTTTGAGACTACCTTTTCAGTCACCTCTTACATTGTGATTGTAACAAGTGATCCAGACCTAATAAACTTTTGCTTTGTTTATTTTGTTCAGAATAGTGGTAGGGAAACAGTGGTTCCCAGCTGTCCCGATCATTAGACATGATAGATGTGGATAATGGAATTTGGAGCACAAAGATGCCTGTAGGACCACAGACTCCACAACTCTTGGTTTAGAATAAAATAATCATCCAATATATATAAAAAACTGGGGGCTTCTCTACAAAGAAGGAATTGTGAAAAGAAGTTTGCTTTTAGGTGATTTTGGACAGATTGCTCTGCATCATTAATGTTCAAAAAGAAAGATGGAACAAGGGGCTCCAATCAGCATCTAGGCAACAGAGTAAGCCATTGTCAAATATTCACAGAGAAAATGCCACAGTTTTCTTTAGCAAAACATATATCTTTTTGGGGAGGGGAAAAGAATCTCAGTTTGACAGGAAGCTAGACAAATCCATCTATCCTGAGTGACGCATATCAACAACATCCCAAATGAAACCATCCTAAAGTAGGGATGGGTAGAGCTGTCAAACTCATTCTTTCATTTTTATGTTCAGTTTGTCCCATCTACACAATGGATTTCCTTTTCACACTTGCTCTGTATGTAAATTGATATCCATTTTCATGCACTTTTTAAAAACATCAGTGCATTTTAGATACACTGTTGTGCATACTTTTCAGCATCATGTATCTTTATATAATTTTTCCTCATCCAATACAATGCTCTTGTGTGCCTTTTTCACAAAATGTATGTGTTTGTTGTACACACTGTTTTAAAGGAATGCATTTTTGTAATTATTACAAAATTATTGACACCACAAAATTTGGGGAATAATGTGTTCTGTAGTCTAAGTAAATTTCAAGTTATATTTCAGTTTGGGAAGTGTACTAGAATTTGCACATAAAGACAATCCTGTGCAGTGTTGAAAACTAAATGTGCTGTGTGTGTCTCAATTTGTGGTCACTGTCCTATTATATTTTTCTCTGTCTGTCTGTCTTCAAAAACGATTTAGAGTGTGACTAAATGGGAGACTAGGTCCCAGCCTGGCTCATGCTAAACAGGGCTGCTTTGAAGTGTAGTATGGCTTTTGAGGGAGATCCACTTACAATGATCAACCACACATCTCACTTACAATCAAGGTTTCTTTCCCTTTAAAAGGAAAGCTTCCAATTTCTCAAAATTGTTAAGTGGCTTATGCAAAGAATGAAAGAGGAAGCTGCCTAATGATCTTAAAAAGTAGGAAATAGTCTCTTCATATTCTCCTTGCCACTCACGTTTTGAGGGCAAAGGAGGGGAAGTCTTGCATTTCTTTTTAGCTGGTGCAAATGAACACAGTGCATGCAAACCCTGGTAACAGCAACCTTGTGTTGCCAGCTAATCTTTCTCACACTAGATTAGGTGAAAGTAACTGCAGAATGAACTCACCAAAGGTGGTTTCATTTTGGCAGTTTCACGTCTGGCCTAGACATGGAAAAAGCAGCAGCAATGCTTTGAGGCGGGCTATTTAAAAAGTCTCTTTCAAAGTATTTCTGATGCATTAGCAGCAATTTAAAAGAAATGCAGAGCTTCCTCTCCCTTACCCTCCATAAACAAGTGGCAAGGAAGCTTCCCATTTCTGAAGACTGTTACAGGTTTTCTAGCAAAGAGCCAGCCAGCCAGCTGCTTTTATCTTAGTGATCACATACACTGGGACCAAACCAAAATGGAACAAACCTACTTGCACCAAAGAAGAATATCTCCTGAGAGGGATCCAAAAAGACATGGGTAGGAACACTTGGGGATGTGTTGGTTCCAGTGATGCACTGCAAAACTTTTTACTACCTACTCTCTGGGTGGGGCCAAATCTGTGAGCAAGGCCAAACCTGTGGGCGTGGCCAAACATCCTGCATTATGGGCTATGGTGGTGGGCATGGCCAATCAAGTGAGCATGGCCTGGGGGAATTTCCACTACCAGTTCTGCAAAACCTGACAGAACCTACTGCAGTGCATCACTGGTTGGTTCGCACTGGCACTTATGTGATTGCTGGAAAACAGAGTAAACCAGCTCACTCCCAGAATGGATCAAACTCACTCAAACCACTCACTCAAACCACTGCATATTCTTGGCTACCATCTGGAATTCTTTCATGCCCCTGAAAGGTAAAACAACCATTTTGCTGTTATTTTTTATATAGATTTTAAGTAGGGATTTCTCTCTTTCAAAATGTAGGAAATGACATCCATCTATATGTATTCTGTTCAAAGCCTACAGCCAGATGCTGCATTAGGTAAACTTGCTAAAGAGAGAAGAACATGATATCCATTCTTTCTTGAGTTTCAAAGGAACATTTTCATCCTCTGCTATTTAGGAGTCTCCCAGTCTGACACCTAAATTAACTCTGTTTTGCTCCCAAATTCTTCTACCCTCTCTCAGGCATATAGTCTTGACTTCCACACATTGGAAAGAAGTATTGATTTGAAAGAAGCAAGAATTGGATGTGTGACATACAGTTATACCAGAAAATGAGTTGCCAAGGACAATCCCGTCTGAACGCCAAGTACTTTTAGTATATTTATTTAGCATGTTGTTTTGTGCTAGTGGATATACCGGTCAACCACATAAGTTCACTGGCTATCCTGAGGAATATTTATTATAGTTGTTCCCCATTGTTGCATTCACACAGTACAGCTAGGAACACTAAAATGTTCCTTAGTGCCCTTAATCCAGGAATTTTTAGCTGGGAGATGAGGGTTGCACTTTAGTCACATAGCAATGGCATGAAAGTATACTTTAGTGCCATCTAGCTTACTATCTGTGTAATTATGCATCTTTGTACATTATTTACTTGTACGTGTACAAGTACAAGCAACTGCTGCCAGCTACACTGACTGACTACTTTCCATAAATAACTTGGCTATTTTTACACTGTACATTTTGAGGGCTTTACAAACAACAAACAACAAACCAAGAAATAGACTTGTAGACACCCATCTTACAGCTGATCATTAAAGTTCCAGTATTGCTATTGAATTTCATTTTGAATACTACTTCTGTTGGTGTAGTTTCAGAATGTACTTATCTTTGTCAAAATTGTGCCATATAATCATTCTGAATTGTTTATTTAATGTGTTTGCATACAGGTTGTATACTCTCTTCAAGCAGAGAGACATAAAGTACTGGGTCAACATGTAGTCGCTCAAGGTTATTTTTCAGTCCCTGACTTATTTGACTCAAAAAGCTAAGCCCATGAATGGAAACAATGTCCATGAATTACTTTTTACAGATGACCAGGCATTGATAGCAAGTACAGCTAAGGAACGACAATAACACCTTACAGCCATGAACCAAGAATGTAAGATAAATAATTAGAGATTCTATTTATTTATTTATTTATTTATTATTTAGTGTGCTTATATACCGCTTTTCTTATCTACTGACAACTCAAAGCAGTTTACAACACAATTAAATAAATACAGAGCAAATCATAAGTATGGGGGGAAATAGAAAAACATACAAAAATACAATTCAAAATACAGTACCACCAAATAGAATACACATATCAATACAGTTGCAAAATACAAGTTACAATTCAAATCAGAAACGACAAAGTTAAATACAAAGTGCAAAATACAGGCCCCGGGCAGCGACCCCTTCTTGCGGTGCTCCAACTTCCCTGCGGCCAATGCCAGACCGGGGAAGGAGTGCTTCTTCATTGTTGTCCCACTTGCACGGGGTGGCAGCAATGCGCAGCACGGCGGCGTAGTCTGCAATGGATTCACTGGGTTGCTAATCTCTTCTGTGGAGGGCCACCCTGGCTGGGAAGATTGAGACCTCTGGATGCAGGTGCCTCCTCAGTGCGGACATGATTTCTGCGAGCGGCACTACATCCACGTCCCTTGGGAGAATGAGGTGGGTTGCCAGCTCAAGTGTCTCAGAACCGCACTGAGCAAGGAAACAGGAGCGCTTCTGGTTTCTGTCAGTGATCTTCTGCAAGGCCATTGCGTGGTGGAACCAGCGTTCATATGTTGCCCATTTCTCTGGATGAGCTGGGTCGAATGGGCCGATGTTGCTGCTGAGCGGAGACGCCATCCCACCTTCGTCACCAGTTTAGTGTTCAAGGAATGAAGAAGCAGACGAATGAAGTAGTGAAATTCAGCTCTTTATTAGTGGGGTTTGAACACAGTTTGGATGGGGCAAAACTCCCCTTATATACACTATAAACAGTAACAGTAACAATAATACAACAAGCCCATTGGAACAGAGTGTGCACATTTTTCAATCCACTTATTTGCATAAGGATAGATACACGAGAAAAGATACATTCCACTCCTGTCAGAAAACACAGTTAACATACATAACAGTGGGTGAGTTTGGAAGTATTCTTGTTTCTTTATTTTTTTAAGGGAAAAATATTAATCTGCCATGCATTTTCTTGTTAGGTGAAGTATAAAAATAGGGTTGGTACACTGTGACTATAGGTTTTTAACAGTCTTTTTCCAAACACTGTTCTTTCTTTGGAGAGATGTTTAAAAGTAGGGAACATCTTGAATGAAACAAACTGCTGATGGAACTGTCAGACCACTATGTACAATTGTGTGCTTTTCAATAGACACTCAAGTTCTTTGCATTATAATAGCAGTCCCCTTTGAATGGAAAGGAGGGAACAATTTTTATGGTGGCAGATATTTAGAAATTCCCCATATTCAAAAAGCAGAGAAAGAACTTTATAGGGAACATAAGATGTTCTCCTAGTCTCCCATCAGAAAAAGAAAAGAAATACAATGTCACCGTGCCCTAAAATATTAGTTGAACAAAAACAAGTGAAACAGGACAGTGACTGAGAAATGGTCCTAATCAGTCTATAGCACGGGTGGCCAAACTACAGCCCACGGGCCGCACCCGGACCATGCGCAAAATAATCAGGCCCTTGCCGCCCTCACCACTACTGGAAGTGTAAGTTAAATGCGCCTGCGCATGTGAAACACTACCAGAAGTGGAAGTAAAATGCCCCCTTGCATGCAAAACACTACCAAAAGTGGAAGTAAAATGCACCCACTCATGCGCAAACACTGCCGTAAATGCACCTATGGCTGTTGTAAATGCATTTATGACAGCTGTGGATGTTTTATGGCAAGAGGAACCATGTGACTGGCCCTCTCAACCACATGACTGGCCCACAGTGCGAAAGGTTTGGGAACCCCTAACCCCTGGTCTATAGCTTTGCCAAAACAGACCTGGCTGAGGGCTTTCCTTCACATAATACCCCAAGGTTGGTGAATGCTGATAAACTGAAGAATGAGACCACATAAAATTTATTATGAGGCAACTTCTGGGGAAAAAAAGAGGTGGCTGCTATTAAAAATGCTGCAGACCCCCATAACAAGTCCCTGCTTTATCTCACTTCCATTGGAAACAAAGAACCAGAAATAGATAATAACAAATAGGATGGTCATGTAAAGGATTATGTAGTAAAGGAAATTTCAGTAGGTGTAGATTGTCATAAAAGGAAATATACCTGTTCCGCCTCTGCAAGGAAATTTCATCAGATTCAGCTGTTGATGTAAGCAGAAGAAATTTGGACTTCATTGTAATAATTACAAAATAATAGAATTCCATCAAGTGGCTTTTCTCTGCCCTCGGTCTGGACAAAGAATCCTGTGAGTTCCAGATTTATGGTAAATCTTCCTAGAGTTTTCTAGATAGAGAATACATCGAACTGGCTTTTCCTTCCCTTCTTCTGGGGCAACATATTGATAATATTGTTATTATTGTCTTGTTCTTTTATATGAAATAGGTTTCTCTATATGTTTTGTGCAGCCTTGTCGTGAACAATAAGCCCAAACAAAGGGATAATCATTGTAATCTATTTCTGAAGTCTAGACAGACTAGATATTTTCAGAGTCCATTCAACCTTGGAATATGTCTTGAAATACGTGGCTCTGCCTTTCAGCTTTTGAGACTGAGAAACTTGGACAAAATGGAATTATCTGACAGTATATAAACAGCAACTTTGGAAGTACAGTTTTTGTTGAGACCAAAGTATTAGGTGTGGAAGAATCGTGCTCCATCTCCCTTTACCCATGTTTCCTGAGTTTGAAAAGGGATACAGTTATGATAGAACATCATATTTAATATTATGTGTATTCTGATTAGTAGTGCTGCCAAAAATAAAATTATTCCATTTGTAATTAGAATTTGGTATTTTAAAAAATGATTCTTGAGAGTACAATGAGGCGATCTAACTAATGTTATATTTTCCTTCCAGAATTCAAATGTTGTTAATCTTTTCCTGCTGTGTATGCTCTGTATCACATAGGACAGAAGGAGTAAGGTTCTTCATGAATTTAGAGTAATGCAGAATGTTTTTTAAAATCATCTTCTTACATGTTTTCTTTAGGTTTCTAAACTCTCTAGTGTTTGGAATGAGTCACAAAATTCCAAAATGTCCCTTTTATACCTGTTCATAGATATATAAAAATAGGGTTGAGTAGAATGGTACACTATGTCTACAGATTTTTAACAATCTTTTTCCAAACGCTGCTCTTTGGAGAGCATATTTTGAAAATTTCCAAAAGTACAGGAATAACTTTATAGGGAACATAAAATGTGATCTGAGCCAGCTCTATCATCTCAGCAAACCCTCTTGCTGAAATGTAAAGCTGCCTGAAATTAGTTTGGGTATTAATTTAAATGAAAGGTGACTTAATGCTGGATAATCTAAGGAAATATCCGGTCTTTGCAAGATGGTTATACAGGTAGGAGAGAGCCTATTACTACTTTTCTCTCTCTCTCTTGCTTTCTCTCTCTCTCTCTCTGCAATGGGAATGAGAACTTCAAATCAAAGCACAGTGTGATATATCCGGATCATCTAAAGTTCCTATGGTCACATTTCCAAATGTACTGCATCTTTCCCCATCAGTACATAGACACATGGAGGCACTAATGCACAGGTGCCCTTGCTGATGCAGCCGTATAACAGGCTTGCTCGCAGCAACCTCAAAAAGCAATTTTTCCTCGGCATAAGAAAAGTCCCCCTTTCCACTTAAATGCTTTTCTGATTCATTTTACTTTATTTTTTTATTTCTCTGCCGTATCCTTTTCAATCTGGAAAGTGACTTGGCCTCTTCTCCCGCCATCTATTTTCCTCCTGCCACTATTCAGTTTAGGCATGAAACACAGAACTAGATTGAAAGCATTCAATGGCCATTCAATCGGAGAAGAAAAGAGCCTCTCAGAGCTTTATTAGATATGAAGATCCACAATAAAAATCAATTTCTGCCTCTTTATGCAGTTTAAATGACAAAGCATCCACCCATTCTGTAGCCATTGTGCCTCGAAAATGTAATTCGGTGGTGGAGCCAGGACCAGAGCACCATGGACTCCCTGACCTGCACTGACAGATTCCAATATGATACAGACTTTCTCAGATAATGACAGCCACTTCATCTCACAGTAGGGAGGGAGGGAGTTATCTGATATCTTTGAGGGTTAAAAGGCTATGTGGGCAGCATTTGTAATAGTCCTCTAAATCAGCATCCTGAAAAATAGTCCCTTTTCCTTTCTTGGATCTTGTTTGCCCTGCCAAATCTCACTTTTTCAGTGTCCTTCATTTCCTCTCATATTTGGCAGCAACAGGAGTAGCAGTCAAGGTTGATGTTGTTGGGCTGTGGTTGAAGCCCACACCCATGAAGAGGGCCTACTGCCATGGCCATACGACACTCCCATTTACTGCTCTTTCTACCTGCTATTGCTGCCTGGTCACTTCTGCCTTCTATATAAGTAAGCAAAGACAGGAACAAGACAAAGGCACAGCAGCTTCATCTCACCTTTAGTTTCTTCCTGTAAGTGGTTGTGTTGAGTGGGCCCCAAGGGACAGAAGATAAGCAAATGACTAGGACCACTGATGGCCCCATGTCCAATGGTTTACCAAAATCTGGGGTCAAATAGGACATATACCATCTCAATGCACAACATTGAAAGGCAACAAGGAAAGCCATGACATGTCATAAATATGCATGTTCCCCATGCTTCTTCACAAGAATAGAATAATCCATCCAATTCAATTTCATTTAGTTTTTCTTTTTTCTTATGTTAATCCTTTCTGTCTCATTTCTGCATCAGTTTGTGAGCTTCTTTTATTTTTAATGTTTTTTGAAGTCAATATAAATATTTGTGTTCTTTTCATGTTATTTTATTGAAGTGTGCATCTTTCTGTGCACGGCTTCCCAAATATTCACATTTTAAACAAACATGCTCAGAATGCCAAAGAGTGGCCGTTTAAGTCAGGGGTGCCTAAACTTTTTGGGCTGTGGGCCAGTCACATGGTTCAGGGGGCCCGTCACTGCAGCCTGTGGGCTGGGTCCAGCCCCTGAGATCTTAAATCAGAGGTGCCCAAACTATGGCCTGTGGGCTGGATCCGGCCCCTCTATGGGTGCATTTTACTTCCACTTCTGGGAGGATTAGGGCTTTGTGGACAGGATGAATTGGCCTTGGGGGCCGGATACTGTCCACAGGCCATAGTTTGGGCACCCCTGGTTTAAGTGTTTGATTTATTGCTCAACTGGTCCATCCTGTTTTTTAAAAAAATTGGTGAAACACCCATAGTAGTGCTTGCAGAGTAATGGGGCAAAATATAAATTAAATAATAAATAAATAAATTTATTTTATATTGGCATGAACGTTTCCAAATATATTCCCTTTTAATTTATATATTGCCTTTCTTTCACAACTAAGCCCTTCTCCCCTGATTCACGTGATTAGTTTTAAGAAGTGCTGCTAGCTACAGAAGCAGGTAACCTAGCCATCTTATAGCTGTAAAAACTGGAGAGGTTTTTAGCCTCCACTGCGCTGCACTGCTTTGCATTGCATTCTGTTTGTTGAGTGATTTAGTTGTTTTGCTTCTGTTACAAATTATCCTCTGTTCAAACACATTCGGCAGGGCCGTAGCCAGGATTCTACAGGTAGATGTAGGTGGGCGAATATTTTTTAATGATGGGCAATAATGTCATTTTTCCTATGGGTTTGCTTTGAGTTATGTAAACATTCATTTCCCTATGGGTTTGCTTCGATTTACATAAAAATTTCATTTTTCCTATTGGTTTGCTTCGAGTTATGTAAAACAATAATTTTTCCTATGGGTTTGCTTCAAGTTACATAAAAAACCAATTTAAGCAAAAGCCTACTGAACAGACTTTTTTTTGTAAGTAGGGGTTTTACTGTAGTGAAGATTCTATGAGTTTACCAATAGCACCCTAACTCCCACATCAAAAAGATGAGACATTGTCTCACCAGGGAAGATACTGGTACATTTCCTTTACATCTCAAGTTCTGGAGTAAATTTCTTTCGGTGGGTGCTTCTTGTTCTAATTCCTTGAGTCACTACTATGAAGAGAGAATTCTCTCTCCAACACCCCAGTCTTGAACTTTCTCAGGGTGATCAGGACAGTCCTCAAATGGAATCCCAGTCTAATCTATTCAGCTTCATGACACTGATGTGCCTTTAAGGATGTTCCTTTCATCTCCTTCCTCAGACTTCCTTTCTCCCAACGCAAGGGATTTTGGCTGGTAATCCCTATACTACTGCATTCCTTCTCATCTTTGTATCCCAGAACTAAAACATGTGAAAGACGGACCATATGTTCTGAAGGTCACAAGATCAGCTATTGCCTAAAAATTAGCCATGCAAGAACAGAGTTATTTTCTTCCAATACAAATATATACATGTGAAGAATTGTATCAGCCAGATCATCAGCTGCTTTAAATCATACTTATTCAACTTTTCTCCTTGATCTACACTATATTTACCAGCAAAGGATTTATTCCTTGGTTTCCGTTCTAAAATGACATGTGAATATTTGTTCAGTTTTTACAGTGTCTCTGCCAGAAACAGAGCAAGCACATTAAACTTGATAGTGCATGCATTTTTGTTCCAACATAGACCTAGTTTTTAAGAAAAATATTTAATATAATCTTTGTGACCTAACTTTTTGTGCTGTTTCCTTAAGTCAGCGATTCCTGGGCTTTGTGCTGTTATTTTACAAGAAGGACTGAAGGAAGAATCACAGCATTAGGTTGAAAGGACCTTTCATTCTTCTGAAAAATGTATGGGATATCCCAAAGGGGAAAACACTGTACTAGAATTCCATGATGCTGAAACCCACATTGACACTGAGATGTGGGAGAGAACTAAAGAGATATAACTACTTCCTAGAATGCAAACTCCCAGCATTGGGACATGCTTGACTCACCGAAGGAAGTGCAGAGTACAAAGTATAGAAAGGTCACATGAACTTGGCTAACTCAAACAGTTGCAAGGGTATACTTATTCATTGTTCTGGAAGCTTTTTTGAACATTAAGATGAGTTGGCTCCAGTTTTAAGATGGAAGAAAAAGTTCCCAATGAACAATCTAATAACATGGTATTTTCATTAAGAGTTCATTGTTTTACGGTATTCCAGACCATGTTGGTTCACCACTATTTCAGGTACATTGACACAGAATTTGGAAAGTTACTTTTGAGAAGAATCCAGATGGCAACATGCTGAATCTGTCAATTGTTGACCACCGGTTGGATGATGTGTTGGAACCCAGAGCATCCTTCTTCCAATGCTGTTATAGATGGCTTCAGCATATTTTTATTCTCATCTTTCTTTAAAATAACTGTCCAAGCCCTGCATTGATGACGTTGCAATTCTGCATTATTGTATGCTTCCACAGATAATTACAGCAGGGGCATAAATATGGTTTATGTCATAATGGAATTCCAGTTCCCTAGTATGCTCCAGCAGTCATTTTCCTTTCCTTAAGGTACAAGTTCAAAATCCCAAGTACAGACAAACCCAGGAAATCTTTCAATCATGCTACTTAGGATAAAGATCTATTCTGTGTTCTGTTCTCTTAGATGAGTTTTTAAATATTATTTCAGCTGGTTCTGGAAAGTTTGAGAGAGATTCTTCTCCATTTCAAGGGTGTGAACTGGAAATCTTTCTGTGGAATATAAAGATGACAAAGTGAATGCTATCTGTAGGAATGCATCTGGATTCTGTCAGGCTGTCTCTGACACATTTTGTAAACAAAAGCCTCTTTGCTCACTGAGAGACAGCGCTCCTTATCTCTCTTTCTTTGGGTTCTGACACTTCTGATTGGTTGTTTGGCCTTAGGTTTTGTCTCTGTTAGGTTTCGTTTCTGGTATACAATGCTTGCCCAAGTTTCGTTTCTGAGACTCTCTGCCTGAATAAAGAAAAAGGCTTCAGTATAGTTTGACCAGCTGAAGAGAGCAGGCGTGTTTTTGTGTGTCTCTGTTTTCTCCCTACTCAAAGCCTAATGAAGCAGGACTTCATGGGACTGATTGCTATCTTAAAGATCTGAGGATATAAACTGCTGCTAATGAGGCTGACTGAATAAAGAATATATCTTTACATGAAGCAGAATTCCAACAAGTGGTGCCCCGTCGTGAGGCCAATTGAATGAAATTCAAAGGAATGCTTTGAACTCTGCTTCAACAATTAACACCTAATTAACACCTCATCGACCGGGAAGGTCTCACTCACTCATGACCAGAAGAAAGGTCCGACCGGGAAGGTCATAAATCGAGCTCGAGATTCATCCAATTCTACATTGGGTCCCACACAGGGTGAGTGAAAAAAGGAATGAGAAAAATATAATTTTTTTTAATTATGGGGTGCATATTGTCTTCGCAAATGCATGAACTTTGTAAAGATATCTCAGATCTTTTGCATGACAATGGGCGAAAAGTTGATGAGCAGGAGATACGAAAGCTAGCTAAAGCGATAGCACAAAACTGTCCTTGGTTTAAATATGAAGGTCTGGACTTAAAAGAGTGGAAACAGATCGGGAATGAATTGCAGAAGCATAAAGGGATTTCTAGATCAATATTATTTACTTGGGAGGAAGTGAGAGGCTGCCTTCAAAGGCTTACTCCAAAAAATATTTTATTGTCTCAAAGACTTGATGGCCCCCTCACACAGCTTTTGCCTTCAGAAAAAGGGGGGGCCATGGCAACTGCTCTTCCATCATATGAGAAACAACAGCCTCCTGATGGGGGTGGAGGTGGAAATGGAGATGGGACATTATATCCTGCCTTGCAATTATGTCCTGACTTGCAACAATCAAGTGCTTTTAGCCCTACAAAAGACCTGTTCTCTGCTGCAATATTGCCAGCCGAGCATAAAAAACAGCTAGTGCCGGCTGATGGGGAACAAATGGCGGGGAACTCATCACAGATTGAAGTTGTTGATGCATGCAGAGTGGCAGAAAGCAAGGACTGTGTTTCAAAGAGCAGCTTAGGGGATCTCAGCCCCCCCGTGAATCAACCCTCATCACAAAAGCAGGAGAAGCTGAGTAGTAAATTTGATACCTCACGTTTGGGCAGGAAGATCCTGCAGAAATGGAAGGATGGCCCAAAGGAGGAACGCACAAAACCCAAGACAAAAAAGGGGTGCAAGTACAAACTAACAGATGCAGGTTGTCATAAGGTTGAGAATCATATGCTGGAGATGAAAGAAATACAGAGAAAGAGGGGGGTGAATATTTCCTGTATGGATAGCAGGCTGTGGCAAAAATACAAGGAGGAAGAAGACATACAGTTTTTTGCTGATTTTGAACTGCCCAACCCACAAACAAAGAGATACAGAGTGAGCTGTCCCACGTTTCAAGCATCAAGATTGCAGGGAAAGCAACTTGGACTTCCCTGTGATTTTCTTCTGTGTGAAAATTACTTGCAACTTCTGGAGAAGTCTTTGTGCCTTCATACCTCCTCGGCCTGCCTTACTGCAGATGGGTGTGGCTGGAGCATGAAGGAATGTGTGTCTGCCTGAAAAGCTGAAAAGGGGGGGTTGTGTGGGATTGTCTTGTGAAGTCAGTGAGACTTAATTTATGGCTTAATTTCAACTTGCCAAAGTTTGTGTGGATTTTAAAGAAGAATTATAAAACCTGACAGCCTTTTTAAGAAATTGTCTACCTGCTCATGCTAATGAGATTTGTACTGTATTGGTTTACCATGCTATGCTGGTTTAAGTTATTGAATGCCTCTTTCACTTTACATCTAGTGGGAGAAGAAGAAATTTAATGCCTTACTCATGTAATTGGGTAGTAAGAATTGCTTTCTAGAATGCTATAGAGGCCTCCTTCATGTAAGGAAGATCATCAACTCATGGTTATAGATTTGAAGGACTGTTTTTATACAATCTTGCTAGCGCCACAAGACAGAGAAAAATTTGCATTTACATTGCCAGTATACAATAATGAACATCCTACTCAACGGTTTGAATGGTGTGTCTTGCCTATGGGTATGGCCAACTCGCCGACTCTATGCCAACATTTTGTGAACAAGGCTTTGGAACCTTTCAGGCAACGCCATCCAGAGGTTAAAGTCTATCATTACACAGATGACATTTTATTGCATGGTCCACAAGTCACGGAGAAACACCTGCAGGACCTAGCAGACATTTTGCAACAAGCGGGCTTGATCATAGCTCCTGAAAAAGTGCAGCGGAGGTATCCATTCCAATATCTGGGACATAGGCTCTCAGCTACAGCTTCAACTCCGCTATTGCCAACAATAGCTATTCCAGAGCAGTTCACTCTTGTACAATTGCAACAATTGCTAGGGAACATAAATTGGGCTCGTCCTTTCTTGGCCCTGAGCACGGAGGAACTATCACCACTCTTTGCTGCTCTTTCTGGACACACTTCTCCAGCGGACATCATTCCCTGCACAACGGAGATGCGTACAGCTCTTCAACGCCTCAACGAAAAGCTGCATACCATCGCTGTGGATCGGGTGCCCTCAGGCACCATTGCGCTGGCATGCGCTCTTCTTCCTACACCGAGGCTGCCCACTGCGGTTTTGTTCGCGCCTGTCAACGCTCAGAAGGTGGCCATCGTGGAATGGCTGCACTTGGCGCACACTCCCTCGAAAAACTGTTATCGCCTAACTGATGCGATTGCTGATCTTTTCCTCAAATGCCGTACTAGGGCAAAGCATTTGACTGGCTATGATGTTGACTTTGTTTGTTTTCCTTTTTCACAGGATCAGCTAACCGCCTTGCTACAGCATTCTGAGGCATTTCAGGTGGCCATGGCGGACTTTGTGGGACAAGTTAAATTTAACCCCCCCAAGGATAAGCGGTTTACCTTGCTGAATCTCACTTCTTACTCCCTGTCATCCCCGCTTTGCATGCAACCTATCTTGCATGCCATTACTCTTTTCTCAGATGGCTCCCCCTCCCGTGGAGTCCTTACATGGCAGGGTCCTACTGGGGAATGGGAGGTTGTTTTTACAGGACCTCAAGCATCGGCCCAGCGGTCGGAACTGGCAGCGGTCATACTTGCTTTCTCTACGTTTTCTGATGTGCCTTTTAACCTGATTGTGGATACTCAATATGTTTACCGCCTTGTCTTTACCTTAGCTCAAGCTTATTTGTCTCCATCGATGGATAGGGATCTTTTTGCTTTATTCCAACAGCTTCAAGGTTTTCTTACTAACCGTACGGTCCCATTCTTCATTGCCCACATACACTCTCACACAAGGATTCCAGGTTATTTGACGGAGGGCAATGCACGAGCAGATTCTGCTCTCCGAGACTCTGCTGAGGTTTTTTCTCTCTTTGACAACCCCATTGACAGTCATGCAATGTTTCATCAATCTGCTAAGGTTTTGCATAAACGATTTTCCATTCCTATGTCACAGGCTAGAGACATTGTGTCATCCTGTGCTTCCTGTATGAAGTCTCCTATATTCCTGCCATTTGATGCTGTTAATCCTCGAGGAACAGAAGCTAATCAGCTATGGCAGATGGATGTCACGCAAGTACCTGCTTTGGCTCCGCTTTCTAAGTTACATGTGACTGTTGATACCTTCTCTGGATTTATATGGGCTACACCCTTACGGGGTGAAACATCCAGACATGTTATACAACATTGCATGCATTCGTTTGCGGCAATGGGTAAACCTAAAAGCCTTAAGACAGACAATGGGTCATCATATGTTTCTTCTGCCTTTCAGGACTTTTGCCGTCAGTGGGACATTAAGCTAACCCATGGAATACCCTATAACTCGACTGGACAGGCGATTGTTGAAAGAGCCCACCTGACATTCAAAAATTTGTTACACAAGCAAGTGGGAGATAGAGGGGTTCCTGTGGCTGAAATACCTACAGCTGTTGCTAAAGTACTGTATACTCTTAATTTTCTTCTTGCTCCCCATAACAGGTCACACTCTCCAGTCGAATTGCATTTCAGGACCGAGGAGTGTCTTCCTAAGCCATTGGTCGTTTATCGGCAGCAACCCGATCCTGAGTGGAAGGGTCCTGTACCTCTAATCACCTGGGGACGAGGATACGCAGCGGTTTCTACAACCTCAGGACCTGTGTGGATTCCTGCCCGAGCGATCCGCCCATGGAGAGAGAAGAAGGTTACTCAGCTCCAGGATGGTGGTTCACCAGTAAACTAACTTTGCTGACATTTGTTCTTTTCTTTCTTACTGTGCTTCCAGCTGTAAGAACAATGCCTCATGGGGGCAACCCCAACTTTTGGATTCGTCATGCTAACTATATGTTTGAGGTTCATGGTAAGAATGCAACGTTATACTATGAGCATCCACTGGCAGTGTCTCAAATGGCTTTTCTTCCGGCATTGTTCAACACGCCAGAGTTGGTTATTGGACATTTGCAACATCTTGATAGGTCTACACTCTTCTCTAATCCTCCAGAACAATTTAACAACATCCGTTGGCGAAGCATGACATTCAAGAAATACACTAAAGGACTTTGTTTCTGCTGTCATAGTTCTGGAGTCTGGAATAGTAAATGGAAGCACTGGACTCAAGCGAAAAGGGTTTTGCAGAATGTAGGCAATTATACGGGTTGTGATGATTATTTTTGGTTATGGGGTAGTTATAACAGTTCTTATAAGCTTAATTATACCTTGTATAACACTACTATTGAAGATATATATGATGTTTTTCCTATGTTTACTCCTGATTATTCTGCTATAGATAGTGGTTCAATTTGCAATGGATGGCAAATTAAGGATCCCAACATGTGGTTCTTTTTTAATGGAGTTGCCACGAATTTCCATCCAGGTCAATATCAATGTGCAGCATTGGGTTATTTTACCTTACCCGTACAAGTGCAAATGCCGCCTCAGGCACATGCACGGCGCCTTGAGAGCTGCTGCCGGCCCGATGGGTTCTGGTTGCAATGATGAAGTGATAATCGATGTTCAGCTTTCTGATGGTAGCTCCTGGGGGAGAGCTATAGGGGGTGCTATCACTGGAGCACTCACATTGGGATCATACCCAGGTGTCATTTCCCAGGAGAATAGAAGGTCCATTTTGGGACTCACCTGTAGGCTGGAGAAATCAATCAATGCCACAGGGAGGGTCATACGGGATCTTCAAATGGAAATCACTGAGCTTCATCAAGACCAAATGCAGGACAGACTGGCCATAGATTACCTGTTAGCAAAATCCGGAGGATTTTGTAAACTGGTCGGGAACCAGGGATGTCGGGTAAAATTCCAGGATCTGAATAATACTATTGAGAAAGAACTTCAGAATTTACAGGAGAGTATTATTAACAATGTACGCACTGATGTTAATCTCTTTGATTGGGTGACTTCTTGGTTGCCTGATTTATCTGTCCTTAGACAAGTTTTCTTTTATGGGTTTATTATTATTATCTGCTTTATACCTTTGTATTTTTGCATTACTTGTATTCCTAATCTTATTTCTATGTGTAACACATGTCCACTGCGTAGAAGGGAGACATCGAGTTTTGCACGACGGCAATTGTACTCAATGAGGTATCACCCTCCGGAACAAAGTACCAGGAGTCAGGAGGGGTACGATGTCCAGGAGGAATAGTTATGGAGTATGATGACATGCAGGGGTATGATTAGCCGTCCCTCTCTCAAATTTAAATGAAAAAGGAGGACATGTAGGAATGCATCTGGATTCTGTCAGGCTGTCTCTGACACATTTTGTAAACAAAAGCCTCTTTGCTCACTGAGAGACAGCGCTCCTTATCTCTCTTTCTTTGGGTTCTGACACTTCTGATTGGTTGTTTGGCCTTAGGTTTTGTCTCTGTTAGGTTTCGTTTCTGGTATACAATGCTTGCCCAAGTTTCGTTTCTGAGACTCTCTGCCTGAATAAAGAAAAAGGCTTCAGTATAGTTTGACCAGCTGAAGAGAGCAGGCGTGTTTTTGTGTGTCTCTGTTTTCTCCCTACTCAAAGCCTAATGAAGCAGGACTTCATGGGACTGATTGCTATCTTAAAGATCTGAGGATATAAACTGCTGCTAATGAGGCTGACTGAATAAAGAATATATCTTTACATGAAGCAGAATTCCAACAGCTATCCAACAATTACACATCTTAATAATAACTCTTATCACATTACTGGTTAAATACAAAAACTCTATTCAAGGGTTAGCTTTGCTAGGGTTACCATTCTAAATCTATCGAATTTACCTGTATTGAGTCACGTAAGTATTGGTTTTTGTTAGAGGATGTACCAGACTGCAATACCAAGCCATTAGTGGGATTTCGTAGAACTAGAACAAATGGCAACTTAGTGACTTGCACGGATATTGCCCCCTTAAAGCAACAGAAATATTTGATTAAAGGGCATTATCGATGCGGGAGTTGTGGGGTGTGCAAATACGCTCGTGAAATTCAGTCCATTGATTTTCCAGAGTTGGACTTTCATCACGATTTAGTAGATTATTCGAACTGTAGTTCAAGCTTCTGTGTGTACCTGTGGTTATGCCCATGTGGACTCAAATATGTTGGTCAGACATTGAGGCAGTTAAGGATTCGTTTAGCCGAACAGAGGTCCAGGATTAGAGGCCAGGTTCTCCAAGCACCATTGACTTCACATTATTTAGAGAAACAATGTGCTGATTTCAACTTTAAATTCATGGTCTTAGAATTAGTGAAACCAAGGGGCTCTACAAGAATAGATTTAGAAAAGCAGTTACTTCGGAGAGAAGTGTATTTCATTCACTGATTAAAGACTTTATGGCCAGATGGGCTCAATCAAGACATGTTATTTGTGAAGTTCATACAGTGAATAATTATGGATACCTAAGGATAGCCTCCGGGTTGGAGAGATAGGCAGGATATCTGCTTGGGAATACCCTGAAGGAAATGGTGAGCCACTGTGTGAGACAGAATGCTGGACTGGATGGGCTGTGGCCTGTTCCAGCAAGGCTGTTCTTATGTTCTTAATATTGTTATATCCGCACATTGTAGTGGCTTTCTCGCAAGATGTTTGTCAGTCCTGTGTAAAGATTTGCATAATTAAGATGAATACACCACAGCTGAGGGAATCAGTTAGTACCTTTAGATTGGGGTAGGTTTGTGAAGTTCTTTAATGTCTGGTAGCACAAACTGACAAGGCATTAGAGGCTTAGAAGGACGTGACTCAATACAGGTAAATTCAATAGATTTAGAATGGTAACCCTAGCGAAGCTAACCCTTGAATAGAGTTTTTGTATTTAACCAGTAAAGTGATAAGAGTTATTATTAAGATGTGTAATTGTCGGATAGCATTCACTTTGCAGGCGCACCCCCCCAATGATGGACTCAGACACAAATGAAAGTGGATAACGGCATGGGCCACATTTATTGATTCAAGCCCTAGTCCGAATTATAAATTTCTATTGGTAAAACGACCAATCATAATTCTTAAGGCAAGCAGGCCGAAGTAACACTGGTAAGGTACCACCCAAAATTGCCAACGGCAATTGTTACAATGTATCTATTTGTATCAATTTGTTTGTTGACAACAAACAAATTGTTGACCGTAGTCAATATCTAACTAATGACCCCACCCTCTGACGTGTATCCGCAAAATCAGGGGGTGATTCCAGCTGTCTAGTGGTAACCATCACCCCCTCGCCTGGTTCGTCGTTGACCGGACAACGTTTAAACAACTTATGCCTATCTAGTGTTGTCCAGTCAATTGCGAACCTGCCGGATACCTGTGGGTCATAAATGTTTACCTTACCAGTGCTACCCGCCAATGTGACCAAAGTCAACAGTAGCACAGACAAACCCCTATATCAAACCATAGCAACAGTGTGGGATGGGCGAAAAAGCCAGGACTCAAAGGCCAATTGCGAGTCCCAGCCAAAAATTCCCACCCGGCCCCGAAGCGACCAAGAAATCACACTGTTAACTAGGGAGGGGGTGGAGGGGAAAAACTTCTCCGCTCCGTCGGTTCGCCAAAATGGCAGCACGGCTGCCTCGTGGCCAGCCCCTTTTATTAGGGTGCTGGCCACGCCCCTAACTACCCGGATGGTTTCGTCCGGTGGGGGGGGGGCCGCAAAGAGCACGGCGGCCATTTTGGCGCCACGCTTCCATTGCAGGCGCACCCCCCCAATGATGGACTCAGACACAAATGAAAGTGGATAACGGCATGGGCCACATTTATTGATTCAAGCCCTAGTCTGAATTATAAATTTCTATTGGTAAAACGACCAATCATAATTCTTAAGGCAAGCAGGCCAAAGTAACACTGGTAAGGTACCACCCAAAATTGTCAACGGCAATTGTTACAATGTATCTATTTGTATCAATTTGTTTGTTGACAACAAACAAATTGTTGACCGTAGTCAATATCTAACTAATGACCCCACCCTCTGACGTGTATCCGCAAAATCAGGGGGTGATTCCAGCTGTCTAGTGGTAACCATCACCCCCTCGCCTGGTTCGTCGTTGACCGGACAACGTTTAAACAACTTATGCCTATCTAGTGTTGTCCAGTCAATTGCGAACCTGCCGGATACCTGTGGGTCATAAATGTTTACCTTACCAGTGCTACCCGCCACCCGGAGAGGCTTCAATAAAGGCTCGACGCCCCCCCCAAGACCGTCAGCTCGGTCGACAGGCCTGCTCGCCAATCACTCAGCAGGAGGTCCATACCTCCTCGCGACAGATGGGCCCCCTCCCCTGAATAAAGCTCATAATTTTGCAGACTGATGACGGGGAGGCGAATGACGCGTCCCCAACCCATATCAAAAAGGAACCGGGCAATAGCCCTGGAGCGACGAGCCCGGTCAAGCGCCTGGAGGCCAAACGCTCCCCTGTAAGCGTACTGCGGTATCATGTCCGACCAATGAGGGGTGTGGCAGGCCACACATAATGCGAGTAGGCCAGGTGACTGCAAATCGCAAGCTTCCGCGATAGGCCAGTGACCTGTCCGAAACCATTGCCCCCAAGGTGAATAACCAGGACATCAGGCGAGTCAGCATCCCTGATGTAGAAAAGGAATGGCAACAGTTCCCGCCATAACATGCCGCGCTTACCACACCACCTGAGATGTGCGGATGCACCCAGTCCCAGTCGGGGTCCCACTCTGTCGCCGCAGCGTAATGCGCTGCCCTGTGCAGCGTAACGCGCTGCCCTGTGCACGTGGCAACGGCCCACCAGCCCTACTGTCACCGGTGTAAAACGACACCCAGGGTCTGTCAAGGAAAAAAGGGGGGGTGAGAAACATTGCAGTGACTAAACTGGCACTCACGGTTGAAGAGGGTGAACACAAAACTGAAAACAATGTGATCCCCACCTTCCCATGCGGCGTATTTCAGCCCCAGAGTACCCAAAAGTAGCTGCAGTAGAAACCGCCCCCATCCTGCAGGAATGGCTGAGTGAGGGGAGACCCACCCTGGTGACAGAAAAACAGGCCAGGGTGCATGCCACACAGTGCAAGAAAATCCTGTAGGGCACCAACCGGACAGATGTCTTCCAAGGAACATCGTAGCAGTATTACTCAACTGCCTACGCCGTGCTGATCTGTTTTAGAGGAGCGTATCCTCAACTGAGCCCAATCATAGCAACATAGACATCTTCGAGTTCCAGTGCCCTACGACTTGCATCCGCCTTAGACAGCATCATAAGCTCGCTGATGCGGAGCGCTCCAAAAAAGGCCACCGTTGTAGCCGCACGAAACAGGGCTGCCTCATACCTATCGAAACATAGGTCATGCCAGCCTCGTGCCAGTTGGGTAAGTACCCCAGGGGAAATTGGGTGACGGTCGTCCAGGCAACGCCCACGTTCCCGCACCCCCCCTCCAAAACATGTCTCACACGGAAATCAGCGGTACTGTCCGCGTGACCTCCCACCTTGGCCATAAAAGCCAGCGCTGATAGCCTAGATGCCATGGTGCGGGGTGCCAGGCCCTGGGCGTGCAGGTAAACCATGAAACGGAGGATGTGGGCCACTGGGATCGGCCAGGTATCTGGCAGGCGAGATTGGGAACAAAAGGTCCGAAATGCAACCAACGCGTGGTGATACGCCTTACGCGTGCGTGGCGCCAGTGACATGCCTATCGCCCGGTTCACCTCTCCTTGCCAATGGTCCATATCTCCTGCGGTAGTGGCGAGGGAAATTCCTCTGCATCCGGAGCCAAGGCACGGAACCGGGAGATCTGCAGGCGGGACAAAGTGTCAGCAATATCATTATTCACCCCCGGGACATGCCTGGCTCTGAACAGTACATTGAGGCGCAGGCTGCGCAATACAAACTGGCGCACAAGATCCATGACCCTGGGAGATTTAAAGGTCTGTGAGTTGACAATGTGGACAACAGCCGCATTGTCACACCAGAAATGCACCACAGAGTTGGCCCACTCCTCACCCCATAGCATCAAGGCCCCCAGTATGGGAAAAAATTCCAAATATGTGAGATCCCTCAGGCGACCCGTGCCTGACCAGGCTGGTGGCCATCCACCATATGCCCACTTCGCATTGAAGTACATCCCATAACCAAGGGATCCCGAGGCATCAGACTGAATTTGAAATTGGGGCGAAGCCAGGAGGTCAGACCTCCAAAATGAGACCCCATTGAACTCCCTCAGGAACTGGAGCCATACGTGCAGATCTGCCCTGATGCCCCGTGTCAATCTCGCCCTATGATGGGGCCTGGATAAGCCTGCCATGGCGTCGCACAAGCGCCGAGCAAATGCCCTGCCAGGTGCGACCACCCTGCAAGCGAAATTGAGATGTCCATGTGGCACCTACAATCCCCGAAGGGATGCCTTGCGCTTAGCCAGCAAGTCCGATATAAGGGCCACTATCCTTGACACCTTGTCTGCGGGCAACCTAGACGCCTGCGCTACCGTGTCAATTTCCACCCCCAGGAATATTAACTTATTAGACGGGCCTTCGGTCTTTTCGGGCGCTAAAGGGACACCGAGTTCCTCCATTAGCGTCTGAAATGTGTTGAGGAGACGTGTGCACGTGTCCCAGCCCCGTTCACCCCCGAATAAAAAGTCATCCAGGTAATGGGCTACAGACCGAGACCCTGACCTACGGACAAATGCCCACTGCAGGAAGGTACTGAAACGCTCGAAAGCCGAGCAGGATATGGAACAGCCGAATGGCATGGCTTTGTCAAAATAATATTCACCCCGGAATTTGAAACCCAGCAACTCGAAGTCACCCGGGTGCACGTGCAAAAGGCGAAACGCCGACTTAATGTCACACTTAGCCAACAGTGCACCCGGGCCACATGAGCGCACCATGCGCAATGCCTGGTCAAAGGATGTATACCCGACAGAACAAAGGTCATCAGGGATAGCATCATTGACCGAGTGGCCGGCTGGGTAGGACAAATGGTGAATCAGGCGGAACTCGCCCGGGGACTTCTTGGGCACTAGTCCTAGCGGAGACACTGTAAGGTTGTGGAACGGGGGTGCGGGGAAAGGGCCAGCGACCCTGCCCGCAGCAATCTCCTTATTAATGCTGGCGGCAGCCACCTCCTCCCTTCCCCTAAGTGACGAAAGGTTAGGTGCATCCTGCGGTGACCTATCCCCCGTGAAAGGAATACGAAAACCCAGTTGAAAACCCTGAAGGAGGTACACAGCGTCTGCTCTCCTCGGGTACAATGCGAGCCAACTCTCCAGCATGTTGACATTAATCGGGGAGGGGGCCTTTTGGTGAACCCGCTCCCTCCATGGCAGTCTTACCTGCCCCTTGTCCGCCCCCACCCCTGCCCCCGTATCCTCCCGGCCTGGGACAGGCGGAGGCAGCATGGGGGCCAGAACAAGAGGGGCACTCATGCTTGTACTTGCAATTTTTCCTATTGCAAGAACCATTGGACGAGAAGGTCCAGCACAGCAGGCGGGCTGGAACCCCCTGCCCCGCCACTTGGCGGGGTACCTGTACCGGGGCCGCTCGTTGGACCGCATGTCCACAATGGTATCTCTCCCCAGGCGCCGGGCGCGTGGGGGTCATATACAGAAGCCACAGCTTCTGGCAGTGCTCATCCCACCTCATCTCTGGGTGCAGTGGAATCCTCATGCTGAATTCTTCGTCGTAAGCCAGCCATGACGGACCCGGGAAGTCAACCATAGCCCGGTAAATATTGTCCAGATACTGGACCATAGGGATAGCCAAATCCGGCCTAGCCCTGAGGTAAACGGCCATGTAAATCAGGTACGCTGGCAACCAATTTGCCCACATGCGTGGCGGCTTACGACGACGTGCCTGCTCCTTATCCTTCTCGTCCAGCCCTTCCCTCTCTTTCTTGGTCGGCTCCCTATTTAGCAGGGAGAAGATATCTACATACTTGCCCCTCCAAATCTTTTCCTTGGTAGACTGGGCCAAATGGTCCCCCAAGGGCAAGGAATACCCTGCTGTTGGCAAAGCCGACACCGGCACTGAGGGAACTACGGGCAAAGGAAAATGAGCCTGAGCCAGCCCGGGGATCCCCAACACATTTTCAGCACATTGGGGGCACCACCCCGACCCAGGCCCAGTGTCACGGGCAAAGTCGCTGGGTGGGCCGGGGGCCATTGGGCCGCCGGGCCACCCGAGCGAGGCCAAGGCCATTGAACAGCCCCCCCAAGGAAGTCAGTTGTGTGGGTGCATTAGCTTGGACTGCATACTCACCCGCTGCACCCCCGCGGGCCGCCCCCACCGGGGGTTCCGGCCCGCTGGGGGCGTCGGAGCTCACGACCGAAGCTGAGCTCGTCGACGGGGCCAGACCAGCACCAGACTGCTGCACCTGTGGGGTGGGGAGCTGCGAGGCAGTGGCCACCACCGGCCCGCGCGCCTCAGGCGGCTCAACCCGACCCATCGCCGGCCGCTGTTCGGCGGCCAAAGGGGGCACCTGAAAACCTAGAGACACCCCTGTTTGGTTGGCCCTTGCCAAGGACGCTTCAATGGCCGCCACCCGGGCCAGGAGGGCCTCCACATCGACATAGGCCCCGGCCCCAACAGGGGGCAATTGGGCAACCGGCCCATAATTCACGGGTACCTGTCCAGGTCCCTGAGCCCCAGGGGCCAGATAAGGCCAAGAGCCCATGCTCAGCCCCTGGGGAGCCGTGGGAACGCCCTGCAAAGGCAGGGAACCCAACCACCCTCCGTGGCTCGCACCCCCCATAGGGAATAGCGCACCCGGGCAAGAGGGCCCCGCCGCACAGACAATGGCAGGGGCCAAGGGCCGAGGCCCCGTCCGGGGCAGCAGGTATGCTCCGCGCATCAGGCCAAGGAGCTACCGATCCCATCCCACCGCTCCCGGTGGGGTCTGCTAAAGGTGGCTGCGGAACGGGCGCAGTCGCGGTCCTCCGACCCGCCTGACGCCTCCGCGCCGATCGAGCCACGTTCGCGGCTGCCTTCTTCTTCGAGGGCATGGCTAAGGTAGCTAGGAAGCCTAAAACAAGAAAAAGCTGCCCGAAAAGGCTTCCCCCAAGAGGACACGAGCGACGGAGGTAAGGAGGAAAGAAAAACTTCTCCGCTCCGTCGGTTCGCCAAAATGGCAGCACGGCTGCCTCGTGGCCAGCCCCTTTTATTAGGGTGCTGGCCACGCCCCTAACTACCCGGATGGTTTCGTCCGGTGGGGGGGGGCCGCAAAGAGCGCGGCGGCCATTTTGGCGCCGCGCTTCCATTGTCATCTTTATATTCCATAGAAAGATTTCCAGATTTCTCACATGGAAAACCAGTGAAAAGCAGTATTACTAGTCTGGCTTCGAGAAAAATTGGGATCTGAAACTATGACTGTGGATTGTGAATATACAGCAAAAGAAATTTGAACAATGTTGATTTGGATTTATGAGCTTTGAAAGGTTATAGCATACCGTATTTCGGAAGATGAACTTTGAGTTATACACTTTTGAACTATAAGTATTTAAGTTAAACTGTACAAATTTGTTTGAAACATACAGACGATATTTGATTGCCTCAAACAGTGTTTTTGGATATTTGTTGGTTATTACCGTTAGGCCCCTATTGGATTTATCCATTGCAAGGGTGAGCAAAGCATAGCCCTAACATCCATTGGCCCTTACTTTAAAAAAGATAAATATGATATTTGGCTCCTAGAAGTCTCAAGGAGTGATTTTTTGCTTTTCAAATAGCTCTCAGCCTTCCTTTGCACTGTTTTACACTTCAAAATATCATTAAGAAGCAACAATAACAAGGGAAATGGACTTCTAGCCTATTGTACATGGTGGCCTGTAAGTTCCTACCTGGGGGGGGGGGGGAAGAGTAGGGCTCTGCTGGGAGAAGGAGGAAGCACTCCCGTTGGGCTACCTGGCAGATGGGTGGGGTGAACTCTGTGCTGGGAGGAGGGAGGAAGTGCTCCCATTGGGTTGCTAGGCAGAGGGGCGGGGCAAATCCTGGGGAGATGGTCGGGTGTGCGTGCCCACAAAGAGGACGGATAGGGACTTATGGGCCACCCTGTAGTTTGAGTTTCTTCGCAAGGGACTTTTTTGCACTCAGTGAGAACTTTGGGGTGCCCTGAACTGCCTATGGGGTGGCCAAAGTTGCCCATGCCTCCTCTAGCTAGACTGCACCTGTCTAGCTGTGCTGACCTACCCCAGCAGTCATGGTTACTGTGCAGTAGCACTACACAGAGTGTCTGTTCAAGGAGAGTCCATAGGGCAAAGTCCAAAGAGCAAGCCAAGGTCTGGGTCAAGCAAGCGTCTAGCCCGAAGGATGTCCAGGGGCATCATCAGGGTTGGTAGAGAAGTCAGGGTCATGGTAGGCAAGTCAGGGTCTTGGCAGGCAATCTGAAGTCAAGCAGGATGTCAGGCTTTGCACTGAAGAATTGTAGCGATGCTGGAATGCTACAACAAACTTGCTTATAAGCCTCCCAGCTAATCGCTACCAGGCCTTCTCTGGTACTTAGTTCTAGGTTTCTTGCGTCACTAGCTCTTTCCCTGGCTGAGGGCTGACTGGGGAAACAGAGTTGAGCCTGAAGCAGGCTGAGACTCTTAGCTCAGGACATTCTGAGGTTCGGGTGCAGGCAGAACTGGGCTGGACATAGTGAGTGTCTCCTGATCCAGGTCATCTTCGGAGTTGGAGATTGGCTAGATCACAACACTAGCAGATGGATTACCCTAGGACTTTACCTGTGTTTTTCTTTAGTTCAAGGAACTGTGGGCTCCATTTGTTACCCTAATTATAGCTATGTGTTTTTATGTATGGCAAGGAGAATGGATGGGGCAGCAAAGGTAAAAAAAATAAAAAGAACTTTTAAAAGTACAATGTGAATGAGGTTTACTCTTTTGCATTAAAGTAAAATAGCTTTTATCTCCCTACCCCTCCCTTACAACAGCCTTCTCTACCTAGATAATGCATTTGGTTAGATTTATTTGCTCAGCCCAGAAAACTTGACACTAAGGGGATTATTTAGTTTTAGATTCGCTGTAGTCCATAGTAATAGCCAACAGGGAAAGGAATGAAGCAGCGATATTAGCAGGGAGATGGGAGGGGAGGGGGGATGAAGGAGAGGGTGGTATAGACTGCAGCTAAGCAAAACTGCTTGCATAAACACCATTAAGAAGATTTAGACATTGCTTTCCTTATCATCAGCACTCCTGGAAGAAATAAAAAAGAGAGGGAGGGAGGGGGGAAGAACGCAAAAGAAACAGGGATGGGCCCCAACTTGCTGTGTATGCATTTCCATCAAGATTCTACAGTAAAAGAAATGCAGCCCAGGGTCCCAGCAATGACATTTCTGCAGTCTTCTCTTGATTTGCCTCATCATGGTCCAAAGGAAACATTTGTTCCACATGATAGAGGAAGAAGTCAGCGGAAAGGGTGGGTGGGGGGGAATGCAGTTGCAGAGGAACAGGTTGAAGGAGATAAAATTAGGTCACATCAGAATGACCAAAGTGTAGCTTTTATAGGCCTCATCTAGTTCTTCTTCAGGTCATGGCTTCCTTTGGTGTAGGAGTTCTCAACGTTTTTAAAGACGGGGGCAGGGTCATGCTCCCTCAAACAGCTTTATGGGCCAGACAGCCATTTTGCCCTTCCTCCATCACATGGCACTTCCTGGTGTGGTGGAGGTGGTGATGGTGGGCCACATGAAATGGCACCGTGGGCTACATCCGGCCCATGGGCCACAGGTTGAGAATCCCTGCTTTGGTGCTTTCTTGCAAACACAATTAGCTCTTTTGGGGAAAGGTATGGCATAGCATGCCTCATTGGCTGTCTCAATACCCATTGAGGACACAACGCTAAATGCTTCTGGCTTGGATCCTGAGCTTCTTGGCCAAGTGGAGAGAGGCCCAGGGAAACTGTATAAACTCCAGTAAAAGGCCAATTTAAAAAAAAAATATTGAAAACTTAAAAATGTGTCTTATTATTTTAAAAAAAGAGATTTGAAAACTGTCACAAAGAATGTAAAAAAAAAAACTGAGCAGGGAAAATAAGCCTCCAACAGTGTCTCAAAGCAAAATCGTAAGCCATCCTGTTTTAGCCAATGATGGGTTGTCTAAGCAAAATGGTTCATGTGATGGAAGCAGGCTATTGTAATAATAATAATAATTTCATTTCAGAAATTATTCTGGATTGAAGGGATATTTGCTGGAGAAACTCTGCTCAGGGGATGCCCGAATGAGGCTTCTTTCATGTCCCAAAGATCTTTTCCCACTGAAGTGGTCCTTATTTACAGTATCTACTTGTAAATTCTTTTTTAAAAATAATTTTTATTAAATTTTAACATAAATACAATATGTAAAGACATACATCAAATTCACATCCAGTAATAACACTATATTTCAGTTGTGACTCGATATTATATTACTTCCCCCTTCCATTTCTCTCCTTGGTACAAAGTTTTAATCAATGTCGTTTATAATTTTTCCAAATCTAAATTTTAAACTTTTCACCATCTATTTGTGCATTTCATAATCTCTAATATATCATATATCCACCAAGTCACCCTGCTACTTCATAATATCGATACAAAAATGACATAACTAAATTTTAAAATTAATAAATTTAAACCAAAAAATAAAATAAAACAAAAAGACTAACCACCCTGTGTTATATACATTGCCCAGCAGAGCACGGAGTAACATTATGGAATCATTCCCAAAAACCCTTGTGAACGGGTGCAGGTCTATTCAACTCTTCTCCCTTCAAAGAGTAATCCACAAAATTTTCCAAATCATCCAGAATCTATTTTCTTTAATAATCCCCTTTTTCATATTTATCTCATATGTTAATTTATCATTCAATGCCAATTCCCACATTTCCTTATACCATTCCTCAATTTTTATAATCACATCATTTTTACATTTTCTCGCTATGCACAATCTACCCGTTGTCAGCATTATTTCAAGCAATGCTTTTTTATCTTTACTTAAATTTATATCTTCCACATCTGTCAGCATGATGGTATTTGTACTCAATTCGATTTTTGTTCCCATAATTTCATTTATCTCATTCTCAATACCTTCCCAAAAATCCTTTACAACCTTACATCTCCACCACATATGTTCATATGTACCCAATGCACTCTTACAACGCCAACACATTTTATCTTTTTTTTTATCTATCTGATGCAATCTCACTGGTGTCAAATACCATCTCCACAACATTTTATAATTATGCTCCTTTACTCTAACCGACAGAGTTCTCATAATTCTTTTCTTCCATTTATTTTTCCAGTTTTGATCCTCAATCTTTATCTCAAGATCCTGTTCCCATCTCGCTTTCAGCTCCTCTTGTGGATTACCTTCCTTATTTATCATTATATATATTTTACTCACCAGCCCCTTTATACCACTTTGTCCCTTTCTTATTTTCAAAACTAAATCTTCAAACGTTGTCTTCCCTCTTTCTAATCCGGCCTCATTCATAAATTTACAATTCCACTTATTTACTATTTTTATCTGAAACCAATTTAATTTCAATTGTGCATACAAATTTATTTTTCTCTCATTGTCTCTGCATGCCCGTATCCAATCTTTCAACAGGAAAACTTCATTCTTATCTAATACTTCTTTAATCCTTTTATTAATTCTTATTGGAAAATTTGCAATATCCTCCAATTCAAAAATAGGAGAAATATCTGGTGCCAACACTTATCTCACTTTTTTCCATGTTCCCAATAGTCTTCATCATCTTATTTTTAGTATTTACTTTCCCAATGTCGCCTCCTAGAAAGACTATTTTTCCCATATAACTAAGTTCTTTCATTTCATTTTCTTCCCAAATTGCCTTTTCCCTTGCTAAGATCTTCACAATGTTCTTAATTTGAAAAGCTCGATAATATGTTATTAAATTTGGCATTCCTAACCCACCATCTTTTTGAGGTAAATACCAAAACTTTTTTGCCAATCTGGATCTTTTCCCCCATTACAAAAATTATTAATCATTATTTGAAACTCATTAATTTCCTTATCCTTAAGTTGAATTGGGAGTGCATCAAATAAAAAATTAATTCTTGGTAATAACATCATTTTACTTATTGCTATTCTTCCAAACCAGGACAACTTCAATTTTTGTAACCCCTGTATTCTATCCTTGATTTCCTTTTTCAATCTTACATAATTCAATTTGTTAAGATCTTCAAATTTGTTTGAAATATTTATCCCTAAATATTTCAAATTGTCCTTAATTTGTAAATTACCCTTTCCTTTTATCTTTTGTTGATCTTCTTTGCTCATATTATATAGAATCATTTCTGATTTATCCCAATTTATTCTCAAACCCGTAATATCTTCAAAGTCCTTTAATAACACTTGTATTCTATCCAATGCCCTCACAGGATGTTTAGTTATTATTAGAGTATCATCCGCATAAAGATTTATCTTATTACCTAAAACTCCTTCTATTTCCATATCTTCCCTTATAGCTTTTGCCAACATTTCAATTGCCATAATAAATAAAATTGGCAAAAGTGGGCAGCCCTGCCTAGTACCTGCTTCTAATTTCACTTCTTCTGTGTCCTCATCGTTTACTCTAACTGTTGCGGTACCTTGCTGATATAGTTGTTCAATTGTCTTCCTAAATTTATCTCCGAATCCATAGCATTTGATTATCTCATTAATTGTTACCCATTGTAAAGAATCAAATGCTTTGAAAATATCTAATGATAATAGTCCTACTTTTTCTTTTATTTGTCCAACCACATCTATTAAATCTATAACTCTTCTTGTCAAGTCCGACATATGTCGACCTTTCAGGAAACCCACTTGATCCTCATTTATATAGCTGCCCATAAATTTGTTCAATCTATTAGCCAATATCGCTGTGAAGATCTTAGCATCCTGGTTTATCAATGAAATTGGTCTGTATGATTCAACTTTTTCCAAATCCTTCCCGGGTTTTGGCAATAACACTATTATGGTCCTATACCATGAAGTCGGAATTTGTCCACCTTCCAATATATAGTTATAAAGTTTAGTCAATTTTGGAACCACTAAATCTTTAAACTCCTTATAAAATTCAGTCCATCTTCTCTAGGCGCTTTATCTGTTTTTAATCTAGCAATAACCTATTTTATTTCCTTTTCCGTTATCCTATCTTCCATTCTATTCCTGTGTTCCTGATCTATCTTATTAATTATAAGTTTCTCCAATTGTTTTTTAATTTTATCTCATCTATCTTCTTTTTTGCATATAACTCCTGATAAAAATCCTTCACAATTTTGCATTTGTCTCCAGTTCTATTACATCTAACCCCATCTTTTCTAATCAAAACTCCAATTTCCCTTTTTTCTCTTTTTTCTTTTGCAGCCCTTGCTAATAATTTTAAATTCTTATTACTGTATTCAAAAAATTCTCTTTTTAAATAAACCAAGTCTCTTTTTACCTTATCTATATCTTCCTATCAATTCAGACCTTTAATCTTTGTAAATTATCAAAAACCTTCTTATCCTTAGTTCTTGCATGTTGTTCTTGTAAATGTTTTAAAATTTGGAATATAACTGGAAGATAATTGGACAGCATTACTCAGGTGGAATTGACTTTGCTATTTAAATTTGGAATATAATTGGAAGACAATTGGGCAGCACTATTCAAGTAGAATTAGACTTTTCTATCTAAATCTGGAATATAACTGGAAGATAATTGGACAGCACTACTCAAGTGGAATTAGATTTTTTTAATCTAAATTTGGAAGGTTGAAATGGACCTTGATCTTGGATTACAATAAAATTGTATAGGGTTTTTTACTTCTTGATTGATATAAAAAGGGTCTGCTGGGGCTAATAGTATATAAAGTGAGAGGTGTAATCTGGGAGTTACATTATTAGTCTAATTGATACTGGAGCTAGAGCAAGAATTTGGGGACATAAAAGGAGTGGCTGCTTTGAAATTGGTTATTGATGCTACAATGGATAAATTTGTGAAAGGAAAAGGAAAAGAGGAAGAGGTCGTGAGATCTAAGAAAAAAGATAAGGCTGCTGTGGAAGATACAACATCATCAACATCATCACCGGAGCCTGCAGCAATGGACCAAACACAATTAATGGTTGAGATGGGTAAATTGTTTCAGAAATTTGAACGAATGGAGGAGGCAAATGTGAAAGGCTTTCGGGAAATTAATGAAGCAAGGGGGAAAGCTAAAAATGAAATTATGGGAAAAACAAGATAAATTGGTTACAATGTTTCAAGATTTTGCTCATAAAGTTAATTTCACTTTTCAAAAATTGGAAACAAATGTTAATTTGATGCAAAGGGATATGAAATTGACGCAAACAGATATGAAGGGATTGCATGAGGAAAATAGGGAAGTAAAGTTGAAAGTGGAGGTGCAAGAGAAAAGGTTAGATATGGTGGAAGAGATGATGAGAATGAAAGCGTGGCGCCAAAATGGCCGCCGCGCTCTTTGCAGGGGCCCCCCACCCGGACTCAGACATCCGGGTGAGTTAGGGGGCGTGGCCACCCCTCTATAAAAGGGGTGGCCACGAGGCAGCCGAGCTGCCATTTTAAAATAGCGACGGAGAGGAGAAGTTTTCTCCGTCGCTGTTCTTCTGATTCTTCGGCTCTTTAGCCCTACTCTTTCCCGGCTGGGAAGGAGGAATCTTCCACAGAGCCTTTGGTTTGCTGGCTGCTCTGTGTTTTTGGCGATTGGGTTGATCCCTGGAAAGGGATCCTGCTCTTTATCTCAGATATGCCTCCCAAACAGAGGGCCTCGGCGACGAAGCCGCGGCCAACGGGGAGGGCTTTTGGCCCTGCGCAACGCGGGGGGCAGCCATCAGGTCGGAGGACCAGGGCTGCGCCCACGCAGCAGGGCACTACCTCCACCGATACCGGTGGGGAGATGCAGGCTGCTTGGCCCTCGGCTAGTCAGCCTTCGACCAGCCCTTCTGGGGCTTCGGCCCTCGGCCCGCAGTTGCCGGCCATGGGCCCGGTCAGCGGGGGTGGGCCCGGTGCTGGTGCACAGCACGTTCCACCTCCGGCCCCTCATGGGCCGGAGTTTTGGGCATGGCCCTATTTGGGCCCAGCCTCTCATGCTGGGGTTCCTGGTCAAATGCCTGGTGGGCCGTCCGGCCCACCCGGCCCACTTTACACTGGGGGATCTGTGGCAGTTGACACGTTGCTAACGCGTTTAGCTGTGCTTGAGGCATCCTTAGGGATAGCACGCAACCCCATGTTAGGTGGCCCTCACTCACTGCGGGGGGCCCTTTGGGTCCACCGGCTACCGCAATGGCCGCCACACTGCAACAAGCGGACAGCCGGGTTGAGCTGCTGGAGATGCTCCGGCCTGCCCCGGCCGGTGTCTCGCAGCTCCCTGTTCATCCGGAACTACAGCAGGAGAGTGGTCAGGTGCGGCCCCAGAGCTCGATTCCGGTTGCGAGCTCCGACGCCCGCCATGGGCCGGAACCCCCAGTGGGGGCAGCTCACGGGGGTGCACCTAGTGAGTATCAGGTTCAAGTTAATGCACCCACATCACAGCCCACTTCCAATGGGGGGGGTTCAGTGGCCATGGCCTCGTCATGTCGAGGCGAGTGGGCATCAGTTGCCAGCCTATCCCAGTGCCCCTTGGTTCCATATTGGTGCAGCGTTGGAGGTGGGGGTTTCTGCCCCCGGGGCAGTGCTGGGCATCGCAGGGACTGTCCAGGTTCCGCTGCATATGCCCCGGGTACCTAATGTGCCGGTGACGGCCTTGCCGACGGCTGGTTATTCGTTGCCCCTTGGTGATCATTTGTCCCAGGTCATGAGGGAAAAGATTTGGCGGGGGGATATATTCTCCCTATTGAACCGTGAGCCCACTAAGGAGGAGAGAGAGGGACAGGATGACAAAGACAAAGAGTTGTCCCGCCGTCGTAAGCCACCACGCACCTGGGCCAACTGGTTGCCCGCATATCTTATTTATATGGCGGTGTACCTCAGGGCCCGGCCTGACCTGGCCATTCCTATGGTCCAATATTTGGACAATATTTACAGGGCAATGGTGGATTTTCCTGGTCCATCGTGGTTGGCTTACGATGAGGAATTTAGAATGAGGATGCCCTTGCACCCGGAGATGAGATGGGATGAGCCCTGTCAGAAATTGTGGCTATTGTACATGACCCCCACACGTCCGGCGCCTGGGGATAGGTACCATTGTGGCCATGCCGTTCAGAGAGCTGCTCCAACGCAGGCTTCCCGCCAGCTGGCGGGGCAGGGGGTTCCAGCCCGCTTGCTGTGTTGGAGCTTCTCGGCTAGCGGTGTGTGCAATAAGCGGCAGTGCCGATACAAACATGAGTGTCCCTCTTGTGCTGGCCCCCATGCCGCCGCCGCGTGTCCGCGGGCCAGCGGGTCACGGGGCAGAGGAAGAGGTGGACAGGGAGCGGGCAGAGCTGCTGCTGAAGGAGCTAGTCAGACAAAAGGCCCCCTCCCCAGTTAATGTGTATATGTTGGAGCGATGGCTCTCAACTTATCCAAGGAGAGAGGACGTGAAGTACCTCCTTGAGGGTTTCCAGTGGGGCTTCCGAATCCCATTCAAAGGAGTGCGGGGACCCCAAGATGCACCCAATTTACTGTCCCTGAAGGGTAGAGAAGAGGTGGCTGCCCTGAGTATCGCTAAGGAGGTTGAGGCCAAGAGGGTGGCAGGCCCCTTTTCTGTACCACCCTTTCCCAACCTGAAGGTCTCCCCTCTGGGGTTGGTACCCAAAAAGGCCCCGGGGGAATTTCGTTTAATCCACCATTTATCGTACCCGGCGGGTTATTCTGTCAATGATGCTATCCCTGATGACCTTTGTTCGGTCAGGTATACCTCCTTTGACCAAGCCCTGTGAATGGTGCGCTCTTGTGGTCCTGGTGCCCTCCTGGCGAAATGCGACTTTAAATCGGCATTCCAATTGTTGCCAGTGCAACCCGAGGACTTTGAGCTATTGGGTTTTAGATTCCAAGGGAAGTTCTATGTAGATAAGGCCATGCCTTTTGGCTGTTCTATATCCTTTTCAGCATTTGAACGTTTTAGCACCTTCCTTCAGTGGGCCTTTTTTCACAGGTCCGGGTCTCGGTCTGTAGCCCATTACCTCGATGACTTTTTGTTCGGGGGTGAACGGGGCTTGGACACGTGCACGCATCTCCTCACCACATTTCAGATGCTAATGCAGGAACTGGGTGTCCTTTAGCGCCTGAAAAGACCGAGGGCCCAACCACTACCCTCACATTTCTGGGTATTGAAATTGATACGGTCGCACAGGCATCTTGGTTACCCATTGAGAAGGTCACCCAGATCTCCGCGATGATTTTGGCCTTGCTGGCCAAATGTGAGGTGTCACTTCGTGAGCTTCAGGTACTGCATGGCCACCTTAACTTTGCCTGCAGGGTGGTTACGCCTGGCAGGGCATTTGCTCGGCGCCTATGCAACGCTATGTCTGGCCTGACAAGGCGCCATTATAGGGTCCGACTAACCAGGGGCATGCGGGCCGACCTTTTGGTTTGGCTCTCATTCCTGTGGGACTTCAACGGGGTATCCTTTTGGAGGTCCGACCTTTTAGTTTCCCCTAGGTTTCAAGTACAGTCGGATGCCTCCGGCTGCCTGGGATATGGGATTTACTTCCAGGGGAGGTGGGCTTATGGCCAATGGCCTCCAGCATGGCGGGGCACGGATCGCCTCCGCGATCTTACATTCCTTGAGTTTTTTCCAATCCTGGGAGCTTTGATGCTATGGGGCAAGGAGTGGGCCGACTCTGTGGTTCACTTTTGGTGTGACAATGCTGCTGTAGTGCACATTGTCTATGCTCAGACCTCTAAATCACCCAGGGTGATGGCTTTAGTTCGCCAATTCGGGCTACGTAGCCTACGCCTCAACGTGCTTTTTAGGGCCAGACATGTACCAGGCATTAAAAATGATATTGCTGATGCTTTATCCCGCCTGCAGATCCCCCGGTTCCGTGCCTTGGCTCCGGACGCAGAGGAGTTCCCCTCGCCACTCCCGGCCGAGATTTGGACATTTGGCAAGGAGAGGTGAACCGGGCGATCGGCATGTCCTTGGCGCCCCGCACGCGTAAGGCGTATCATCATGCTTTCGTTCAATTTAAAAGCTTTTGTGTGCAACTTCAGTTGCCCGAGGTGTGGCCCATTCCAGTGGAACAGATTTTACAATTCATGGTTTATTTACACAGTCAGCACCTCGCTCCCCGCACTATAGCATCCAGGCTGTCAGCATTGGCATTTATTGCAAAGGTGAGGGGTTTTGCTGATAGCATGAACGATTTCCGCATACGGCATGTTTTGGAGGGGTGGACACGGGAACGTGGCCGCCGCCCGGACACTCGTCACCCAATTTCACCAGAGGTCCTGACCCACCTTGCACGAGGCTGGCCTCACCTATGTTTTGACAGGTATGAGGCAGCTCTTTTTCATGCGGCTACCACGGTGGCCTTCTTTGGAGCGCTCCGCATCAGTGAGTTGGTACTACTGTCTAAGGCAGATGCGACTCGTAGGGCACTGGAACTCGACGATGTCTATGTTTCTAATGAGTGGGCTCAGTTGAGGATACGGTCCTCAAAAGTTGATCAGCATGGCGTAGGCAGTGGAGTTAGACTGCTACGATGTTCCATTTCAGACATCCATCCGGTTGGTGCCCTACAGGAGTTCTTGGCAGTGCGTGGCACGCACCCTGGCCTGTTTTTCTGCCACCAGGATGGGTCTCCCCTTACTAAATTTCAATTTTGGAAGGTGACCGGTATGGCACTTTCCAGTGTTGGCCTCCCAGGGGCTCGTTACAGAACCCATTCATTTAGAATCGGCGCTGCTTCAACTGCAGCTGCATTTGGGTACTCCAAGGCTGATATACGCCGTATGGGAAGATGGGGATCTATGCGTTTTGCATTATATGTTCGTCCTCTTCAGACATGAGTACCATTTAAGTCACTGTTCTCTTTTTTCTCTTACAGACCCTGTGTGTCCCCGCACACCGGTGGCAGTATGGCTGGTGGGCCACAGGTACGTGCACTGGGCAGCGCAGTATGCTGCGGTGACAGAGTGGGGACCCCAGCTTGAACTGCATATGGCCGAATGCATACGTTGGTACGGTAAGCGTGGAATGAGATGGCGGGAACTGTTGCCATTCCTTTTCTCCATTAGGGATGCTGAACCGCCTGATGTCCTTGTACTGCACCTCGGGGGCAATGACCTCGGCCAGGTCACTGGCCTTTCTTTAAAATTCGCGATGTGCAGAGACCTAGCTTATTTGCATTATGTGTGGCTGTTCACAAGGCTGCTATGGTCGGACATCATACCACGTCACGCTTACAGGGGAGGTATTGACCTCCGTGCCCTTGACCGTGCTCGTCGCTCGGTGAACAGGGCAGTTGCCCGGTTCGTGGCAGACAAGGGTTTCGGGATGGTCATCCGACACCCCACCATTAGTTTACAAAATTATGATCTGTATGCAGGGGATGGGGTCCACCTGTCGGATAGAGGTATGAACCTCTTTTTGGAAGATTTGCAAGCAGGCCTGTTGACCGAGCTGACGGTCTGGGGGGGGGGGGCGGTGAGTCTTCATTGAAGCCTCCCCGTGTGGCGGGTAGCACTGGTAAGGTAAAGATTTATGACCCATAGGTATCCGGCAGGTTCGCAATTGACTGGCCAACACTTAGACAGGTACAGGTGTAATAACAAACCACAATTGGCCCTTGGGTTCTGGCTTTTTTGCCCATCCCACACTGTTGCTGAGGTTTGACAAACCAGGCAAGAGGTGATGGCAGGAGCTTTTCAGCATGCATCACCCCGTGATTTGACGGATACACATCAGAGGGTGGGGTCAGTAGATCGTTTATTGACTACGGTCAATAATTTGTTTGTGTCAACAAACAAATTGATACAAATGGATACATTGTAGCCAATTGCCGTTGGCAATTTTGGGAGGAACCTTACCAGTGTTACTGCAGCCTGCTTGCCTTAAGAATTATAATTGGATGAGTACCAATTGAAAGTTATAATTCGGACTAGGGCATTATTCAATAAAAGTGGCCCAATGCCTTTATCCATATACCGGTGTCTGAGTCTTTCTTTGGGGGGTGCGCCTGCAATGAAAGTGCGGCACCAAAATGGCCGCCGTGCTCTTTGCGGGCCCCCTCCCACCCGGACTCAGACATCCGGGTGAGTTCGTGGGCGTGGCCACCCCTCTATAAAAGGGGTGGCCACGAGGCAGCCGAGCTGCCATTTTAAAATAGCGACGGAGAGGAGAAGTTTTCCCTCCAACCCCTCCCTAGTGAACAGTGTGATATTTTGGCCGCTTTGGGGCCGGGTGGGAATTTTTGGTTGGAACCCACAATTGGCCCTTGGGTTCTGGCTTTTTTGCCCATCCCACACTGTTGCTGAGGTTTGATATAGGGGTTTCTCTTGTTCTTGACTTTGGTCACTTAGGCGGGTAGCACTGGTAAGGTAAAGATTTATGACCCATAGGTATCCGGCAGGTTCGCAATTGACTGGCCAACACTTAGACAGGTACAGGTGTAATAACGTTGACCGGTCAACGACAAACCAGGCAAGGGGTGATGGCAGGAGCTTTTCAGCATGCATCACCCCGTGATTTGACGGATACACGTCAGAGGGTGGGGTCAGTAGATAGTTTATTGACTACGGTCAACAATTTGTTTGTGTCAACAAACAAATTGATACAAATGGATACATTGTAGCCAATTGCCGTTGGCAATTTTGGGAGGAACCTTACCAGTGTTACTGCAGCCTGCTTGCCTTAAGAATTATAATTGGATGAGTACCAATTGAAAGTTATAATTCGGACTAGGGCATTATTCAATAAAAGTGGCCCAATGCCTTTATCCATATACCGGTGTCTGAGTCTTTCTTTGGGGGGTGCGCCTGCAAAGCAGAATATTGTGATACACAATCTTTTGGAACAAACACCAGACCAGCTGAAGGATAGAATAATTGACTGGCTGAATAATTTGAAAATGGGGAAAGATTTTGTCAACGAAGATATTGCAAACATTTATAGATTGGGGGTGAGAAGAGGAAGAAGTGCTCCTAGAAATGTTTTAGTCAAATTTGCAAATTGGGGGGATAAGCTAAAGGTGATGGCCTTTATAAAACAAGCTGGGTCTGGTGTTTTGAAAATTGATGGAAATGATGTGGAGGTTTATAACGATATTGCAGTCAATGAGCGGGTTTGGCGGTATAAAATGAAACTAGTAACCAAAATTTTGATTTCACGTGGGATAAAATACAATTGGAGATTTCCACAGCAGCATTTTCTTTTCCATGACAAGAAAATGCATACAATTGATGCAGAAACAGATGCATTGGATTATTGGAGCTCAATTGAATTGGTTGAGGTGTCTTCAAGAGAATGGCTGGCATTAAGGAAAGATTTGTTAGAGTCTGGAGGGATAAAAAGAGATTATGGGGGAATGGAGCAGGAGGGGGCAGCTGGAGGGAGGGAGGAGGGATTGAAGGTAGAGAAAGGGGCTGGAGAAGGATGAAGTATCTGGAGGAGAGAGGTCAGGATAGATGGGTAAGGAATATAAACATCTTCAAAGTTTAAAAGAGTAGTTAAAATTTAAATCTATTATTTTAGAATATAGCGCTGGAGCACTGTCTTCTTTTTTTTGTTTAGGTCACATCTTCCACGTGTCCCCCCTTTGGGTACAAAGGCGGCTTTTTTGGGTAAAAAGGTGGGGAGGGTAGAGATGAATGTTTTATGTAGTAGGTTTAGTTTTAATTGTGGGGCTGAATGTTGCACACCCAATGGAGAAATCGGAGATTGTAGAGGAGTGCATTTGCCAATACTATGAGAAATATAAAGGTTCTAATGTGGAATGTGAAGGGTACAGGAACTCAAGTTAAGAGGAGAAGAATTGAATCAGCCTTAAGAAGGGATAGGCTGGATGTGATCTTTCTTCAGGAAACTCATAAAAAAATCTCAGGATACAAACAAGATATTTTTAAAATCGATGCAATACTACGAAAAATCATTTGGTACTTCAAAGGCAAGAGGGGTGGCTATTTTGATTTCAACTCGGTTGGGTTTTGAAATGACAAGTAGGGCAGATATTTGATAATAAAAGGAAAGACTGATGAGGAAGAAATAACATTGGTGAATATATATGCTCCAAATGATCAGCAAGAGGCTTTTCTAGAGAAAATGTACAAAATATTAGAGAAAGAGATAACGACTAAAATGATAGTGGCTGGAGACTTCAACTTAATAAGGTCAAATCTAGATTGTACAAATCTACTAAGATGTGGGGAAAGAACTAAGAAGCCGATTTTGAACAATTGGTTGACTGGGTTAGGATTGAAGGACACATGGAGAGAGTTCAAGGGGTCGGAAAGGGTTTACACTTATTTTTCACATGTACACTATTCATATTCTAGAATAGACTATGTATTTGTAACAGAGAATGTAATCAAAAGCATAGATGAGGTAGATGTAGGCATTTTCAAGGAATCAGATCATGCAAAAATGATGATAGAGTTGAGGATAGAGGATCGGGAGAAAAAAAGAAGGGTCTGGAGATATGATGCAAAATTATTTAAGGAACCTAAATTTAAAGAACAAATAATGGAGAATTGGAAGGAGAGTTGGTATTGGAATGACACGGATGAGGTGAACTTTAATGTGGTATGGGGTGCCATGAAGTCGGTTTTTAGAGGGGAAAGTATTAAATTGGCTAGTATTAGGAATAAACAATGTAAAGTGGAACAGGATAAAATTGAGAATGAGATACTTGTAAATTCTTGCTTTCAAACTGCTGGGTTGGCAGGAGCTGGGACAGAGATGGGCGCTCAATCTGTCATGCAGTCCCCGGGTCTCGAACTGCCAACTTGCCAGCATTCTAGCTAACAAGATGAGCTTCATAACCATTGAGCCACTGCAGGCTATGGAAAGACTGTGATGTGGTTTAATACATTTTACAACTGAATGGGTTTATAACGCTGCTCTCAAAAGACAGCACAGGGAATGAGATGAATCACTACAGTATCCAATCATGCACCTTTTCTTATGTTTTCTTTCATTTGTCCCAATTAAGTGCTTTGTGCAATCATTGCCTGCCCATACCTGTTTTCTTCTTTCATTAGCAGCTGACTGATGAGCTCAAGTGGTGTACATACAAAGATTGTGATATTTTTGAACCACAATCGGGCATACCCTGGGCAACAGCAACCTTGTTCTAGAATGAATTTACCAAATAGGTGGCTCCATTTTGGCAGTTTCATGTCTGGCCTACACATTGAAGAAGAAGAAGTGTATTAGAAACATCTTGTAGTATGCAGGGTCTTTAAGAGAAGCATTTAAATAGAAACATCCTCTCTTTGTGAATGTGTACTTTCTTTAGAGCTCTAGGTAGAACTTAAAACTGAATGGGAGAAGGTAGTCTTCTTTTCACAGTAAATTTGATGTTTAATGGCTGTTCCCTTTATTTACACAGTGCTTTAAAGAAAAACCCTTTTCTTAAGCTGTTCAATCAAGGCAAACTTGATTTGCCCAGCATTGATTTCTGTGCATTTCTACGTTTCAACATTAGAATTCCTGGGAGGTAAAGATGGGGGAAGAACTCTTTGGTTTAAAATAGAGAAATGATGGTAATTGACCATTCTGGAAATTTAGGGAAGAAAAGAGCAAGGGATAAAACCCTTCAGCTGGAAAAGCAACTACAAATTATCTGGATTCTAGTCAGCAACATAGACATGTAACTTGAAGAGAAAGGGCCCAAATAGAATTGTCCAAGGGTTAAAGAGTGGGTAAGTATCAAAATAACAAAACTTGAGGGAAAGTATTTTGGGGACTACACTTCCCAGAGGCTCCAGCAACCATGGCTAGTGTAATTTCCAATAATACTTTGTGCCAGGGGTACTTGAAGAGCAGAGGAGTCTTAAAATGATTGTGTTAACAGTTTTGTAAGCTTAGAAAGATAGAAATAAAGTTTCAGACAAACCAAGATTATGCAGTGAATGCCTAAAGGATGTTCTTTGGAAGAGTTCCACAGTAAATTCATTTTTGGTTGTATACATTGATCAATCCTTGAGTTACCTTAGACTGTAAATTCACATCTCAAAGTGAGGGTTACTATAGCATTTTGTTGGTTGACTTATCCTGCACCTTATGTCATGTGTGTCATGTGTGGCTTTGATGATGAGAAAAACATGATTTTGGAATGTGTATCTTCAATCAATGGTTCTTTCCCTTTGATCTGTGCAGTCTCTGAATCAGAGGCTCTCCATGGGGGTTTGGAGATGTTGTAATGCATCTAACCCTGTAAAAAGAATGAGGTTCCACTGGAAGCCATGCATCCCCCTTCAGCAAGCTATGGCACTTCACATGAAACCGATTAAGTGTGCAGGAATGGCTTTGTCAAAGAGAAGCAAAACTCCTTCATGAGTGCTTGGGGGTGGGTGGGGGATATTGTTAGCAATGGGGAAGAAGGATGTCCTGAAAAACCCCTAATGTTTTGCAAGTACAGGAGTGAAGCATGGATTTATATTGTGTATCCAAGAATAAGGCCAAGTCTAAAGGCAAGGTGGGGAGGGGGAAAGGCAGAGAAATCAAAGCAGACCATTAGGAAGAATGGTTATCTAGAAAGTTTGCCCTAGGCAAAGAGTTAATCCAGGCCTGGGAAGAGAGAGCATTGGTAGTCAAAACCCTTTAATGGCCTAAGCCCTATGATAATTAGTCCTGCCCTGGAGGTAGCTAATAGTGCCGCCACTCCAGCTTGAAATGGGAGCTTGATCCACTGCTGCGGCCCTAATCCGCTGCACACAATGGAAGCTGAACTAATTCACTGAGTAAACACTTTCTCCAGTTACTTACAAGCTGTCTTCTTTTAGCCCTGTACCAAATAGATTCACCTCCAAGGCTCAGAAAGAAAATCAAGGGTCTCTCCCTCCCTTTCTTTCTTTTTCTCTCCCCATCACTCCAAAACCTATAGATGGATATCAGTTGTAGAATCTGGAAAAATGTCCTCTGTAACTAACAATATAGACTTTTAAATGATGTGTCTTTAAAAAAAGGTATGTCTTCTTGTTTTGGATTTCCATCTTTCTCTTACATAAGAACATAAGAACAGCCTTGCTGGAACAGGCCACAGCCCATCCAGTCCAGCATTCTGTCTCACACAGTGGCTCACCATTTCCTTCAGGGTATTCCCAAGCAGATGCCTTCACCTGCTTAGGATTCCCTGGAAATGATATTGAGAGATATCCTGCCTATCTCTCCAACCCGGAGGTTGTCCTTAAGTATCCATAATTATAGCCATTGATACTCTTGTCCTCCATGAACTTGTCTAATCCTTTCTTAAAGCTGTCAAGACTGACAGCTGTCACCACTTCTTCTGGCAGGGAGTTCCATAGACCAGTAATCCTCTGGGTGAAAAAGTACTTTCTCTTATTTGTTTGAGAACTAGTACCCAAAAGTTTCTTGGAGTGTCCCCTAGTTCTAGTGTTATGCGATAGGGAAAACAGTTTTTCCTTATCTACTTTGTCCACACCGTGCATGATTTTATAAACTTCAATCAGGTCACCTCTTAGACGTCGTCGTTCAAGAGTGAAGAGGCCCAACCATTGCAGCCTCAGATGGTAAGGAAGGTGTTCCAGTCCCCTAATCATTCTGGTTGCCCTCCTCTGCACTTTTTCCAGCTCCATAATATCCTTCTGGAGGTATGACGACCAGAACTGTTCTCAGTATTCCAGATGGGGCCTCACCATAGATTTATAAAGAGGCAAAATGACACTTGCTGACTTATTTTCTACACCCTTCCTAATGATCCCTAGCATTGAGTTTGCTTTTTTCACTGCTGAGGCACACTGGGTTGACACCTTCATTGAGTTGTCCACCAGGACACCAAGGTCCCTTTCCTGGTTTGTCGCAGAGAGTTCAGACCCCATCAGTTTATAAATGTAATTGGGGTTCTTTGCCCCAACATGCATTACTCTGCACTTACTAATGTTGAAACTCATTTGCCACTGTTTTGCCCACTCCCCCAGTGTCAAGAGATCCCTCTGGAGCTCCTCACAATCTCTCACAGTTTTCACTACCCTGTATAATTTAGTGTCATCAGGAAATTTGGCTACCTTGCTTTTTACTCCTACCTCTAGATCATTTATGAAGAGGTTGAAAAGCAGGGGTCCCAGTACTGAACTTTGGGGGACCCCACTCTTTACTTCCCTCCACTTGGAGAAGTGTCCATTGAGTGCTACCCTCTGTTTCCTGTCCCTTAGGCAGTTGCTGATCCACGACAAGACCTATCCCTTTATTCCATGACTGGTAAGTTTATTCAAGAGCCTTTGGTGTGGGACCTTGTCAAAAGCATTCTGAAAGTCCAGATAAACAATGTCAACTGGATCCCCCTTATCCACATGCTTGTTGACACTCTCAAAAAAATTCCAACAAATTAGTGAGGCATGATTTGCCCTTGTAAAAGCCATGTTGGCTCTCCTTTAGCAGCGCCTTCTCTTCTATGTGCCTATTAATTCTATCTTTTAGGATGGTTTCCATCACTTTACCTGGTCAAACTGACAGGTCGGTAATTTCCTGGATCACCCCTGGATCCTTTTTTGAAAATTGGTGTTACATTCGCTACCTTCCAGTCATCAGGCACAAAGCCTGATTTGAGGGAAAGATTATATATTTTGGCTAGGAGATCAGCAATTTCATCTTTAAGTTCCCTGAGAACTCATGGATGGATGCCATCTGGTCTTGGTGATTTGTTAGTGTTTCGTTTAACAAGACATGCAAGGACCTCCTCCCTGGTTATTTCTATCTGGCTTAATTCTTCGGTTTCCCTCCCTACGAAGATAGGCTCTGTTTTGGGCATGTGGCCTCTGTCTTCTTCAGTGAATACTGAAGCAAAGAATTCATTGAGTCTCTCTGCAATCTCTGTTTCCTCTTTAATAACCCCTTGCCTTCCATTGTCATCTAATGGTCCAATGGCCTTCCTAGTTGGGTTCTTACTTCTAATGTACTTAAAGAAGTCTTTGTTATTTCTCTGAGTATTTTTAGCTATACGCTCCTCAAAGTCTTGCTTTGCTTTCCTAATTGTTGCCTTGCATTTGTTCTGCCAGAATTTATGTTTCTGCCTGTTGTCCTCATTCGGACAAGCCTTCCATCTTCTAAATGAGCTTTTCTTGCTCTTGATCACTTCCTGAACAGCTCCTGTAAGCCACATTGGAGTCCTCTTGGATCTGGCAGTGCCCTTTTTCCTTTTGGGTATGCATTCCAATTGAGCCTCTGTGTTGTTTTTGTAAACAGCCTCCATGCCTCTTGGAGTGTTTGGACTCTCTCAATTTTCCCTTTCAGCTTCTTTTTTACTAGTTTCCTCAACTTTGGGAAATTTCCTTTTTGAAAATTTAAGGTCTCTGTGTTAGATTTTATCAGTGACTTGCGGTCTATGATCAAGTTAAACATAATTGAGTTGTGGTCACTGTTCCCTATTGGATCAGTCACATTAACATCTTGCACCAGATCCTGAGTATTACTCAGGATCAAGTCAAGGATTCTTGTACCTCTAGTTGGGTCTTCAACCATCTGTCCCAGGGAACAATCATTTAGCATATCTAGGAACTTTATCTCTTTATCATTTGCTGAACAACAGTTCACCCAGTCTATGTGAGGGTAATTGAAGTCCCCCATTATAACCAGGCTTCCCTTCTTGGATGCCTCCTTTACAACATTCTCCAACTGCCAGTCTCCCTCAAGAGTTTGGGTCGGAGGCCGATAGTATATGCCTACTGTTAGACCATCCTTGTGGCCTGGTACTCTTACCCACAGAGCTTCTAATGGTGACTCCAAATCACCTAGATATTCCAATTCATACGATTTTATCACTTCTTTGACATAAAAGGCTACACCACCTCCCGTTTGCCCCTTTCTATCCTTCCTGTACAGTTTGTAGCCTGGGATAACTGTATCCCATTGGTTATCATCCGTCCACCAGGTTTCAGTGATACCAATAATATCAATATTCTTATCTATTGCTAAGTATTCCAGCTCCCCTATTTTGTTCTGGAGGCTTCTGGCATTTGTATTCAAGCATTTATATATGCTTTCCTGATACAGTCTTTTCAGTCCAGTTCCATTGTTAGACTGCCTCTTGCATCCTTGCTCTGCTCAGTAATTTTTGCATCCTCCTCACTACTCAAATACATACTTTCCTGAACCGGATGCTGCCCAGCTCCTGTCGGCTTTCCCCAGTTATCAGTTTAAAAGCTGCTCTGCAGCCTTTTTGATGTTGAGTGCCAGCAATCTGGTCCCATCATGGTTCAAATGCAACCCATCCCTCCTGAACAGATTTGGCTTGTCCCAAAATGTTCTCCAGTTCCTGACAAATCTGAAACTCTCCTCTCGACACCACCGCCTCATCCACGCATTGAGGCTTCTGAGCTCTGCCTGCCTGGTAGGTCCTGCGCGAGGGACAGGCAGCACTTCTGAAAATGCTACCTTGGAAGTCCGGGACTTCAATCTTCTTCCTAACAACCTGAATTTGGCTTCCAGGACAGACCGCTTGGCCTTCCCAACATCATTGGTACCAACGTGTACCATGACAACTGGCTCGTTCCCAGTTCTCTCTAACAATCTATCTAGATTTCTTGTGATGTCTGCAACTTTTGCACCTGGCAGGCAAGTCACCATACGGTTATCATGTGCATCACAAATCCATTTCTCTGCATTTCTAATTATTGAATCGCCTAGTACAAGGAGCCTCTCTCCTGCAATCTGTTCATCTACATGCACCTCATCAACCATATTAAGGGAGAGAACCTCAGTTTGTTCCTGTTGTTTATCTTCCTGGATTTCATCAAGTGTGATGAAGGAGAGATCATCAGGTGGAACCAGTTGTTCCTCTGTGTGTTCCTCATCAGGTGTGATGAGGGAAAGAGCCTCAAATTTATTCTGTAATTTCAGACTCTCAGAGTGATCCCTTACTCTTCTCCTCCTTTGAGTCACATTCCTCCAAACATCTCCCTCCTGAGTTAGTGAAGGGCCTTCTCCCTCAGAACTGTGCCCTGTCTCTTCTTTGTCCAGCATAGCCTGCTCCGCTCTGTCCAAGAACACCTCAAGCTCCTTAATTTGTTGATGGTTAGATATGCGGGCCTCTAGCTGCTGGACCTTCTCTTCTAGTAGTGCAACCAGCTTGCACTTGCTGCAAGTGTAGTTCTCCATATGCTTTGGCAAGAACACAAACATGGCACAAGTATTGCAGGTAACTACAGCTGTTCCCTCAGAATCCATTTTAACAAGTGCAGTATTCTGGACCTCAAAAATGTACACGTTTACTACCTTTCTACCTAGTAAGACTATATTCTTCCTTTGTTACTAGTGTGCAATCTCGCAAGCCGTTAGGCGCGCGGGCCTCTAAAGCAGCTCTACTTCAACTGCAAAACTTACCAGTGCTCACTTCCTTTGCTTGGCTCTCCTCAGCAGCAGCTCTGCTTAAGAGCACGTGCAGAGTCAAAAGGGCTGACCCTGAAAGAGCTCAGAGCTTTTAAAGGCTAGTGTGGCTCCGCCCCTATGAGTCACAGTTCAGGGAAGGGCCTGGTGTGGCTCTGCCCCCCCTGCTTATCTGAAGATCCTTGCACAAGAATATTCAGGTGTTTAACCCTTTTGAAAAAGTCCCTGTTCTAGACTTGCCACATGTCAGCGTTTGGTCCTGTGATTCTGGATTTGGAGTGCATTCCCTGAATCTCCAGCTTTGGATGTAACAGCTCAGGAATACACTAATGCTCAGGCTTTTGCACTGAAATCTTCAGGAATGGGATTCTACTAACATGGTAACCCTACACAGAGTTGAGCAATTAGATAGCTCTATACTATGGACTTGATAATAATAATTATTTCGTGTCAGAGATTACTCTGGGTTGGAAGAATTTTTGCTAGAGAAACTCTGATCAGTGGATGCCCAAATGAGGCTCCTTTCATGTCCCCAAGTTCAGCCCTTGGGTATTGAAACCCAGCCTTCCAGTCTCCAAGCTCAGCATCTTAACCACTAAGCCACTGGCAAGTGAGGTCAGAAGATGACATTTTACTACTTCATAATAGAGTAAACCACCAAGGCTTCATTTGACAACCCTCCAGACTACTATAATGAGTGGGGCATGGGATTTCTGCCCCAAAGAACTATTCTTTTGCACATAATTAGGGCTACCAGACCATGGCTCAGGAATAGAGGTTATACAGCTCTGAAAGAGAATGCAGCCAGTGAATGCCCCAGATGGTTTATCCATGAGTTGTCTTTCCCACTTTTATTTTCCACTTGCTAAAGGAAGGCAACAGGCTTTCAACTGTCCTATGATCAACATCATGAGAGATGGTGAGCAAGCGATTGATGTGGGGAACAGAGCAGATGCCACTATGGCCACATTTTGTTGGGCATTGATCACCTCTACAAATAATATCCATATTCCAATGTTTCCTCCTTTTCCTTGAGTCCTCAATTGACTAGATCAGGGGTGCCCAAACCTTTTGAGCCGTGGGCCTGTCATGTGGTTCAGGGGGATGGTCACTATGGCTCCTGGGCAGGATCCAGCCCCCAATGCCAAGTCATTCGGCCCACATAGCCCTTGTTGCTCCCAGAAGAGGAAGTAAAACACATTTTATTTCCATTTCTGGGAGCAACAAGGGCTTTGTGAGCTGGATGAATTGGCATCAGGGGCCATATCCAGCCCATAGTTTGGGCACCCCTGGACTAGACTATCTGGGGAAGAATTTCTGCTCATCACAACTCACTTTCCATTCTTTTCACTGCCACAGTCATCTTCTCTAGGTTTGACCAAATCTTTTCACAATTGGGTCTTCCCATATTTTGGGGAACCTGCCAAGTGATCTTATTATTATTATGAAGAATTATTATTGTTATCATTTTTGGCCAAACAACATGTTATAAATAAATGAATGGCATGAAATTCACAATGACCTTTTCATTTAAACATCAAGATTTGTATGTGTTGTGTCTCATTTTCAGAAGAAAGATTGTGAAAGTGACGCATATCCATGGCAGGGGTAATATCTCTCTCCAAATGTTTTGCATGAGTCTCTCATCCAGGTCTACAAACTGCCTTTGAAAGGGAAACCCTAAAACTGTTGAAAACATCATCTACCGTAAATACTCGAGTATAAGCCAACCCAAATATAAGCTGAGGTACCTAATTTTGACCTAAAAACCCGGGAAAATAGATTGACCTGAGTATAAGCTGAGGGTGGGAAATCCAGTAGCTGCTAGTGAGTTTCAAAAATCAAAATACATGAAAATGTGGTAAAATTAATTACATTGTTGGCACATCTCAGTCCAGCGTGGTCTTGAGACCCTCATGGTCATTGACCTGAGTATAAGCTGAGTTCTCTTTTTGAGGCTAAAAAACTTGACTTTTACTCAGAGGTGCCTGGAGGACAATGGTCTATAGGGTCGCAAAGGGTCGGAATCGACTGTGCGACTGAACAAAAAATATACGGTATTTCATTATTCCTGTTTAAATTTCTTAGTTTACCAGCTTGTTTCATCTATGAGCCTTGGCCATAATGATTTCATCTTGTGTGATTTCTGCTCTTCAATATTTGGAAGTTAAGATAAAGAACCATAGGAGAGAAAAGGAGCCTTGAAGTTGCCCATCAACAGTTAACACTTTGACAACACACAACTCACCTAGTCAGCCTTGTTTCCTTTGGTGGGAGGTTTTCTTGCTGGCTTCCTTGGGTTATGTAACTCCTTCCAAAAGTAGGCTAGACTAGCCCTCTTCCTATTGTTCTTCCACCAACAGTTTATTCAGAAGGGCTGAGAAGGGGATTTTCGGTGGGTGAGGGCTGAACATTTTATTTTTCAACTTTTCATTGGTCTTAGTTCAGGTGTGAATTAATATGATATTTATTGGCATCTTCTCTATCTTTTTGAAACATAAATCTTATTGTAGGCCCCTCTGAATCCCAGCCTTGGGAGGAAGACGGGATATATACCAAACAATTAAATCAGTTGTATTGATAGTAATTAGTTATAAAATTTGTAGCTATGCATTTACATCAACACCTGTTCTGTCATTTGCTGGCTTCTTTCCCTGATGCATTTGCTCATTTTTGACCATGCATAAATGGCCAGCCTATGCTTAAGCTTTTCCGCCCCCAGCTAGCCAATTTTCCACTCAAAATCTTCCCTGGGTTGCTTTTGCTACAGAGTCAGGGGCCTATAGGCTCTTTGGTTCAGCCTAGTGGGTGAGAAAATGTTTAAGTGGCTCTGATTTGTAACGTTTAAGTTGAGAAAGAGAGAGATGCACAAGAAGGTAGCTTGTATTCCCTTAGAATAGGGCCTTCTCACCTTAAATACAGATTCTATCTCTGGACCCAGTGATAAGTGGAGCCAGAATGAGGAAATCCTGGTTTCCTCCATCAATCAATTCTGGTGGTGTTTTCTATTTTCACTGGATATCCAGGGGCTGTGGTGGCTCAGTGGTTAAGAAATTTGCCTTGTTAGTTGGAAAGCAAGCAAGTCAGTAGTTCGAGACCCGGGTACTGCATGATGATTTGAGCACCCGTCTCTGTCCCAGCTCCTGTACTCGCAAGAAATTGCAAGTACAGTAGATAAATAGAGACCACTTTGGTGGGGAAAGCTCTTGGGGGCATGAAAGGAGCCTCATCCAAGCGTCCCCTGAGTGGAGTCCCTCCAACAAAAATCCTTTCAACCCATAATAATTTCTGACACAAAATTATTACTATTACTGGATATCCTAATGAATCCCAACTAAGACTTCCTTGCACTCTCAGGTTGCTTTTTCTTCCTTATTTGAAGTACTTTTGGCCCCAGCTGAGTCTCATGAGGACAAAGTAACTCTCCTCTATTATTTTTGGCACAGGTGCCTATTTGCATACTTTTTCTTTTAAGATGATCATGGGAAGGGAGACAGAAATTGAGAATAGGCCTGTTAGCTACCTGCTCTGAGATTGCTAAGGAAGTGAGAACCCTCCTGGAGGCACACTCCTGCTATCAAACTTGTTGGCAAGTACTATTAGTGCAGTAGCTTGGAGCAAGAAAAATAATCATTTATTTTTGAAATGTGTGTGTGCATATTCTTATGCAAGAAAAATGGAAAAGAAATGGAAGAGAGAAAGAGAAACAGAGAATATCCCTGCTTGCATTAGCAGCAGCTTCTGTCTCCAGGCACTTTGGCAATGATACCTCATCCCATCCATTCAGCAACCCATTATCATTTCCCTCCTTCCCATTATTCCCCTTCAACCTTATCAGATGCAAGCATCAGCCTCAGACACTCCAACTAGAGCCTTGTAATTGTCCCCTGGTTGGTGCTCGATAGCACCTTGAACTGCCAGAGCAATCTCTGCTTAAAAAATAAGGAGGCGAGGAGAGAATTTGCCTGTGGCTATGTGGGATCCTTAATAGCTAACTCTCTGTGTGTGTGTTACATACACACACACACACACACACACACACACACACACACACACACACACACACACACACACACACACACACACACACACACACACACACACACGCACACACACACACAGAGGATTTTTATTTTCTACCAGACATTTTTGGATTAGGGTGGCCTAACCATGTGTACGTTCTACGTTTTTGTTTTAAATAATTTTTGGAATGAAAATTCCCTCCTGTGACCACCAATGTATTGTGAATATACAAGCAAAATGCATATCCTGGATCTCTTTATGTTTAAGGGCTGCCTGGTCTTTACACATTGCTCTTTGACATTCATTCTTGCATAAGAGCATCCAGGGCTGTAGATTCTCTGGCAGGCCTAGCATTAACCATCAAGAAGAATAATGCAGGTCTCAGGGACCATGGAGGGACAATTGATTGTTTAATTTAAAGTTTATTTTTGGATTTTTACTGCTATTCGGGGGGATGCATCCTTGTAGAATGTTCTATTTCAGGGTCCAAAATAATCAGGCTTACTTTAATTTGATGTACCTTTGCTTGGCAAGTGGAGGGTAGTCACTATTTGCCTCAAGGAATGCAATATTTTGGGCCAATTTTGCTTCAGCAGTGATTAAAAACTTTTTAAAGATGGTTCATGATGTCTTATTATGTGTATTAGGGGTTTCCAACCTATGGCCCGCAGACTGGCCCTGGCCCACCATGCCATTCCATTCAGCCCATCGCTGCCTCTCCGCCGCACCCGGAAGTGGAAGCGGGCATGTTTATGTCAACCATAAAACCTACCCACTGATGTCGTAAAAGCTCAATGGCCACCTGAACTTCACCTGCAGGGTGGTGGCTCTGGGCAGCGCCTTCTTGAGGTGCATCTGTGATGCCATGCATGGCCTGTCCAAGCCTTATCATAGGACCAGGGTGACATCAGGTATGCAGGAGGACCTGATGGTGTGGCGTACCTTTTTGGCTGACTTTAATGGGGTGTTCTTTTGGAGGTTGCCTTGGTCATTGGACGCCCTGTTTCAGGTCCACTCAGATGCTTCAGGTTCCTTAGGCTTTGAAAGATACTTTGTGGGCCGCTGGTGCAGCAGCTCATGGCCTGCACATTGGGGGTGCTTGGGTAGACTTAGGGACCTCACATTCCTTGAATTCTTCCCAATTTTGGGAGCCCTGTGGCTTTGGGCAGAGATTTGGGCCAACTCATCAATACTGTTCTGGTGTGATAACCTGGCCGTGGTGCACATAGTAAACTCCATGACTTCCAGGTCCCCCTAGGGTGATGTGGCTAGTGTGGGCTTTTGTCTTGAGTTGCCAGCAGTTCAATATACTGTTTCAGGTGCTGGGCCTCGATAATTCGGTTGCTGATGCCCTCTTCCGCCAACTGATGGCCTGGTTCAGACAGCTGGTGCCAGGGGCGAGGGACATGCCTGACATCCTACCAGACGGCATTTGGAGCCTTGGTGGGTAGAGGCTGACTGGGCTATTGGGTTATCGTTGGCACTAGGACGCGGACACTCTATGCTACTACTCTCATGCAATTTTCACATTTCTGTGTGGAAAAGGGGTTGCAAGATAATTGACCCATCCTAGTAGCACATGCACTGCAATTCATTGTCAGCCTGAGGGCCAGGGAGCTGGCCCCCAGGACAATTGGGGTCAGCTATCGGCCCTGACATTCCATGCAAAGGTTTTGGGGGTGCCAGTTACATTAAATGACTTTAGAATAAAGAATGTCCTGGAAGGGTGGTCGTGGGAGCACAGCCACGTTCCAGGTGACAGGGCACCGATTTCTCCGGTGGTGCTCTCACGCATTATGCAGACGTGGGAACACATCTACAACTCCCCTTACAATGTATGCCTGTTCCGGGTGGCCTCTTTGACAGCCTTTTGGGGGCCCCTCAGGGTTAGTGAATTGGTGGTTGCTTCTAAGCAAGATTTTTTGGGGTAGGGCACTTGAGGTAGCCAATGTAAGGGAAAGTGGGGGCATCTTCTTCCTAAGGATCAGGTCTTCAAAAACTGACCAGATGGCTAGGGGGGTGGAGCTCACCTTGGGCCCATGCTCATGGCAGGGACTGCCTAGTCAAAGCCCTGTCCGCCTACCTGCGGGAGCATGGGAGGGAACAGGGTCCTTTTGTTTATACATGCCAATGGCTCACCTTTAACCAGGTACCAGTTCTGGACAGTTACCAGTTCAGCACTGGATACGGTGGGCCTGAAGGGTGTGCGTTTTGGCACCCATTCATTCTGCATCGGGTTGGCTTCGACAGCTGCTGCCCTTGGCTACTCGTCAGAGGATATTAAAAGGATGGGATGTTGGGCCTCTGACAAGTTTAAGCTGTATGTATGCCCTCTGATGCATTAGGAGTGAGCGCCCTCACACTTCTCTCTTGTTGCAGGTTACACCTTGGGAGATCGGAGGGCATGAGTCCTGTTGGTGGGACACAGTTTCATTTACTGGGCAGTGCAACATGCAGTTGCTCTACCTGGGGGTACCGATTTGAGTTTGGATGAGGTGGCTGAGTTGGAGTGGAAGGGCTGTAGGGGTATGACCTGGGGGGGAGTTCTGGTCCTCCCAGTTTTCTGGTTATTCAGGTTTGACTCCAGACATTGTTTTGTTACATTGGGGGGAGGGGGGAGTAATGATTTAGGTAGGTTAAAAGGTGTAGCTATTTGTTTAGCAGTCCAGCGGGATCTGACAGAGGTCAGACTCTGCTGGCCTGAGGTACGCTTCATGTGGTCCAAAATCATTCCGCATAGGTGGTGGCGGGCAAACTGTGACCCACACCTTATTAATAAGGCCAGGAAGGGTATGAATGAGGTGAAGGTCCGGGCGGTGTGGTCGAACATCCTGAGATTCGGGTTGACTGAGCCGGGTTATACCGGGCGGATGGCGTCCACCTCACTGCCTTGGGCCTTGACATGTTTTTGAATGGCCTGCAGAGGGGCATCCAGGCCGAGCTGGTCGGTCTGGTGGGGGCAAGTGGTGTACCTGGATAACCCTTTGCTGTGGCGGTAGGTGAATGGTAGGTGAAGGCCTAGAATTATTCGGGGACGGCACTGGAAACCGGTAGATCTTTGCTTCCGCTTCTGGCTGGGAGGCATGCTCAGTGATCATTGACCATGTGGTTGGCCTACAGCCTTGAGGCTTGAGAACAGCATTGGACATTAAACCAGAATGGTGAGCTGGGATGGGGACTGTTGAAGAACAGGACAATCCCGGTAAGCTGGTATTCACCAAGATGTGAGTGGAGAAGGTGAAGTTGATCACCTTGGCTCCATCACTTAGACTTGCACTACTCAGCCCCTACCACAGGCAAAAACAGTTCAGTTATGAATTTGTTGTTAATAAAGTTTAATTCCAACACTGTGTCTGTCTCGTTATTCCAGGGGTTTGGGGGGCAAAGGCAAATATAATATTGATTGAGGAAAGGTAGATAAAGAACACATAGAAAAAGACAAAAACTCAACCTTTCTTCTTTCTCTTGTGCCAACTATGAAGGAAGATTAAAGAGGCTCAGAAATATGGCTGCCCCTTTGAAGATGTTGGGACAAAGGGCAAAATGGCCATCCAGCCCTTGAAGCTGACTGACAGATCATGACCCAGCCCCCAGCTTGAAACAGTTGTGAATTCCTGCCTTAGACTAATAATGATCTGCTCCACAACTGTGCTTCCCTCAGGGGCAGATGCAAGCAAGCAAGAATCCTCCTCTTTGTAAGGTTCAGATTTCCTCTCATTTGGGTACTGTGTCATACATATCATATATAACTCCTCATCTCCTAAGTTAAATTCATCTGATTATATAAAGAATGTGACTTAAATTGATCTACATAGATTTCTTTATCAGAATTCATTCTGCTTGCAAAATTAATATTGATATTTAAATTGGTATTTTGACAGGCTTCTTTTGTGTTGTTGTTTTTTTGTTTTTTGTTTTGTATGTCTGCAAATTCCTTGTAAAGTGATACAGTGTCATGATTAATAGAATCAATCAATCTGTCATTTTATTTCCATATTTCCTTTCCATAAATAATATGTTCAAAGCAAGACAGAAAATTAGCAATACATTATTGAAAAAAAATCAGAAGAGATTCATAACAAGGAAACAAAACATCACTAATAAAACAAGAAGCATCTATCACATAACAAGTATGTGAAACATCAACAAGAGAACAAAACGGTTAATAAATAGTTTCATTGCCAGCTTAAAATGAGATCAGCATGTCCTTTGAATTTGGCCTTGCAGAAGCAGGAGAAGAATATGGAGAAAAATAACAGCAGTAAAAGATTTCTAAAGGAAGGGAAGCAGAGGGTCAAAACATGGATTAAACATTATGCAACTGAGCTGTCTCCTCTGGTAATGGTATCCGTTTTCTGCCAAACAGGCTTTATGCCAATGATAAGTCCTTCTGGGGAGGCATCAATTCGCTCTTCCATAAAAGAACAATGACATACTCTCTTGCTTGATCTCTGCTGGCTAACTTGCACATGCGTGCTGTCACTTGATGAACATGAAATGTGTGTGAACCAGTCGTGAGCTGGACAACGCTCCACCTGCCAAAATGGTTCCTGGTTTTGCTACAGATTTGATTAGTGCTTGGCAGAGGGCACTCTGGAAGTAATAACACCTGTATTATAGCTATGCAACATATATTATATTGCGTGAGCGAATGGAGGTAATGGTGAAAAAGCCCATGCTGAGAGGAGCATCTTTCTCTGAGTTCATAATGCTATGTGTGGGCACAGGAAAGAAAAGTTTTAAAATGTCACAAGATTTACCCTGAGTATCTTAAGAAATGAGGACAATGTGAACATTTAACAATTTAATAATGTATGGGCCTAAGAGACAAACTTAGGCATGGAGAGATGGAAAACCTGGAATAACTAGGAAAGTGGGGGGAAAAAACCCATGTGAGGAAACTAGATGGGATGTGAATTACACTTTGCCTCCTCCTATCAGAAGATTTCAGGTCAAGCTTTTGGCCTACATCCATTGGCTCTTCCTTTGCTTGTGTTAATTAACCACTGCCTGATACTGGATGAGAGACGTGGTGGTTCTAGTCATGAAATTTGGTCTACAGGTTGATTCCTCTGCAGTTATGAAGGCAATTAAGATGCAGTGTTTGTGATTCAGTGAGTAATGACCATGGTGGCTGGGGATTCTGGGAGCTGTAGTTCCAAAAATGGAATATTTCCAAGCTCTGGTCTTTTTAGGGGAATGCTGAGCAACTTCAAGGCCATAGGGATAGAGTAAAGAGAAAGAGTTTCATTCTTTTCTTCCTCTCAGGGTCCCAACAAAGAACCCAAGGCACATAAAAAGAAGAAGAGATGAGAACTTGTAGTAAAAGGCTCCCTACTGTAGGAGATTACTGAGAAGATCCATGGACCTGCCAGGTATGTTGTCCCATGGAATGGACCAGCCAAGTATGTTGTTCCATGGAAGGACAGATCAATGGATTTATCAGAGGGATTGTCTTCTGATAAAACCCACAGATGCATATCACTCTCTTCTGATCCACTTAGCAACAAATGCCACAGCCAAGGGAAACTACAAATAAATCAAATCAGACTTTGAAACCCTTGGAAGGAAACTCAAGGACTTTGGGCTCCAGATAATTTTCTTGTCCATTCTACCAGAAGAGGAATAGAAAGGGAAAGGGAAAAACTCTGGGTGAATGACTGATTATAAAGGAAACAATAAAATACAGTTACAAAATGGGGGATGCTTGGATCAGTAATACTCTGAGCAAGTAGACTCTTGGAATTGTTGAAGATCACAAGCTAATATTAGCCAACTGCGATGTGGCTGCAAAAAAGCCCAATTGCTGCATTAACAATTATATAATCTCCAAATCCATTAAGTATTACTTCCCCTTTATTCAGTACTCATTAGGCCTCATCTAGAGAACTGCATTCAGTTCTACACACCATTGTTTCAGAAGATTTCAGATAAACTAGACCAGGGATGGCTAACCTTTATACATCACGGGCCTGACCATGCCCCCAGACAGCTGAGTCGGCCGGACCACACCCTCCGGAAGCGGAAGTGGCCGCATTTACGCATGCATGGGTGCATTTTACAGCTGACATAAATGTGCCCACTTCCACTTCCGGGTGAGGAGGAAGCAATAACGAGCTGGATGGGATGGCATCAGGGGCTGGAGACGGCCCATTGGCCACAGGTTGGGAACCCCTGAACTAGACTGTTCAGAGGAAGGCAACAATGATGATCAGGATACTGGAAACCAAACCCTATGAGAAAAGACTGAAAGAACTGGGCATATTTAGCCCTGAGTAAAGAAGACTGGGGGGAGATATAGCACTTTTGAAATAGTTGAAAGATATTTGAAAAACACACAGAGGAGGGGTAGGATCTATTCTTAATCATCCCAGAGTGCATGACACTCTGGAAACTGATTACATCAGGAGATGGTGAATTTAGATGACCATCTGTCAGATACACTTTGATTTGGATTCCTGGATTGAGCAAATGGTTGGACTAGATGGCCTTAGAGGCCCCTTCCAACTCTATTATTATAAGATTCTATGATTGCATACCTAGAACCAGCAGATATTGCCATTAGAAATTAAAAAGGTAGCTTCAGAGAATTGGGACTACAGAAGAAAAGAAAAACAAAAATATTATACTTCCAATTCCCAGCCTTACCTCCATGGCTTAGCATGCTTACTTGTGATTGCTAGGTATATAATAAGAATAATAAGAATTATGTGACATCAAGTCAATTCTAACTTATGCCAACCCTTTCTAGGGTTTTCTAGGCAGAGAATACAGCACACAGAAAAGGTTTATCCATTTCCTTCTCTAAGGACATCCTGCTATTGTACATCTTGCCCAAGGCTACACAAGCTGCTCTTTGCCTGGGAGGCTCAGTGAGGAGCTGAACTCCCAACCTCTGGCTCTGCCACCAGATACCTAACTCACTGAGCTATTCAGCCAGCTGCTAAATATATATCAAAATTAAATTGAATTGAAATTAAAATGTACACTTTGACAACATCACATCTATTTCAGTCCATTTAAATGGAGGGGAATACAAATTATTTTCACAATTAGGATGTCTGACAAAACCATCCATTAGATGACTATAGCAAGGGCATGGGGAGTTGATAGAATCGTTACTTACTTTGTCAGCCTTAGGACTGCTGCATGATATTTTGCTGCTTGGACTGAATAAAAGATGGTGCCTCCTGCCCTTATGTGTAGGACATATCTTCTCTTTCGATCTGGCAACTGGAAACATTCTCCACTGCACCTGAAGGCAGCAGAACAACTTAGATAGCAGAATGCAGAAGGCATAACCTACAGTTATCTTCTACATCAGGTATTCACAACCTACGGCCTGTGGGCCGGATGTGGGCCATGACACCATTTCATGTGGCCCACCTCCACCTCCACCATGCCCAGAAGTGCCAGGGCAAAATGGCCATCCGTAGGTTGATAATACCTAATGGCAGGGCAGGCCCTGATCAGCCTTCCCTTTTGCTAGCACAGCTCTAATCATATCACAAAGCTTAAATGAGGCACAAGAAAAATGTCTACAGAGCTCATTGTTAATCAGAACCTTAGTACAGGAGACAGGTGAAATCAGATACAGAAAAGCCGATCAAGATTTATAGATCAGAATTTGGCATTAAATGTGAACACTGGATCTATAAAAGTCTGTCATAACAGTGACAGGGCCTCAGCGTTTCCACGCATAAATCAGTCTGTTGTGTTCCAAATGCAAAGAAGAGATTTGTACATTAACACCTTCTCATTTATTTACTAACTTATTTCACTTAGAACTCATTGGCATGACTTGTGCTTACATTGTGAGACTTGTAAATCTATTTCCTTAACTCATAAGCCAATCGAATGTTTCAGAAGTCAGTCAGGTAGTTAAATCTGATGCTTAAAGTCATGGCTTGTAAATGAAAATCCAGTGCTTAGCTAGTTTTTTTAAAAAAGGATTTATGAATCATAACAGATATATCTAAATCTGTTTTATTAAAAGGTTGATTTATAAATAAAGCCCCCCAAAGAATGTCTTGGCAAATAGCATACGATGTGTTGGAATGTGCAAAATGGCCACAACAAGGCAGTATGTTGGTGTCTGTCAATGAGGAAAAAAAGCAGAAGTTGGGAGTAGGGCGAGGATTTGCAATTTAGCTTCTGTGCTCTGCAAATGCTTTAGCCTTCATTAAAAAGGAGAAACTTTATGCCCCTGGATCATAGCCTTGCACAACCAAGAAAGGATTGAAATCTGATTATTTTTTTCTACTCAAAAATTGCTCCCCACCCATGGGAGCATCAGGCCCTCCCTATGTACTAAAAGATGCTCACTAAAACTCCTTGATAACCTCTTGGCTTCAAATTTTCCATCAGGGCAAGGGGTGAGCATTTGTGTAATACTTGCTGCTTCACAAGTCTGACATGATAAATGTGTCTCTTTTGATGAAAAAAAAATACAATTTTTTAAAAGTGGAGAAAAATCAAATTTCCACAGTTCTAAACTTTTTTTTATAAAAAGAAGCATTTAATGTTTAAGCCAGGGATTTATAAATGGGCTATTAAAGTTTAAGAGTTTCATTATAGTTTTTAGATTTTTTTTAAATAAAAAAAAATCATAATTACTTGAGGTGGGGAGGAGGGCTAGGTCTACTTTATTACTAGTGGAGACTATACATATATATGAAGTATCTATATAAAAGCAGGAACTGAACTTATATTAATACAGTTTAACTGATATTCAATAACTTCACCCTCCCCTTTTCCTATTGTCCATATTTAAATACTTCAAAAAGAATTCTAATCAAGTGGAAATTAATAGGGGAGGAAATACTGGGGCTAGCAGGAGAGGGCTCTAATCCCACTATCTCTTAATATTTCAAAGTCTCCTTTATTTTTGTAATAAAGAGAGAGAGAGAAAGGAAGGGAGAGGGAGAAAGTGGAATTAATCCAGTGCTCTGAACTGTCCTCTCGTCTTACTGCTTTAAATAAATTCTAAGAACATATCGCACACAAGAAGGCCATCCCTTGCCCGTTGTCACTTTTCAACGTTTCTTTGGCAAGGGTGGGAGTGGGATGGGGGGGGGGTAGTAGGAAAGGGCAGCCTCGTGTGAAGCTCACATTGTGTCATCCTCAGATAAATGTCCATTCTTACCTGTTTAAGAAGCTCCTAAAGGAGCCACAGGACCTGTTTGCAGAGGAGAAACCTCTCTTTGAGCAGCTGACAGAGGTCACTTGTCATTCTGATGGCATCTGCCCTTTGAGGAAATGCTTAGAGCAGGGGTTCCCAACCTTTTCAAGCAGAGGGCCGGGTCACACTCTCTCAGTCAGCTTCGAGGGCCGGACAACCTTTTTGCCATGCCTGCATGGAGGGGGTGGCCTTTTTGTCCCAGCAACGTCAAAGGGGTGGCCATTGTGTTTCTCGAATGCCCTTGGAGGTGTGGGGGCCACATGAAATGTGCTGGGGGGCCGGATCTGGCCCATGGTTTTAGCACAAAATCATTATGTAAGTTGAATTTTATGTAACTCGAGGCATATGTAAGTTGTGGTTTTACTCTCTCTCTGTGTGTGTGTGTGTGTGTGTGTGTGTGTGTGTAAGGGAAGACAGTCCTCCATTTGAAGAACTGTCAGAACACAGCCAATTTTTTTGAAGCTGTCTTCTGTTTGAAGAGCTGCCCAGTCGTACTCCAATGTAAAGAGAAAGAAAATGAGGGCAATTGGAGACCTTCAATTTGTTCAGCCACAGGGTACACCTGGAGAACAAAACTCAGCATGCACACTGGTCACTCTCTTCTCCACTTGATGGGCATTATAATTCTTTAAATTTATACATTTTAATGTTGCCTCTTTACCTATAAATTAGCATGTGCTGCTTTATGTGAATCAGAACCCTCCTTTTTTGCTTCATTTTGCTGATCATCAAGTGACTGTCTTATGAAAGAGAGGGGGCAGGGTTTGTGAAGTTATCCAACCACAGGAAGCATCTGGGTGGCATAATGAGCAATATGTGGACCCTGTGGCTGCCATCTCCCCCACCTCAAGCAAGGGAGACCTTTACCTTTACAATATCCCCAAACTCTCTCTTTGGAAAACTGTAAACTTCTTTATATGAGATCTGACTCTTTCTCCACCTATCCCAGTGTTGTGAACTCCAGGATTTCATCCACGTACCACCTGATTTTCACATGCTACCTGATCATTTTAGGTGGAGATTTGAGGTTTGAACCCCAAACCTTTTCTGTGCTAGGCAGGTGCTCTACTACCAACCTATGCTCCCTTCCCAAACTTTATTCTATTTCTTTACACCTTTAAAATAAAAAGAGACATCTGTATTTATTCTAATGTTTTATGAAAGTTGATATAAAATTATAAGGATATATTTATTATAATGTTCATTCACAACACATCTTTTTATTATGTGAGGAAAATGTTTGCTGCTGAAGAATATTTAAAAATAAAACATTTTAGACAAGGCAGAGTCTTGCGTTAGTCTCAGGAAAATGCAGGTTTAAAATCCCAAAATCAGATACTTCCACATAGGGAGTACTAATACCCTGAATATTGAATTTTGCTCACACACCACCACTACCCCAATATTTTTTCTGTAGACAATGAAGACTTCTACCCCATGGGACTTAATGATGTGTAAGGTTGTATATTGCTCTTTAATTCTTATTTTAATACATCCATTTATTTTTTTAATAAATGTATTGCAGCCATATGCCCCATTACAAAAAACAACAACTAATTTGTACACAATATACAAAATGAATTCAGGTATCTTCCAACAAGTGTGCCCATCTGTGAAATTGTATTGTATATATGGTTTGACTCCTGTGTTTTTGATATTATCTTCTGTTTTAATGATAAAAGCCATGTACGTTACCTCCAACCTCTGGCATGAGGAGATTGTGAAAAAAGAAAGAAAGAAAATAATTAGGAGATCAATTCAGATTTATTTTATTTTATTTATTTTATTTTTGCACATTTATATCCCGCCCTCCTGGTGGGTACACCACTCAGGGCGGCTAACAATATAATAAAAATTACAATAAAAACAATTCAATGACAATAACTAAAAACAAACCTAACACCCCAATTAAAACCAGCATTAAAACACAAACAAATCGTCATTAAAAAAACAACCCACCCCCACCCTAGCCCTGTTAAAACAGAATAACCAAGCCTGGGGGGCAGCCCCTCACATAGGCTAAATCAGCCACCGGGCCTGACTGGTAGAGTCAAGCATGCCCCAAACTTGCTGAAAGAGCCATGTCTTCAGCCTCTTTCTAAAGGGGAGTAGAACCGTCTGGAGACGCAAATCAGGTGGTAAGAGGTTCCACAAGGCTGGGGAAGACATGGAAAAGGTTCTTTTCCTTTTCTTTTTTTAAAAAATATTTTTATTAAATTTTCAAAAATAATACAAACAATAAAAAACATCAAAATTACAAATATAAACAAAATTACGCATATAAAAATAAAAATTACATATATATGTAAAATTGAACATCAGCGAACCTATCCACATTGTTTATAATATATACTATTTCAAATCAAACCAATAGGATATGGTTTCTATGCCTCATTTTCCAATAATGTTTAATATAAAGACAAGACCAAAAAAAAACAAAAATAAAATAAAAATAAAAATTAAATACTAATCACCCGGTGTTATTTACAATACACTGGAGAGCACAGAGATATTCATTGAGATTTTCCCCAGAAAATCTTGTGATCAGGTACAGGTCTTTGCAAATCATTCCCCCTCAGTGAGTAATCCACAAAAGCTTGCCAAACCTTCCAGAATCTATTCTCTTTAACAAATCCCTTTTTAAAATTTATTTCCCATGTCAACTTATCATTCAATGCTAAGCCCCACATTTCCTTATACCACTCCTCAATATTCAAATTTACCTCATTTTTCCATTTTCTAGCGATACACTGTCTTCCCGTTGACAACATTATTTCCAATAACTCCTTTTTATTCTTACTCAGGTATATATTTTCCACTTCTGTCAACATAATCATACTAACACCCAATTTAATTTTCTCCCCCATAATTTCAGTTATCTCGTATTCAATTTTCTTCCAAAAAATTTTTACGACAGTACATCTCTACCACATGTGTTCATATGTTCCCATTTCCTTCTTACAACGCCAACACATTTTATCTTTTTTCTTATCTATCTGATGTAACCTCATTGGAGTCAAATACCATTTCCACAGCATTTTATAGTTATGTTCCTTAACTCTAACCGACATAGTTCTCATAATTCTTTTCCTCCATTTATTTTTCCAATTCTGTTCTTCTATTTTTATATTCAAATCTTGTTCCCAGCTTAATCTTAAGTCTTCCTGTGGATTACCTACCTTGTTTATCATTCTATATATTTTACCAACCAGTCCCTTTATACCACTTTGTCCCCTTCTTATTTTCCAAATCAGTTCTTCAAACTCAGTTCTATCTCTTTCTAATCCAACTTCATTCAAATATTTACTATTCCAACTATTAACCATCCCTGTCTGAAACCAATTCAGTTTCAATTGTCCATACAAATTTATTTTCCTCTCTTTGTCTTTACAGGCCCGTATCCAGTCTCTCAGCAGGATTACCTCATTCTTATCAAGTACTTCTTTGACCCTTTTATCATTTTTTATTGGAAAATTTGCTATATCCTCCAACTCTATAATAGGGGAAATATCGGGTACCAAGTCCCTTTTTACTTTTTTCCATACCCCCAATGTTGCCTTCATCATTCTATTTTAGTGACTACTTTACTCATACTACCTTCTAAAAAGACCACTTTTCCAATATGAATAAAATCTTTCATTTCTAATTCTTCCCAAATTGCCTTTTCATTAGCCAGGATCTTCACAATGTTTTTAATTTGGAAAGCTCGATAATATGCCACCAAGTTTGGCATTCCTAATCCCCCTTCCTTCTGGGATAAATACCAATTTTTTTTAACCAATTGGGGCCTTTTCCCCCCATTACAAAAATTGTTGATCAATTTTTGAAACTCCTTAATTTCTTTATCATTCAATTGGATTGGAAGAGCATCAAATAAAAAATTAATTCTTGGTAACAACATCATTTTACATATTGCAATTCTTCCAAACCACGACAGTTTCAATTTTTGCAATTGTTGTATTCTATCTTTAATTTCCTTTTTCAACTTTACGTAATTCAATTTCTTAAATTCGTCGAATTTATTTGAGATATTAATCCCCAAATATTTCAAATCACCCTTAATTTGTAAATTACATTTTTCCTTTATCCTTTTCTGTTCTTCTTTACCCATATTACACAGTATCATTTCAGATTTATCCCAGTTTATTCTCAAACCCATTATATCCTCAAAATTTTTCAGCTGCAATTGTATTCTATCCAATGCCTTTCCAGGGTGTTTAACTGTTATCAAAGTATCATCGGCATATAAACTCATCTTATTACCTAGAACCCCTTCTATCTCTTTGTCTTCCCTTACCTCCTTCGCTAACATCTCCATTGCCAAAATAAATAAGATTGGAGACAAAGGACAACCCTGCCTTGTACCTGCTTCTAACTTTACCTCCTCTGTAACTACATCATTTACCATTACTACTGCCTTCCCTTGCTGGTGTAATTGTCCAATTATCTTCTTAAATTTATCACCAAATCCATAACATTTAATTATCTCGTTAATTGTTACCCATTGTAAAGAATCAAAGATATCCAAAGATAATAGTCCAACTTTCTCTTTTGTTTGTCCTACCTTATCAATTAAATTTAAAACTCTTCTTGTCAAATCTGACATATGTCTACCCTTCAAAAATCCCACCTGGTCCTCATTTATATAAGTGCCCATAAAACTATTCAGCCTATTAGCTAATATCGCTATGAAGATCTTGGCATCTTGGTTTATTAGTGAAATTGGTCTGTATGATTCAATTTTTTCTAAATCTTTTCCTGGCTTCGGCAACAGAATAATTATAGTCCTATACCATGAAGTTGGGATTTGCCCTCCTTCTAATATATAGTTATATAAATTATTTAATTTTGGAACTACTATATCTTTAAACTCCTTGTAAAACTCGGATGGTAATCCGTCCTCTCCAGGTGCTTTATTTGTTTTTAAGCTAGCTATGACCTCTTTTATTTCCTTTTCTGTTATTCGTTCTTCCATCTTGTTCCTATGTTCTTGCGTTATCTTATTATTTATTTGTTTCTCCAATTGTTTTTTCAATTTTGGTATATCTATGTTCTTTTTCGCATATAATGCCTGGTAGAAATCTTTAACAATTTTACATTTATCTCCAATCTTATTGCATCTTATTCCATTCTTATTGATCAAAGTTCCAATTTCTCTTTTTTCTCTCTTTTCTTTTGTGGCCCTTGCTAGCAATTTTGAATTTTTATTGCTAAATTCAAAGTATTCTCTTTTTAAATATACCAAGTCTCGTTTTACTTTTTCTATGTCCTTTCCTATCAATTCAGTCTTCAATCTTTGTATATTATCAAAAACTTTCTTGTCCTTGGTCCTTATATGTTTTTCTTGAAGCTGTTTTATCTCCTTCTCAATTTTATCTTGTTCCACTTTGAATTGCTTATTTCTAAAACTAGCCAACTTTATACTCTCCCCTCTAAATACTGACTTCATGGTATCCCAAACCACATTAAAACTCACCTCCTCCGATTCATTCAGTTGCCAACTTTCCTTCCAATTCTCAGTTATTTGTTCCTTACATTTATGGTCTTTATATAATTTAGGATCGTATCTCCAATTCCTCCTTGTTTTTCTTATATTTTCTATCCCCACTTCTAACAACACTTTCACATGATCCAATTATTTGAATATTCCCACTTCTACCTCGTCTACCTTTCCAATCATATTTTCTGTTATGAATATGTAATCTATTCTAGAGTATGAGTTATGGACATGCGAAAAATAAGTATAACCCTTTCCGATCCCTTAAGCTCTCTCCACGTATCCTTCAATCCTATATCTTCCATCCATTTATCCAAAATTTGTTTTTTAACACCTTTTCCACTTCTTAAAATATTTGTACAATCTAAATTTGACCTAATTAGATTAAAGTCCCCAGCTACTATCATTCTTGTTGTTTTTTCTTTTACCAATATTTTATACATTTTCTCCAAAAAGTCCTCTTGATGATCATTTGGGGCGTATATATTCACAAAAGCCATTTCCTCATCATCAATCTTCCCTTTTACTATCAAGAATCTTCCCTCAGGGTCGGAGATACTACATGTCATCACAAAGCCCAACCTAGTCGAAATTAAGGTAGCCACAGCCCTTGCCTTTGAGGTACCAAATGATTTTTCATAGTATTGCATCCCTTTCAAAAAGACTTTATTCACATCTTGAGATTTTTGATGGGTCTCCTGCAAAAAGACTACATCCGGCCTGTCCTTTCTTAAAGCTAATTCTATTCTTTTCCTCTTAACTTGAGATCCTGTACCTTTCACATTCCAGGATATTACTTTAATACTCCTCATAATATACCAAAAAGCAATCTTCTGTCATCTCCAATCTCTCCAATGAGTTTGCAACCTCACTTCCCATAACTAAAACTAAATCTAACACAACAAACATTCTACTCTACCCTCCCCACCCTTTTCCTCTACAAAACTAAAGAAAAAGCCACCTTTGCCAACCAAAGAGAGGAGGGGGGAACATGGAAGATGTAACTGAAAGCCTCAAAATGCCCACGCGCACTCTCATTAATACAATTCCTTTTTTAACACTTTTATACATACAATCCCAGAACCTCCCTAACACCACTCTGCCTCTCCTTAAGTTCCTCCCTCCTTATACTTCAGCCTTCCTTTGCCACATTATCAGTTTTGGACCCCTCCTCCCTCCCCCTGTTGCCCCCTCCTGCTCCTGACCTCCATATTCTCTTCTTATGCCTCCTGATTCCAACAAGTCCTTTCTTATTGCCAATCCCCCTCTTGAAGACAAGTCTATCATTTCAATTGTACTAAGATAATACAGTGCATCAGTTTCAGCATCAATTGTATGCATTTTTTGTCATAAAAAAATCTTAATTGCTGTGGGAATCTCCAATTGTATTTTATCTCACGTGCAATCAACAACTTGGTCACAGGCTTCATTTTATAACACCAAACACGTTCATCCACAGCAATATCGTTATATACTTCCACATCATTTCCATCAATTTTTAAAGCGCCAGACCCAGCTTGTTTTTAAAAAGCCATCACCTTTAATTTATCGCCCCAATTTGCAAATTTAACCAAGACATTCCTTTGAACACTCCTCCCTCTTCTCGATCCCAATCTATAAACACTTACAATGTCTTCATTGACATAATCTTTCCCCATTTTTAAATTATTCAGCCAATCAATTATTCTATCTTTCAAATGGTCTGGCGTTTTCTCCGGTAAATTGCGTATCACAATATTCTGTTTCCTCAATCATCTCTTCCACCATGTCTATCCTTTTCCCTTGTCCTTCTACCTTTATTTTGATTTCCTTATCTTACTCTTGCAACCCCTTCACTTCAGCCTGCATCAATTTCACATACTTTTGCATCAAATTAACACTTGTTTCCAACTTTAGAAAAGTAAAATCAACTTTGTGGGCAAAATCCTGAAACATTGCGTACATTTTATCTTGTTTCACCATAATTTCATTTTTATCTTTCCCTCTTAGTTCCTTCATTTCCCGAAAACCTTTCACATTTGCCTTCTCCATCTTATCAAATCTCTTAAACAATTAACCCATCTCAACCATTAATTGTGTTTGGTCCAATAATACTGATTCCGATGATATAGATGATGGGGGGGTGTCCTCAGTTTCGGTTTTCTCCTTCTCCTTCCTCTTAGGTTTCACCACCTCCTCCTCCTTTGTCGCCTTTCCCTTCACAAATTTATCCATTGTAGTTTCAACCAATTCTTTCAATATAATCAAACTTTTATTATCTCCCAATTCCAGCTCTTGACCTTTCCAAATTCTGTTTAGAGCCTTAATTGTGGGTTGATATCTTATAACTAATTTTTAGATAGCTTTGTAATCCAATCTGTGTTGACGTCTTCAACAAAAATTATGCCCAACCTCAAGTCCTGTGAGCCAAATCTTCAAATCCCACTCAATTTATAATCCAAATGTCCAATTACTTGATTTCCACCAAATCCAGATTCTCAATCAGTTTTCAATGTCAATTAGTTCACACTTTCAGCCCCTATATTAGTCCCTTTACTTAATGCCCAGACAGAACAGATCAGCTTCTGTATAGCAAACCAATAATAAAATTGTAATCCAAAAAAATTGCTCCTGAACTGCATTGCTGCTTTGCTGCTTTACTGTTATCCAATGAAAAAAATGACTTGATAATTTCAAAAACCCAAAACTTCATTGAAGATTTTCATATATTAACCAAAACTATAACAATGTTTCAAAAAATGGGGGGGAAAGGCCCCAAAACAATTAAATAATCCAGTAACTGTATGTCCAAAATCTTGATGGAGGAAGGCAAAACACATTGAAACCAAAAAATCAAGAAGAACAAAGGTAACAGGAAAAAGAGTGTCAGGTACCCCAAATAAGCAAAAAAGAAAAAAGAGAAAAATGTAAAAGGGCAAAAAAGTCCGAGGGGTCTAAAAAATTAATTACAAAAGAAAAGAAAAAAATTGTTCTGCAAAGGGAGGAGGGAAATCCAAGGTATTTAAAGAGTTTATATTACTCCGTACTTAACTGTTTGGTCCACGAAGTAAAATTACATCTGCGCCATTAGTCCCCAGCCTCAGCTGCGGCTTCCAAGGGGCCCCCTCCTCCCTTCTCCTCTGAGCACTCCAACCACTGTACTTCGTCTGTTCTTACACCTCCCGTCCTTCAGCCACCCTCTCCGTTCCTTCACTTCTTCTTTATCTTTCTCCTCTCCTTCTCTCCTTTCCTTTCAGTCTCTCCACAATGCTCCAGAAACCGTCTCCAGTTGTTTCCCTCCCATCTTCGGTCACTCTAACTTTCGATTTCCTTCTTCACAGCCGCCATTAATCTCTTTTCACAAACTTTCTCTTTTCTGCTCTCCCTCTTAACTCTTCCTCACTCCTTTACACACTTGCTTTTCTTTTGTTTTCACTCTCCTTCTCACCCCCTCAGCCACGCCAGCCACCACTTCCAAATTCATGTCTTTATTTTCAACAACTCACATTTTCATTGTTTCTCCTGATCTCCTGGCAGTCCCGTTTGCCGTGACTCAGCTGGTGAGGCTGCTTATTGCGCTGCTAGCCTCCCAGCCAAAACGCTCCCGAACTCCGACCTTCCGGATCAAGCCTTTTCAGTTACGAAGTCTATAAGCTTTCTTCTTGCCAATCTTTGAAAATTTATATTTCTCTATCTTTATTTTCTCATTGTTTTTCTCATTGAGAAGCGCGAGCTCCGAGGAAAGTGTGTTAACACATCGGCATCTTAGCCACGCCCCGAAAAGGCTCTTTTCCTGGTCCCAATAAGATGTACTTCTTTCACTGATGGGACCAGCAGTGAACCCCTCCTGTCTGCTCTAGTAGGACGGGCTGAATTCCTTGTGGCAATGCGGTCTCTTAAGTAACCTGGTCCAATGCCATGAAGGGCTTTAAAGGTCAAAACCAGCACCTTGAATTGCACCCGGAGGCACACCAGCAACCAGTGCAGCTCCCGGAGAAGTGGTGAGGTGCAAGCATAATGCCCGCACCCCATCACGATCCGGGCAGCCGCATTCTGGACTAGTTGAAGCCTCCGAATGGTCACCAAGGGCAGCCCCATGTAGAGCGCATTACAATAATCCAATCTGGAGGTGACCAGAGCATGAGAAACCATGAGCAAGGAGTCCTGGTCCAGGAATGGGTGCAGTTGGTAAATGACACGAAGCTGTGCAAAGGCCCTCCTAGCCACGGCTGCCACCTGCTCTTTGAGCAGTAGCCACGAGTCCAGGAGGACCCCCAAATTGCGCACTGGATCTGACTGTGGCAAAGATGTCCCAGCCACGACCAAAGATGGTAACTCCCAGGATAACATGAGACCCCGCAACCAAAGCCACTCGGTCTTGCCAGGATTCAGCTGAAGCCCGTTGTCCCCCATCCAGACCCAAACAGCCTCCAGACACCTGGTCAGGACTTCAACTGCATCACTCGGGTTCCCACGAGCTGAGATGTACAGCTAGGTATCATCTGCATACTGATGATACCTCACCCCATGGGAATGAATGATTTCACCCAGCGGTTTCATGTAGATATTAAACAATAGAGGCGAGAGTACCGAGCCCTGAGGCACCCCACATGGGAGCAACCTAGGGCTGGAAAACCCACTCTCTAAAGACACCGACTGAGTCTGGCCCACCAGAAATGAGGAAAACCAAGACAACACCGTGCCCTGGGCCCCCAATCCTCGGAGCCGGCCCAGAAGGATACCATGGTAAACGGTATCGAAAGCCACTGAGAGGTCAAGAAGAGCCAGGACAGAGGGGTTGCCTCCATCCCGCTCCCGCCAAAGATCATCCAAGAGTGCGACCAATGCCGTCTCGGTACCATAACCGGACCTGAATCCTGACTGAAACGGGTCCAGATAATCCGTATCATCCAGAACCCCCTGGAGCTGCCGAGCAACTGCTTTTTCCAACACCTTCCCCACAAAGGGAAGGTTGGAGATAGGTCTGAAATTATAAATAACAGTAGAGTCGAGCGATGGCTTCTTCAGGAGGGGGCGAACCAGCGCATGTTTGAAAACTGCCGGAACCACCCCCTCCCGCAAAGAGGCATTCACCATCACACCGACCCTACTGCCCGTTGTTGCCTTGGCAGCTCTAACCAGCCAGGCCGGGCAGTGATCAAGTAAGCAAGTGGTATCACGCACAGCTCCAAGGAGCCTGTCCACTTCATCAGGGGCAACGGGATCAAACCGATCCCAGATAACATGGCTAGACTCTGCTCCAGCCCACCCCAGGCGATCAATTTCCACGTCAGGATTAAACCCCACATGGATACGAGCAACTTTCTCTGCAAGATGGTCAGCAAAATTGTCAGCTGATCCCTGCCACCCAGGACCAGGCCCCCCCTTACCCAGAAGGGACCTGGTAACCCGGAACAGGGCCGCTGAATGATTATCAGCAGAGGCAATGAGAGAGGTGAAGTACTGGCGCTTCACCACCCTCATCGCCACGAGGTAGGCTTTAATAGAAGCTCTAACTCGTGTTTGGTTGCATTCACACTGGGTCTTCACCCAACGGTGCTCAAGGCATCTCCTAACCCGCTTCAATTCCCTCAACTCATCAGTATACCAGGGAGAGCAACGCGGTCTGCGAGAAGGGAGAGGCCGCACTGGCGCAATTCTATCCAAGACCGATGCCACCTCCTTTTCCCAGAGGGCAACCAAGGTCTCAGTCGAATCGTGCAGCCTGTCCGGAGGAAAGTGTCCCAGCTCCATCTGAAATCTCTCGGAGTCCATAAGTTGCCAGGGTCAGACCAATTTAGTGGGTCCAGCCTCCCTACGGTGATGCATCACTCCCCGAAAATCAAGAGAGACCAGATAGTGATCTGACCATGGCACTGGTGTTATCTCTATATGATGTAATATCAGATCACTCAGCCACCACTCCAACAGGAAAACTAAGTCAGGGGAGTAGCCGCTACTCCTGGTGGGACCCCCAATTACTTGAGTCAGGCCCATAGATGCCATGGAAGCCATGAACTCCTGAGCAGCCCGAGAAGCCGATCCCAGCGATGGCAAATTGAAGTCCCCCAGGATCATAAGCCCCGGGAGCTCCAACGCCAATGCCGCAATTGCCTCAAGCAGGTCAGGCAGGGAATCTGCAACTCTGCAAGGGGGCAGGTACAGAAGTAGGATTCCCAACTGACTCTTGAGGCCCAACCGAAGCAGCAGCAGCTCACAACCCTGCACCTGTGGAGCGGTGGCCCTGGTAACTCCCAGTGATTCCCGGGCTACAATCGCGATGCCACCGCCCTTCCCCATACCCCTAGGCTGATGCCACACCCTGAACCCAGCTGGACACATTTCTGATATAGGAACCCCATCCTCGGGTGTCAGCTAGGTCTCAGTGATACATGCCAGGTCGGCCCGCTCCCCTGTGATCAAATCACAAAGAAGGGGTGCTTTGTTGCAGAGCGACCTAGCGTTCAACAGCAGCCTAAGGGAGGGGTCACTCTGAACCTGCTGACCAAGACCCAGAGATTGAGCGGAGGGGCTAGAACAAGGGACAGGTAACAAGCATCGGTCCCTCATTCCCCGTGTGCGGCCCACCCCCCCGCTCCCGCTATATCGCCCCTTGCCCGTCACTACTGAGATGTGGGCCCCGGGAACCTCACATTTGGCTCCAGATGGCTGTCCACTCCCCAAGTCAAAGGCAACAGACTCAATAGAAATCCTGTGTGGGGAAAACCAGCTTAACCTCCCACCCAGCTGAACAAAGTCCTGGCTCCCGCCCCCTCCTGCCCAGCAGGCTCCGAGGCTGCACCGGGGCTGAGGGCTGCCGCAGCAACGTTGGTGAGGCCACTCGAGCCGCTGCCCAAGTCTTCCTCCCTCCTGGCTGTCCTGCCAAGAGGGGAGCAGGAGTGGAGGCATAGGAGAGGCAGGCGCCAGTTCTTAAAGCATCCGGCCTGCCCAGCTGAGCAAACTCTTGGTTCCCAACCCTCCTGCCCCGCAGGCTCCGTGGCCATGCTGGGGCTGAGGGTGGTTGCAGCGACATTGGTGGGGCCGCTCGAACCACTGCCCGAGTCTTCCTCACTCCCAGCCATCCTGCCGAAAGGGGAGCAGGAGCGGAGGCATTGGCAGGGTCGGCGCCAGTTCTTAAGGTGTGCGGATGCTCTATATCACTCTATATCACTCCAGATATAGTTAAGAAATCAGCACACGCTTTGCTTAAATTATTTAAACTCATGCACCTTTATAGGGAATTTTAGTTTCCTAGAAAGAATGTTTTTGTTGCATAGTCCTTGCAGAATGAAACATAAAATTTATGTCATCTGAAGTATCATAAACAATGTCTATGACTTCCCCTCCTTTTCATGTAAAGCAGGGGTTCCCAACCTTTTCAAGTTGGGGGTCGGGTCATGCTCTCTCAGTCAACTTTGAGAGCTGGATGGCTGTTGTATATTCAGGCATATTTGCAAGTAGCATGGACAGCACCTTTGCAAGAGGAAAATGGCGGTTTCCCACCATCCAAATTAGGAACACAAAGTGGCACAAAAACCCCTGCACAGGGCACGCTTATTATGCTAATCAAAGTCCTGTGATTGCCTACACTTTTGGATCCTGTTCTCCATTGGTTAAATACATTTATTCCCTGTTATGATTGGTTAGTTATGTTTATCCGGCGGGTTGCTACTTTGTATCAAGGAGCCACCACCAGGGAGACATTGTATAAGCCCCATGGGTAAACAAGGGTGGGGCTGGACCAGATCTATACTTCCCTCTCTGTACAGGTAGCCAGGAACGTGCTAGCCTGGGTCTCCTCCATTATGCTATGCTCCGATGCTAGCTAATATATTGCCACGCTATGGCAAGAGTCAGGAGGGACTGATTCCATGGGACTGTATAGCCATCTCTGTGTCTGGAATGCCTTGTAAGCTTATCTTGAATATACTGTTAATTAAAGACTTTTTGCTGTTTGGTTCATCATTGTCTGGACTATTGCTTGCAAGCGCCGGACATAACAATGGCCATTTTGCCTTGCCTGTATGATGGGGGTGGACATTTTGTTCCAACAGCTTCAAAGGGGTGGCCATTTTGTTTCTTTATTGCCCTTGGAGGGGGACACATGTAATGGTGCCATGGGCCGAATTCAACCCACAGGTCTTAGGTTGGGACCCCTGGTGTAAAGTGTATTGTTCTTGTTTTCTCAAGAATAAAAAAAGGTGGGGCAAAAAAAAAATCCCAGCCAAAGTACTACTTTTTTTACGGGATACTCTTTGGTCATAATGAATTGGGACAATGCCAAAATAACCTACCGTAAAATCTTGAAAAACTAACAGGGCAAACAGTACCATAAAAACTATTTAAATCAATAGGTCTTCTAACAGTTAAAACCATTGCAACAAATTAAACCTTTCCAGGGACCTAATCCTTAACCCTAATCAGCCTGCCACCTCATGCTGCACTAGAAATCTCAACAGACCACAAAATACCTTATACAACTCACAGAACGGAAAGGTTTTGTATCTGTTTTTGTTTTTTGCTGTGGGGGAAACGCCCAGGAGTTAAAGTCGAGTATGTCACTGGAAAAATAGTGACTCCGGCTGGAGTGTAGCATCTAGTCAATAACAATCAAGGATAACAGAATTAAGAAGGGCAAAATAAGATCTGTGCAAAATACAGGACACCGAATTCATTGTTAGGGATATCTGCAGGAAGTACAGATATGTATGTGCCGTTCCACCCACCCAACCTTCAACATGAGTTGGGATTCATTTTCTTTTTAAACTTTGCTTTGCATCTATGTAATCTATGCTTTCTGGCCTCTATCATCAGAAAATGGTCTGCCTCCTTGCCCTATTAATTGTAAAATTAAGGCAACACAATAATCCAGCCCAATACATGCATACATATATACATGCATGCCTGACAAATGGAAATGTGTATGTACACAGACCTTCATCCACAGAGACAAAAATGCCACCCTTTCTCCAAGTGAATCAACAGTTATCAGCTTCCGTCACCAAGGGCAGTACGAGTCAAGCGAGATAAATCATCCATAGGGAATAGAAAAAGATTAGAAACAGACACTGAACACAATCAAATGAGATTTCGCTTGGAAAATTGCCACTGAGAAGAGAAAGAAATAGTCCCCAAAGACATACATTGACTGCGAGATGGAAAATGTTGGAAGCTACAGAGACCCACGGGGTGACATCAGCAAATGCATGCATTGGTAATCTGACACAGATCCAATATAACTTTAGCTGTCTGTATAATGGGATTTGTAGTTGAAGAAGTTAATATACATATAATGAAACAAGACAGTAGTGATTCTTTGCAGTGCACCTTTGGTGCAAGCAGCAGGTTAGAAATAAGAGGGGACATGGACTATACATTTGTTGATTATACCTGAAGTTTCTCAGAATAAAAGACCATAAAAACCAATGGCATTTTTGTTTCAAACAACAGTGATGTGTGTCATAGGGTTTCTCCTCACTGCTTGTTTAGAAAGATCAGCATATAATACGAGAGCAGTTATATATCAATCTATCTGGCTCCCAAGAGAGATCTGCAGATAGCTAAGAGTTTTTTCTCTCTCTCTAAACAAAGTGTACACATTTTAAATCTTATTTCTGGGTTTATCTTTTAAAGCATTTGAAAGTTATGCAGTTGTCACTAGGGATGTTTTTTTTTAACTTCTTCAACCACAAACCACATTATTTTCCATTTGGCTCTTCAGCTTTGAAACAGAGATGAGCACTGAACCCTAGAGTCAGATATGACTGGCTTTTGAGCAAGGGAAACATTCACCTTTACCTTTTTACCTGGCAGACAGACATGTCACAGACTCTTAAATGTGCCTTATTTGGGATAAAGTCCTCAACAGGAAGACTTTGGGCTTAGCTAGGCCTAGCTTCAAGTGGTTTCCTATTCAGAAGTTAAGCTCCCAAATAGCACTAAGGCAGAAATAGGAAGTTTGGACAGAGCTAGGCCTAGTTCAGCATTAGGAGCATCTAGCTGAAGCCTTTCCCCACAATGTGAGCCACCTCTAGGTATCTGTCTGTCAGGTAGAACACCAAGAATGGAGAAATTTGAGGTCGGTGGCCCAAGAAATCTGAAAATCCAATCAAATAGACTACACAAAGGGAAAAACTCTCTGTGCAAAAACAAGGAGTAGTGATATAGAGCATAAACTAATTGCATTAAAAATTAGGTTAAAGCTAAAGAAAACTGCAGTGGCTCAAATGGTTAAGATGCTGAACTTGCTGACTGAAAGGTCAGAGTTCAATTCCCAGGTACCACATGGTGGAATGAGCTTCCGTCTCTGTCCCAGTTCCTGCCAACCTAGCAGTTTGAAAGAACGAAATTGCAAGTACACAGTAAAACCTAGCATAGAGCGCCTCGCTTAGAGACGAACTCACTTAAAGAGCAGAATTTTCTCTGAATGATCAGCTCACTTAACAACTAAAACCAACCAAAAACTCACATAACAACTAAATCAGGGTTCGCAATCCCACTCCTCCACCAGAAGTCACAATTGGTCACTTACAATGGTGTTTCACTTAAAGAGCAAACTCGCTTAAAGAGCAATCCCGTGGAATGCATTATGCTCTTTAAGTAAGGTACCACTGTAGATAAATAGGGACCACTTTGGTGGGAAGGTAAACAGCATTCCATGCACTCTGGTGTTGAGGCATGCCTGCCACATGTCCACGGAAACATCTGCAAAGGCAGACAGTGCTGGCTCTTTGGCTTTAAACAGGGATGAGCACTGAACCCTAGAGTCGGATACTATTGGCTTTTGAGCAAGGGCGGCCTTTACCTTTACCTAAAGAAAATACTGTTTGTTTGTTTACATTTATACCCCACCCTTTGATGCAAGCACCACTCAGAGTGACAATACATAAAACATAGAATATATCATCATAATATATATAGAGAAAAATCAGAATAATAAACATCCAAAAATTACTAAAATATCCAAGTAATGTTTTGTTTTCTGTCTGATATGACTGGGCAGACTGTCTTGAATACTATTTTTTTTGAAAAAAATAATGTGGGTATAAATGCAACAAACAATAATTTAAAAATGCATTTGTTAATTAACTGTGGCTAGCGGAAACTACTCTTTCTGCTTTCAGATGAAAAGGAAAGCTCAGGTTTTGCCACAAGTCACAAACGGCCCCTCCCACACACCTTCATCTAAGAGAGAAAGGGAAAGTAGAGGAAAGAATTCTACAAACCCTAGGCTAGTAATGGCAAACCTTTGCACTCCAGATGTTCTTGAAGTTCAATTCCCAGAAGCCCTGATCAGCAGGAGTGGTGACTTGGCCTTCTGGAAATTCAAGTCCAAGAACACCTGGAGTGCCAAGGTTCACCAATACTGCACTAGGCTCACATGTTCTTGCTTTCATAAGAAATCATGAATCAAGCCCATGTAGAAGATTCTAAGGTTTGAATCAGCTTCTGTGATTGACTAAGCTTCGAAGAAACCTAAGGGCAAGTATAACTGAGCCACAGGTTTTGGAAGTAAGCAATGGTTGAGTAATAGCCATATATCTTCCATTCTAGAGATTGGATTGATAATTTCAAAGAGTCTGGAATCCAGTTTTCTACCGTTATGACTTAGTGAAGGAAGCACTCATCCTGGAAAAAATCAAAAAGTAAATGTTGTTGATAGTCTCCATTTTTCTGGGTTTAGAGTTTGAGGTGCTCTGCATCCAGTTTTGCTGCAAAGCCAGGTCTCTTGGAGGATTATATGAGTGGTTACTGACCCTTTTGGGGCATGTTTTTAAATGGAGCCTCTGCAGGCTGCAAAATACCCTTGGAGGAATGTATGTGACCACAGTTTGCTCAACCTATTTTATGGGGGGAAATGGGGATTTAATTTCATATAGTTGGAAGAAATTACAACTTAGAAAAATTAGCTTTTAGATACATGCCCCAGATCCACAAACAGAAAATGCTTTCTAGGGGATTCTGGGAATATTAATTCTCTAAAGTAGCTTTTTTTTAAGCTGCAAAAAACAGTGAAGAGTGCAGAGCATTTTGCATACTGAACCTTTTTATATGATAAATAAATAGAAATAAGCAGAAAGTGTATGGCTTTCGGAGCATCATATCGTCATCTGAAATGGGTCTTTTTAAAAAAGCATTTTGGTCTACTCACATGTATGCTTCGTCTTGAACATGCATGTGTATACAGCAACACATTCTTTCATTCTACATGCTTCTGGTCACTGATGTATTTATACCTAAGAGACTCATTTGTACAGAATTTGATTCAAAACCCAGAGGAAAGACTAGCTAGGTTTCTGAACCAGAAGATAAAACCACAGAAATACAATAACTTACAAAAGCCAGCAAATCATCCGATTAGAATATAATTTTTTGCTGGACAGAGGTTGGGGTGGGGGTAGGGAAAAGAAAGTCTTTCTTCCAAAAGAAATGGTGATTTAAAATTAAAATTCACTAAAAAGATCTAGCTGGAACATTTTTGTATTCTTTGAGGAAGTATTTCTGTTTAATTTAATGCGCTGTCCAATTAAACGGAAGTGGTCCCTTATTACAGATATGATTTATTCTCTGATAAACCCCTGATTTATGGCTCACTGGGGTTTGCATTTAATACTGTCAAGGAAAAAAAATTGAAAGGACATCCAAAACTATCTGCTGTGCCACAGCGCCTGAGTCTGAAAAGGATCTGAAGCAGCAAAGACCCCTGGGAGTAAAATGTAATCTTTTCCTGGGATAAAAGCCCACAGAACTGCTGATCTTTACAAAAGGATCCATCTTCCCTCCACCACACCCTCCCCTCCTGGCATGGCCCAGATGGCCCCTTCAAAGCAAGGAGCTGCACTTTAAATCAGGGATGCCCAAACTATGGCCTGTGGGCTGGATCCGGCCCTTGAGGCCAATTCTTCCGGCCCGTGAAGCCCTCATTGCTCCCGGAAGTGATATGGGCCATATGGGTGTGTTTTACTTTCACTTCGGGGAATAATGAGGGCCTCGGGGCCTGGATCCGTCCCATGGGCAGTAGTGACTTGCCCCTGAACCACGTGACCAGCCCATTACCCAAAAGGTTTGGGCATCCCTGCTTTAAATTTTAGTATCAATATTGTCGTAAATGCCTTTGTTTCATTCACAAAAAGATAAAAGACCTTTAGCCAAGGTAGTGCTAATGCTCAGATCCAAAAACATGCTGTGCAGAAATAAACTGCACCTAAGAAGATATAAATCAGATTCATCTGAGGCACAAAGTTGGGTTACAATAATGACTTTCACCATTGGGCAGAGTGATATTCAGATGGGCTTCAGACATTCTCCCTATTGTTTTTTGTAGTTCCACATACTAGGATCAGTATAATATAGATGAGGAAAGATTGCTTTTCAACAAGTGCCAGTTTCTTCCAAATGAGAAACATCATTATTCAACATGGCCATTGATAGGGAGAAGAGTATTGGCAATGGCTTAACTTCTAAACAAATTGAAATCCCATGATATTACTTAAACTAGTCAAAATTATTCAGTGAAAAGTCATGAATCTGTTCATTTTTAGGGGAACACACATACATGTCTATTAGTCAAAAGCAAGTTCTTGTTCTTGTTCTTGTTGTAGTCATAGTCATAGAACTGCAAGGAGCTGTGGTGGGTCAGTGGTTAAGAAGCTCATCTTGTTAGCTGGAAGGCCGGAAAGTTAGCAGTTCGAGACCTGGGTACTGCACGACTGTTTGAGTGCTCATCTCTGTCCCAGCTCCAGCCAAACTAGCAGTTCGAAGGCAAGAAATTACAAGTAGATAAATAGGGACCACTTCAGTGGGAAAAGATCTTGGGAACATGAAAGGAGCCTTATTCAGGCATCCCCTGAGTGGAGTTTCTCCAGCAAAAATCCTCTCAACCCACAATAATTTCTGACACAAAATTATTATTATTATTATTATAGAACTGCAGAGCTGGAAGAGACATAATGGAGGCAAAGTAGAGAATCAAATTCCCAACCTCCATAACTAAATACCTAAACCTCTTAGCTCTCCAGTAGTTCTTATTAACTCTTTTATTTGAAAATGTCAAGGAATACTTGCTCCTATTTCCATGTTTTTTTAAACAAATTGTTGATTCAGCCTCCCAAAACCTTAAATACTCCTTTCCATAAATTTGACTACCAATTTTATCCAACACAGATAACAATAACGGGTTCATTTTAGCTTCAAAATCTATCTTAGCTAAATGTCTCCATCCTGCAAATTGTACTAAAATGCTAACATTTGACTAGAATTTAGAAGCATAAATTCTTTGGACTAGTGGAGTCAGGAATAATTGAGTCAACCCCCTGATTAGCATGGACTATGATGTCACCTATCTAGGTTTCTTCTTTACACAACATTTGTCCACACAGGAATGTTCCTTTCTCCCTTCCCCTTGGTAAAGATGCATCTCTTGTGTTTACAGAGCCAAGGAATGGAGAAAGAAAAACATAGAGGCTCCTAAGAGGAAAATAAAATCTGGGCTTGGAAAAACAGACCTACAATGTGGAGGTGAACTTCATGGCTAAGTCAAAATTTCAGCTTAGTTCTTCCTATTCCCTAGTTCATCATGCTGCCACTGCATACACTTTGTAAATGATACCTTCAGGGGAAGAAGCATACTACATGACATCTGTCTCTCTTTACAGTTTTGTGTCTTTATATTTTATTCCTTTAGAAAAGTGTTCCCAACCTTGGCTCCCCAGATGTTCTTGGAATATAGTTCCCAGAAACCGTGGCCAATACAGCTGATAGTGAAGGCTTCTGGCAGTTTTAGTTTTAAAATATCTAGAGATCCAAAATTCGGAGCCATTGATCTAGAACCTTGGCATCATTTAGTGATGACATTGGACCAGAAAATAAGGTGCAACTACAGCGATCTGGAAATTGATTGTCACATCTTTTGCTATTGCCTTACATGTCAATCAATCTGAAAATCAACCGGTATGTCATATTCTGTATGTATGTTCTCCAGACTAATTATAGAAGACAACAGAATTAACCAATACAAAATGGATGTGGGTGAAAAAAAAATTGTTTGCAGAAACTAATTCAGCTTTGTTTATCTCGGTGTTAGCAAGTTATAGTTCTCATTGTTCAAGATATAGTGCTTTTGTAGAAGATTTTATCCAGTTTGTTTATCATGTATAGAGTCCAAATAACAGGAGAACATACATGCATGTTCATTTTCTTCTAATCTTTTTATGTGAAACATTCTAATTCATACTTCCAGGACTAATGCATTTAAATTAAAATTTAGAAAAGCTACTTTTTGGGATTGCAATTATTGTGGTCAAAGGCACATAGAAGTGTATATACAGTAGGTGTGGCTTGTGGGATAGCATCAGCTTGTAGGATTGGGGCCGTGAAGCGGCCCTTGGGGTCCCGGAGGAGACTGGTCAAAGGAACGACACGAGGCAAGATGGAGCGAAGACCAGTGATTTATTGAGGGAAAATCATCAGTATATATTATGTTCAAGGCTGCGCATGGTAGAATGGTCATCTGACAGAGAATCACATCACCCATTTACCCGGGTTAATTGAGAACCTCTCTTGGGGAAGTTAATTAACTAAGGCAAACACTGACAGAGGAAAACCATTGTCTGAGGCTTATGCCAGAGTAAATATGGCTTCTATTTGCACCAAGGATTAGGCTCTTCTGTGAGTCAGTAATTGCCTAATAGGTAACGGAGGTTAGTGATCTGCTTCTCTCAGCAGGATTGCTGGTCAGGTCAGATGTGGGTGAATCAACCCTTATTATTAATCCACCCCCCTTAATTTCTGTGCCCGCAGAGCCCACGAGCCAGGAGCGTTCTCGACTGAAGTGGCCTCTGCGAGGGCCGTTCCATGCCAACTGGGCATGGGGAATCCACATCTCCCCTTTTCCTTTTACTTAGGGACCTGACCGGCAACTCTGCGCAAGAGGGGCATCAGCTGATGAGCGGGAATGACGCTTCGGGGTTCCCCCCAGGAGAGACACCTGGATAGCAGTGAGGGAATACATTGCATGAAACAACACACTGTTGTGCCCAGTATTATCACCCCCACAATCACTTTGAGTGTCGTCTGAAGCCAACCCCATGGGAACCACAACCACAGGGAGTCCTACCACCCCCATGAAGAATCCTCCTTGATGTTCTTAACTAGGGTGTGGAGGTCCATGAGCTGGCTCTGTATCTTGTGGGTATTGTCTGTGAGATTTAAGCAACACATGCTGTGGACAGACTCGCAACCCAATGATGTAACAACAGGGGATAATCGATAACTGCTTGATTATCCAGTATGGCATGGCGAAGCTCTGTCTGCTCCTGGTTGAGCAGCGCTATTGCCGAGGAGGTGTGGTTAATGGCTCTTGCAAAAGTGCAAGCCAATTGACCAATTCATTCTCCGAGCGTTGCCTATGGCTAAGCCTGACACGCTGAATATACTGACTACAGCCTGGTTTTTCAGAGCTGTGGGTCTGAATCCAGACTGCTTTCTGTAGCAAGGCAAGATAATGAGATGTGTCATTGATACTGTGACCTGGGGTGATTCTAAGCTATCTCTGCAACCTCTGGTGTTGTGCAAATGTCTTTCTAACACCTATGGGGAGGTGTGAAAATAAGCTGGGGATTACCGGCTACCGGGTGCTCAATCTTTCCAAGCAATGGGCCGGTGCAAAACATGGGCCGGTCTGGCTTCCTTTGGTGGAAGCTGGCCGTTATTAACAATATACAGAAATTCAAGTGTCCCTTGCAAATCCCAACTGGAGCATTGTACAAGGCATGAATAAATAAGGAGCAACTACAGATAATAAAAAGACATTCAGCAGCTTCTTGAGGATGAGGCTTCCCTTCTTGGTGGGGTTTCATGTGTAACTTGAGCTTAGAAAAGTCTTGTTTTGGGGAAAAGCATGGTCCTCAGAAGTAGCACTGAGTATGCAAAATGTTCATAGAAATGTCTTTGGAGATGTAAGTCATAAAGGAAGACGGACAGCTGATGACATCCAAGACAGTGACGGGCAGTGACTTTGCAATAGCCGAACGGCATCCGGGCCTGATTCTGGCCTCTGGGACCTGCATGGGGAAGAGACTTGTTTGGGAGATAAAAATTCTGAAAGAGTTAGTTAGTTTTTGCACTTATAGGATAGCAATTGCTGTGCAACTATGGGATGTTGTCCCCCCCCCCCTTTCTGTTTGTTTGTCAATGTAGGACTTAAGCGTCCGATAGACCCGTTCCACAATCGCTTGCCCCTGCGGATTGTAAGGAACGCCAAAAGTGAGCTTAATATCCCAGGTGGCCCTGAAGGTGGCCAGCTGCCTGGAGCTATAAGCTGGGGCGTCATCGGACTTCGTGTGCCGAGGTTCGCCCTTGGCCGTGGGAAAGGAGATGCTGCTCCACATGGGGAGCCGTTTCTCCCTTCTGTGCTGTTACCCAAACAAACTGTGGGAAGGTATTAATGCACACGTCCATGTACTGCCATTTGCCAAAATGTGGGGATGTGTGACATCCATTTGCCACACCTGAATGGCCTCTGTCCCTCGTGGGTTGACCCCCCACGAGGGCCCCCCCCCCGGTGCCCCTGCACGATGCAGGCAGGGACGGACTATGCCTTGGGCTTGGGAAAGTGGCAGGTTGAACTGCCTTGCGAGCGCTTTGGCATTCTGAATTGGAGTAGTGAAGAACAAACTTAGCAAATTCTTGTCTATCGCGGGAGTGATGTATGCTCCCGGTAGACTGTGAAGCAAATTCCTAGGAAACTGGCTGTCAGCAATTATGTTGGAGCGTTCTTTGGCAAAGGTGCGCAAAGCGAGGTTCACGGCTGCCAACTCTGCCCGCTTGCGGAAGAGTCAGGAGTGTGCACCAAGCTTGGTCCTCTTGCCAAGTAAGAACCTAATATGTGCGACCCCCATAAGTGAAAACTGTCCTAGCCCCCCAAAGAGGAACCAGTGACATTAATTCACACAAGGTGACTGTCTGCGTTTGAAGCGAGACGAGTCTGGGGTCTTATGGCAAACCTTGGCGCATGAAGCGCCAGGCTTCCCTTGGGTAAATTTCTCATGAAGGCCCCCCGGCGCACATCCATTCATGGTGTGCGTGCACACGTTTAGAAGAGTGCCAGATGGTGGCTTAGCCTTTTGCCTGTGCTTAGACTAGCAGCAAAAAGGGAAGGGGATGGCCTAAAAATGCCTGTATCTCATTGAAGGTGTGACCTGACTGCACTCTTAAAATGGTCCTAGGCAGTCCTGGCTAATGGGTGGCACTCTGCACATGCTCAGGAGCTTAGGGACTAATCCTTCCTCTGTGCTCTGGAGTTTGCAAAATGTGTCTGCTCACTAGAGAGGGTGCTGTGGGCCAGGTGCCATACTTAAAATGACCTAAGACTTATTAAAGACAAGCCAACTATGACGTGCCAGCTGTAACGAAATAATACACAAAAATGAAAAGACACACAAGTTAAACATTTCCAGCAGGGAGTTCCACTGGCGAAAGGAGGAAAGGAGGAAAGACAAGTCAGAAGTTAGCACAATGAGAATGCAACAACTCTTATCATAACGAAATCAGATTAGGTCAGGTAACTAAGACAACCGGGTCCTCGTGTTAAGAAATCCTTATCAGTAATTAACTCTGGAGCCTGTGAAAGGAAGCAATTTAAGGCTGTAGAAGTAAATAAATTGGTTAAGTCCTGTAAAAAGGGTAAGCATTTTCTGAATATACAGAGCGCAAGAATGTTTGCGTGCTTTTTCCTGTGAAAGGGGTACAATGAGTGAGTTACTTTGCACAGATTAAAGTCAAAAATACCAGAACAGTATCTTCCTTAAGAGAATGAAGGAGAGTTAGAACGATTCTCAACCTGCGGCCAGATGTGGGCAAGTGGGCCGGATGCGGCCCACGTTGCTCTGCCACTACCCCCACCACGCCAAGAAGGGCTGTGCGGTGAAGGAAGGGCAGGATGACTGTCCGGACCCCCAGAGCTGCCTGAGGCCCCAGAACTTGGCCCCTGACTTTAAAAGGTTGAGAACCGAGGTTACAAGATGATAACACAGTACACACATGAAGACAATGCAATTCTCTCACTCCTAGTGAGATACGTGACTTCAAGACGCTAAAAGACATTCAAAAAACCTTAAAACACAGAGATGGGGGTTTGAGGAACACAGACGTAGGGAGGGGCCCCATAGCTTATGATCTAGTGAGGAAAACTCATAGAAGTGATTTTTGTTTTCAGATCGCGCTTCTGAAAAGAAAAATCTGTTTTCCTGAGTGGCAAGGATTGCAAAACCGGTTTCCAAGAGTGGCTTAATCCTTTGACAAAGAAAAAGTCTCAAGGGAAGAAGGGGGGTCACCCTGCCCTATTGCAGGTTAGGATTCCCCCCCTCTCCTGCTTAAGCTGCTAAGCAGGCAAGGCAAAGGGTTTTGTTCATCATGCTTTCTCAAACTTTAAATAGTTCCTGCCCATGAGCAGAGTGCAAACTGTTTAACACATATTTCACAGTGACATTACCACGCAGTTACACACAAGGAACACTTTTTCAGTCATACTGTGGTCATAGAGACAAGGCTTTTGCAATCATACACAGTTCTTGCAGTCATACATTCAGTGGTGCACCACGCATATACACATTTATTTACGCATTCGCACATTCCTCCCCTGATCTGCAGTGTTCTATACTACACATGAGGAGATGACTAATACACAGCTGGCTATTTACAACCATCTGGGTGCTTCTACTTAGGGGCGAGTTTCTCTGGGCTACTCCCAAGGTGAGACAAGTAGGTTCTGCCTGTGCCCTGGAGGAACTCGGGGTACTATTGCTGGGATGGTTCTTCTGGCATAGCCAGGGCGATGGCTGCCTCCTTTCTAGCCTGGGCCAGATGCATGCCAGCGTGGCCATTTGGCATTAAGACAACCTTTTGAAGATCTGCCTGGTCTAGATTGGCTTTCTCTTCTAAGGTGTCTCATTTTACCACACTGGAAGCAGGCGCCTTGGGGTTTTGGCACTGCTCTGCACCTGAGTGTGGTAATGGCTCTGCTCTGGAGCCCTGCGTGGCCAGGGGCCGTGCAGATTTCCGTGAGCAGTGGGCGCTGAGCAGCCCTGCCTGAACATGTGTCTGCCTTCAGATAGGCTGAGCACAGCAGTTGGGCGCTAGCTGATTGTGCCACTGGCAATTTCCCCGTGAATGGATCTTCCTCACCCCTGCGCTGAATGGAGTTCTTAATTGGCAGGGGACTTTTAACTGTCAGAGAAGCGCTGGGGCCTCTCATGCCATGAATTCCTTCAGTGACGTCTGCAGCTGTCACTGAGGGAATGCTCCCTACCCTGCCCTGCTTAAGCTGAAATGATGGATAGAGACTCCTTGGGGCTGATGGTTCTGACTGCGCTGGGGGTTTCTGGGTCTCTATCCGGACTGGGTCATCCTCTACTGAGAGTTTCCTACATTTGCTCCATGTGCGAATTATGCCCTCTGGAGCTTTCGGGGGTTGCTGAATGCAGTCTCCTATCTGATCCCAAAGCTTAAGGGTTAACGTACCTACTTCTGGGTAAAGCAGGCAGTGTTCCCTTAGGTATGCCAAAAGTCTCGCTAGCTCTCTGCTGTGAAGACGTAACTGAAACACCCCGGCCAGGATTCTGAACTCCTCCTCATGAGTTCTTTGGCTAGCGGGTGGACCTTGTCGCTGAGGACAAGTCCCCATATTACCTGCGTGGGTCCTCCGAAGTTTCCTCCTCGGGACGAGTCGACGCGTCTTTGGGCAAGGTAATAGGTTCTGGCGACGATTCTCTGGGTAGAGCTCGGAGCGTGGACTGCTGCCACGGGCCCTCGGTGGCCTCTGCGCTGTCAGGGGTTCACAGCTGACCCTGAGCGGAACGCGTTTTTCCGTAACCTGCAAGCCGCCGTGAAAGTTGGGAGCAAGCTGTAGGATGCCTCTTCTGTAATGCCTCGCCGCTTGGGCCGTCTTCCCGATCGGCTGGCTTACCGACCGGGCTGCCGCGCTGTCCTCCGGGATGAGTGGACGCAGTTCGAGCGCAGAACCGGACCGTGTAGATCGCTTACTGACGAGTAGGATCACGTCGCGGGTCACCAGATGTAGTATTGGGGCCGTGAAGCAGCCCTTGGGGTCCCGGAGGAGACTGGTCAAAGGAACGACACGAGGCAAGATGGAGCGAAGACCAGTGATTTATTGAGGGAAAATCATCAGTATATATTATGTTCAAGGCTGCGCATGGTAGAATGGTCATCTGACAGAGAATCACATCACCCATTTACCCGGGTTAATTGAGAACCTCTCTTGGGGAAGTTAATTAACTAAGGCAAACACTGACAGAGGAAAACCATTGTCTGAGGCTTATGCCAGAGTAAATATGGCTTCTATTTGCACCAAGGATTAGGCTCTTCTGTGAGTCAGTAATTGCCTAATAGGTAACGGAGGTTAGTGATCTGCTTCTCTCAGCAGGATTGCTGGTCAGGTCAGATGTGGGTGAATCAACCCTTATTATTAATCCACCCCCCTTAATTTCTGTGCCCGCAGAGCCCACGGGCCAGGAGCGTTCTCGACTGAAGTGGCCTCTGCGAGGGCCGTTCCATGCCAACTGGGCATGGGGAATCCACATCAGCTGAATTCTCAAGACATTGGCTGAAGACTCACAAAATGGTTAGTATTTCCTTGTGTCTGCAGGAAGGGCAACAGACCTCCAGGTGATTCATGCTAGAGCAGTGGTTACCAACATGGGGTACACCAATTCCCAGAAGCCTAAGTTAGTACATTGGCTGATCAGTACTTTGGGGAATTGACTTAGGCTTCTCAGAACTGAAGTCCAAAAACCAAATGTTGGGAAACACTGTTCTGGAGAGTCTGAATTAATTTCCTTTAGATGAGCTTTAATTCCCAAGAGCCTACTTGTCAGGGATTAGTGGCTCAGGGAAAAAGTGTTTGTATGTACATTGCATATCTATTTGTTTAAAAGGTGGCATTCTCTCTCTCTTTCTCATACACACAAACGCTATTTTACTATATTTACACAAGGGCTTCCACCAGTCTCAGGTTTCAGCCTTGAAATCTTAGAAAATGAGAAGTTGCTAATTTGGCAAATCTAGCACCTCTCCAGGCCTAACTCATGGCCCAGTAATGAGCTGTTTTAAAAGTCCAATTATTGCAGTAATTTTTATTGTTTCTGTAATATTCATTTAAAAGTTACCCTCACAAAACCTAAGAGTGTGGCACAATGCTGGACCACATGACCAAAAAAAGAGATTTTTTTCCTTAGAATAATAAAGGGTGTGCACTGCCTCTCCTCCTAACCTGGTCTGTAGCCAAATAAGAGCAAAGTGTATGGTGTTCAACCTGCCCTTTCTATGTTCTTTTGGAGATATTTCACCTGGAGTCTTGTTCATGTCTATGTCAGTATTTGTGTCTCCATTTTTAAAAAGGAGGGGCATGCCTGCAGATGTGGAATTAAAAATGTCTGAGATTGGAGGGGGATTATACATCACCATCAGAATTACTAATGGCAGAATTTTATGCCCAGCTCTGGCCCAGAGAATTCAAGAGAAAGAGAAGCAGGCAGCAGCTTTTATGACCATTAGAATTAACACTACCACACCAAGAAGAAAAGAGATGGTGGAAGAAGAGACCCTAATCTTCTAAAGTGAATTTCTGGCCTTACCACAAGAATGCATGTGTACATTAGTACATTCACAGCTCATTTAGTCCTAATACTGTAACTATATTTTTAGAAAGAAAGGGGGGGGAGGCAAATCCCAGCCTTTATGCTGTAGAAATAGAAATAAATAGCAGCATGCAGGAAAGATCTTGAGTTTCACTGGGGCGAGAAAGTCTCCTACTTCCTTGGCACCAGCCTAGCTTCTTCATTAATATGCGAAATATGAGGACATTAGCACTCCACCCTGTAAGAGTCTGGGATCTTTTCTCCATCCCATGATCACCACAGACACATACAAAATAGTCACAATTTTGTTAGTGTTTTGACATTCAACCAGATAAGGTGCAGATCCCTAATATATAATATTTGCAGTAAGTACAATGGGAGATACTCCAGGAACAATTTGTTCTCTATTTTCTCTTTTGATTGAATAACTCCTGGCTCTGTAGTTTTTCAGCTATATCTGTGACTTTACTAGGCAATGATATATATGTCTTTAATATCTGTAGTTGGAGTACTACTGACGCTGACTGGGAAGCGGAAGGTCAGCAGTTCGATTCCCGAGTACTGCAGGACGGAAATGAGCTGCCGTCTTCATCCCAGCTCCTGCCAACCTAGCAGTTCGAAAGCAAGAAATTGCAAGTAGATAAATAGGGACCACTTTGGTGGGAAGGTAACAGCGTTCCGTGCGCTCCGGTGTCTAGTCATGCCTGCCACATGACCACGGAAACGTCTGCAGAAGCAGACAGCGCTGGCTCTTCGGCTTAGAAACAGAGATGAGCACTGCACCCTAGAGTCGGATACGACTGGCTTTCGAGCAAGGGAAACCTTTACCTTTACCTAACCTGCCCTGGCTCATTGGGACTACTTGACTACATGTTGGGGATATATTTCATTTGCACAATCAGACACATGTTCAGGTATGCAACAGGGGCACTCCTACCACCTCATCAATTAGCCACAATTAGCCATAGCAAGTTATATAAATCTTATGCAAACACAATAGGTTTCTGGACAATAAATTATAAATGATAAAAAGTTCTCTCCTGGCCTATAACTGACATGTTTTGTGCAGGCAGCCAAAAAAAGAGAAAGGTACCCTAACTTTCTGCCTTCACCCCAAGTGATGATCCTCATGCTTCTTGAATCCAAAAGGACTTATTCCTACATAATAAACTCTTTTAATACTTCATGCACCTGGTTAGTGCATAGGTTTGCATGGCATGGGCTCTGAGGAGAGGCACGGTGGCCTCCATAGCATGGTGATTGGAGGTAAAAATGTCCTGCGTGGAGCCGAGACATGTTAACTGGTTTTCCAGATACCATCAACTATATTTAAACAAACCTGATGCCTGAGTGCTCTTTGCAGCTGGTATGTTATACATAAAATATGTTGAGTCAGTGATAGCATCCTTATCTAAAGACAGAAGCCAGCAAAATTTCATCTAGCACACTTCGTCAGATTGTTCCCTGACACCAGGAGCGGGCAACTTGCTGTGACAAATGGGTGATTGCATCTGACTCTCGGGAGAAGGCTGTTTTCATTCTCCTTACCCGCTGTCTCTGTTCCTGCAACCCCAGATATTGGCTTCTTAGAGGAGAGAGCAAAACAAACAGTTGGTGCAGTAAAGATGGTATTAGCCATGCGATCAAAAAGAGCCTGGATGGAAAAAAAATTTGCATTTACAACCTATCCATCTTCCTGGTTTAAAAGCAGGAGATAGGATAGTGGAAGTAGTCTTCCTATGTGAAAGAAAGAAAGAAAGAATCAATCAATCAATCAATCAATCAATCAATCAATCAAATGAAATAAAGTAGACTGGAAAAGAAACAGAAAAAGCTCTGAACTAAATTCTGAATGTTACAGAAAATTATGGATATCAGAGATTCAGGTCATGTAAATCAGAATAATACAGGACAGAGATATTTATAGGTACTGTACCTTGAATTAACTCTGGCCAATGGTAAACATTGTGGGCAGATATGCAATAGATAAGAAAATGACTTTTGGCAGTATAGTCTGTAAAAATAGCTTGAGTTTGGCTAAGCGGAAGTAGAGCTTGTGCTTAAAAATCACAAAAAAGGAAGGGGAAAAAAGAAGACATCGATTTGCATCAGATTTGCGCCTGCTAATTTACAGGTATAAGTGTGGCTATAGATTTAGAAGTCATTACTATACATTTAAAGAAAAGTATCATAACCTAGTGGACAAGGCTATGTCATGATCAGGTGATCTTGGCATACCAAGCAGGTGCTTACTCTTGATGGGCATCTTCAAGACCTCTCTTACCCATTCTGGTGGTTCATCATCTTCAAACTATCTTCAAGTAGAGCATCATCCTCTGATAAATAGAAGTTTTCTAATAGACAACAAGATTCTTTCAAACAGAGGGCTGACCTCAGTAAAGTAGGACATCTAGTTACCCAAAGTGGTAATAAAGAAGAGGGGATTCTTGCTTTTCCTTTTGAGATCCATGGCAGGTGACCATGAAGAGTGAAGATAGAGAAAGAGACTGGGCAGGGGGAATGGAAATATCATGAAGAGATCACAAGGGTAGGGAGACTGGACACTATAGATAGATAAATCTTTATTGTCATTGTCCTGCACAGAACAACGAGATTGCGAGCTGCATACTATATTAGTTGAGGACAGAGGAGAGCCGTATCCACTCTTAGCACACAACTCCCATTCTGCTTGCCTGAACTAATATGCAGTAGCTTAATAGTTCATGAACCACTGAGCCAATGTGCCTAGCTTTATAGCTCATGTAATGGTCTTAATTTATAGTTAGTCACTGGTACACAGTAATTCACATTTTTGGTGCCAAAAAGAACTGAAGTAGAAAATCTGTTCTTTCACCTCCACCCTCAATTACACTGATTGTCTAGTTTATTTATTTATTTGTTTGTTTGTTTGTTTCTACCCCGCCCTCCTAGTGCAAAGCACCACTCAGGGCGGCAACAATGGGGGAAAAATACAATACAAGAAAGATAAAACCATTACGAATAAAACATTACATAAAACCCCCAGCTAAAAGCAGAATTAAAACACATTAAAAAAAACTAACAACATCATCATTAAAAACTACCCTAACTTTCCCTCCACCCCTTACCTGTCAAGTTTTGGATTTGAAAATAAGGGAAATTTCCTTGCCAAAACGGGAAACTTGACAGGTATGATTATCCTGTCCTGGCCTCCAGTGGCAGCATTAGGGCATTGCAGTCTAACTAATACGGGAGGACAGCAGGAAAGAAGGTAAAATACGGGAGCTTCCCGGCCAAAACGGAATACTTGACAGCTATGCTCCACCCTTAATAAAACAGACTTATCAAAGAAGGGGGGGCTCAGTCCCACAACAGGCAGGCTAAACAAGCCAACGGGCTTGAGAAGTGGAGCCCAATGTGCCCCACACCCATTGGCAGAGCCAGGTTTTCAGCATCTTCCTGAAGGGGAGTAGCTCTGATTGGAGACACAATTCTGATGGAAGGAGGTTCCAGAGGGCTGGGGCAGACACGGAGAAGGCTCTCCTTCTGGTCCCCATAAGAGAGGCTTCTTTTGCTGATGGGACCACCAATGCACCCCTCCTGTCTGCCCTCGTAGAATGGGCTAAAAACCGTGGGGCGATGCGGTCTCTTAAGTACCCAGGTTCAATTAATTTAATTTTAATTTAATAATTTAATTTAAATTTAATTTAATTTAATAGTCATATTTATATATGCCGCCCACTCAGGCAGAACCCGACTCAGGGCGGCATTACAACAAATTCTAAAAACACATAAAAACACTTTAAAAGACCCATATCCCACCCACTTTAAAAGACCCATATCCCACCCACCCACCCCACCCACTATAAAAAGAAGAAGAGAGAGTTCTTAATGGTTTACATAAGCCAGCAGGCGGGGACCGTGTTCCCATTCGGGCCCCACACCTGCCCTGCCAGCCAGGTCTTCAATTCTTTCCTGAAGGGCAGCAATTCTCTTTGAAGTCTTAGATCTGTTGGCAGGAGGTTCCAGAGAGTTGGTGCAGTCACGGAGAAGGCCCTCCTTCGGGTGCTGGACAGATGTGCACCCCTAGTTGATGGCACTATTAGAGAGCCCCTTCGGTCCACTCTGGTTGGACGGGCAGACACTCTTGGGACGATGCGGTCTCTAAGGTATCCTGGCCCACTGCCATATAGGGCTTTAAAGGTCAAAACCAGCACCTTGAATTGCACCCGGAGACAAACTGGTAACCAGTGCAGCTCCCGAAGTAGCGGTGAGGCATGGGCATATCGCCCACATCCCATCACCACCAGGGCTGCCGCATTCTGGACCAGCTTCAGCCTCTGAATGGTCGTCAAGGGCAGCCCCATGTAGAGCGCATTACAATAATCTAGTCGGGAAGTGACCAGAGCATGGGTGACCATAAGCAAGGAGCCCCAGTCCAGGAGCGTGCGCAACTGGCGAATCACCCGAAGTTGGGCAAAAAGCCCTCCTGGCCACAGCCGCTACCTGTTCTTCTAGCAGCAGCCGCGAGTCCAGAAGGACCCCCAAGTTGTGCAGTGGGTCTGCCATGAAGGGCTTTAAAGGTCAAGACCAGCACCTTGAATTGCACCCAGAGGCATACTGGTAACCAGTGCAGCTCCCGTAGCAGAGGTGAGGCATGAGCATACCATCCACAACCCATCACTGCCCGGGCAGCCGCATTCTGGACCAGCTGAAGCCTCCAAATGGTCTCCAAGGGCAGCCCCGTGTAGAGTGCATTGCAATAATCCAATCTGGAGGTGACCAGAGCACGAGTGACCATGAGCAAGGCATCCTGGTCCAGGAGTGTGCACAATTGGTGAATGACTTGAAGATGTGCAAAGACCCTCCTGGACACAGCTGCCACCTGCTCTTCAAGAAGTCCAAGAGGATCCCCAAATTGCGTACGACATCTGTCTGAATCTTTAACACAGAAAAAGTTTGAATCTTTAATGCCGAAAAGAAAGAAACTTTCTGGTTAAGTTGTGCCTGGCTGTTACTGGTGATGGTATGTGTGTGTGTGTAGGTGTGTGCATGTGCATGCGTACGTGCGTGAGAGAGAAATGTCCTGACCTGCTAGATGTGTGCAATTCCTTTGGAGTCATCTTTGGCTCACTTTTTCCAGTATGTGTAAAAGATTAAAGGTAAAGGTCACCCTTGCTTGAAAGCCAGTCATATCCAACTCTAGGTTTCAGTGCTCATCTCTGTTTCATAGCCAAAGAGCCACTTTCTCTCTATTTCCTTCAGAATCATAGGAGAATCTGCATATAACAGAATCCTTGAGTAGGAAACTCCATAAAGAACAGAGAATTTATTCTTCATCTCCTCTCTCTCTCTCTCTCTCTCTCTCACACACACACACACACACACACACACACACACACTCTTCCTCTCCCTCCCTCTGCCACCTCAGAAAGTAATCTCATCCTTTCGTCACATATTATTGAAATCCCAGCTCTTTTTAAAAAGTCTCATTTTTGCCCAGACTGAGAGCATGTCATTTCGAAGTGATGTGCAAGGCAGGAGATAACCAGGTAGAACTCAGCGATTCGCCACAGAAAATGGTTCCATGTATGGCTGTAATGCTATCAGAGTCTGTCCCTCAATAGCTCTTTACCTTTCCTGAGCTCACAATCTGCTGATTCAAGAACTTTGTCTGGAAGAGGAGGAGGAGGAGGAGGGGAACCAGAGTGGAAAGAGTTGTGGAGATAGAGACAAATATTCTGTTTGTGGTCCTGGCTGAGCACAGACATTAATGCAGAGGCTTTTGGGTGGTAGGAAAGAGGGCTGTCGCTTTCCTTCTCTCATTCTCTGTCCTCATTTCATGCTTTAGTTGTGCTGATTGGGCGGGCTGAATCCCCTCAGCTAACTACTTAGTACAAAACAGTTGCACTTCAGTGTAAAGTGGATAAGAGCCCCAGGCAAAACTAAACACAAGTGGATGATTTCACAAAAGCAAATGCGGTTCTCCGGCTGCCCCAGAACTAGGAGTGATTGGAATTGCATGCCGTAAAAAAGGGGGGGAAATACAAGATACCCCAGCTCCCTCTCCAAAATGTTTCTCATTTTTCACTAATTACGTATTCATTTATTTGCATGTAAAACAGGGAAGAGGCATTCTTGACTCATCTTGGTGCTAACATTTTTGCCTTCCTCTACAGTCGGAGGGAGTTGAACTAAATTGAGAAAAGCTCCCTTGGTAGCTTGTTAATTGCACATTGTCACAAAGCATGTGACTAAAGGCCAAGCAGGAACATTTCAATAAGGATTCTTGTTTAAATAAAAGTTCCTTTTTGACATCAACCCTGGAGTAACAAGTTTTAAACCTGCTGAACTCTTTTCTTGCCTTGCCTTAGAAACAGTTGTCAGTTATTGCTGATATTGGGATGGTGAGTGGAAGGGTTAATAGAGGGTTGTGGTTTTTAAGAATCAGAATCTTTACCTATAAGGAAGGAATGTAACATACATGACAGGCATGCGTACCCACACCCCTCAAGTCTATCCCGTAATTCTCCGGGCACACCTACCTTTTGAAACAGAGATCAGAGCTGTGAGGGTCCAGGGGCCGCGAGTGGGGCCTAAGTCCCACAAAATAGGGAAAAGAATGGAAACTACAACTCCCATGGTGCCATGGGAGAAAAACGGCAGCCAGGCCTGGAAACAGAATGTTGGAGAGAGCTGATTTGCATGTTGAACTGCAATTGGTTGGACTTCAGAGTGAATGACTGATGGGGCAAGGTCCTGATGTGGATGGAACAAACCCATTCCATTTAAGCCTCTACAGCCCTGGAACAAGACACTTTCAATGTACATCAATGCTGTGTGAGTGAGAGACAGAGAGAGACAGGGAGTGTGTGTCTCTGTGTGTGTGCAAGACAATGCACAGGACAGTGGGTTCTGGATCAGTCACTTGTGTGTGTGTGTGTGTGTGTGTGTGTGTGTGTGTGTGTGTGTGTGTGTGTGTGTGTGTACCTGAATGAGAGAGAGAGAGAGAGAGTCTCTGTGTGTTGGGGTGTATCAGAGTCCGAAAAACCTAAACATACAATAAACACACTCACACACCCGGCCAAGGCCAGGTAATTAGCTCTCATCCTCATCCTTCCTTCCCTACCTCCAGACATTCTTTCCCCCTTCCTTCTTTCCTTCCCTCCCTCATTCTTACCCTCCCGTCTTCCTTTCCTCCTAAATTTCCCCCTCAATACCTACCATCCCTCCCTCATCATCACGCCGGGGTGAGTCTGCCCAGGTTCCTTTACTGAGAGACAGGGGGCATCACAAATGGTGTGGGGAGAGGCAAAAGGGGAAAAAAACCTCCCCAAGCCACCCCATGGGTTGAGCCCCCCCAAAAAAAACCCATCAAAGATGGGCACTTATGCTATTGCATATATAATCCAGAGAATATTGAGGATATTTTAAGGTAGAAAATTTAGGGTTGTTTTCAAGGAAGGGAGAGGGGAAGATCAATTAGATTTATGGAGCTGCATCTGTGCAGTGGCTGAAGCATGCTGCAGAGGTATCTGTGTGTAGATTAGGTAAAGGTTGCCCTTGTGTGAAATCCAGTTGTATCCGCAGATGTTCCCGTGGATATGTGGAAGGCATGACTAAACATGGAACATGCATGGAATGCTGTTTACCCTCCCACGAAAGTGGTACCTATTTATCTACTTGCAATTTCTTGCTTTCGAACTGCTTGGTTGGCAGGAGTTGGGGCAGAGATAGGAGCTCACTCTAATGTCCAGCACTCGGGTCTTGAACTGCTGACCTGCCGACCTTCCAGTCATCAAGTTCAGCATCTTAACCACAAAGCCACTGCAGTCATTAGTCGATTAAGGCATTATAATTCTAAATATTAAAATGACTGTTGGAGATGTAAAAAAAAGAGATTGGCACATGTTTATGGTGGGATTGTAAATTTGTAAAGAGAATTTGGATAACGTTCTTGCTGAGATTAATCAAATATTGTCTTTAAAATTAGAGGCATATCCTAGAATTGCATTTTTAATGGATTTTGGAAATAAAAATATAGAAATAAATAAAAAAAGATTCAATTATCATAATGCTATGAGATTGCTTATTGTTAAAAAGTGGGAAATACTTTATGAATTGGATTTAGATGATTGTATAAAGAATTATGGAATATACCAATAAATGATAGATTGATGTGTGAATTAAAAATAAATAAAGGATTAATGAAAAAGAGATTTGGGGAGAGTTTATTGATTATGTTTTGGTTAAATTGAAAGGAATGTGACCGGGACAAGAATATGCAACTTTTTGGAAATTGAGAACGTGTGTGCGTGTGTGTGTGTGTGTGTGCACGCGCGCATGCATGCGCGCACACACATGCACACACACACTTCAAAAGCAGGCAAAGTGGAGGGAAAGGTACATGCAGATCATTTGGCAGTTATTCATTCATTCATTGAAGGGCTGGGTAGAAAATTCCAACCAAATGTTACCGGTGATGTAGCTTGAACCCCTCCCTCCATGCCATTCATATATATGTATATGAAAGTCTCAAAAATCCACACATACAAAGTGGTATAAAGGGACTGGTTGGTAAAATATATAGAATGATAAACAAGGTAGGTAATCCACAGGAAGATTTAAGATTAAGCTGGGAACAAGATTTGAATATAAAAATAGAAGAACAGAATTGGAAAAATAAATGGAGGAAAAGAATTATGAGAACTATGTCGGTTAGAGTTAAGGAACATAACTATCAAATGCTGTGGAAATGGTATTTGACTCCAATGAGGTTACATCAGATAGATAAGAAAAAGGATAAAATGTGTTGGCGTTGTAAGAAGGAAATGGGAACATATGAACACATGTGGTGGAGATGTACTGTGGTAAAAAAATTTTGGAAGAAAATTGAATACGAGTTAACTGAAATTATGGGGGAGAAAATTAAATTAGGTGTTAGTATGATTATGTTGACAGAAGTGGAAAATATAAACCTGAGTAAGAATAAAAAGGAGTTATTGGAATTAATGTTGTCATCGGGAAGACAGTGTATCACTAGAAAATGGAAAAATGAGGTAAATTTGAATATTGAGGAGTGGTATAAGGAAATGTGGGGCTTAGCATTTAATGATAAGTTGACATGGGAAATAAATTTTAAAAAGGGATTCGTTAAAGAGAATAGATTCTGGAAGGTTTGGCAAGCTTTTGTGGATTACTCACTGAGGGGGAATGATTTGCAAAAACCTGTACCTGATCACAAGATTTTTTGGGGAAAATCTCAATGAATATCTCCGAGCTCTCCAGTCCATTGTAAATAACACCGGGTGATTAGTATTTTATTTTTATTTTTGTTTATCTTGTTGTTGTTCTTTGTTTTGTCTTTATATTACAAAACATTACTGGAAAATGAGGCACAGAAACCATACCTTATTGGCTTGATTTGAAATAGCATATATTATAAACAATGTGGTTTCAATTTGTTGATGTTTAATTTTACATATATATGTAATTCTAATTTTATATACGTAAGTTTCTTTATATTTGTAATTTTGATGTTCTTTTATTGTTTGTATTATTTTTGAAAATTTAATAAAAATTATTTTTTTAAAAAAAATCCACACATACATATATATTCTGAACTGTCCATAAAATCTGGTACTCAGCAAATATAAAGTCTGATTTACTGTACATTGAAAACTAGCTTTTTGTTCCATTGTAAGTGGCCTAATGCAACCTGTTCTTGCATTTGTATTATCATAATAATAATAAATTCATGTCAGAAATTATTCTGGGTTGAAAGGATTTTTGTGGAAGAAACTTTGCTCAGTGAATGCCCAAATGAGGATCCTTTCATGTCCCCAAGAGCTGGGACAGAGACAGATGCTCAATCTGTCATGCAGTACCCAGGTCTCGAACTGCTGACTTGCCAGCCTTCCAGCTAACAAGGTGAGCTTCTTAATCACTGAGCCATCGCAGCCCCTTTGTATCATAAGGACCACACAGCATTCTTGACTGTGCGACTGAACAACAAAGCATTCTCCTAATTTCCCCTGTCTACAGCTATGTACACATTTGGTGTTAAGAATTGGAGTCACATGAAAATCCTGATAGTGGCACAGACTCCAGCAGGGAAGAATGTAAAAGCATTTGCCCAGCATCATGAGTTGAAGTCCAGTACTGGGTTCTGAAGGAAGGGGGAAAGTAGCAACCTTGGGAGGCAGGGTTCAAAAATCCTCTGGTAAGTACAGAGTAGGAATGAGGTGTATTTGACACAAAGTCTGATCTTAAAAACACAGACTGGTTCTTTTGGGTAGAATCAACTTGTGGGTAAGAAACTCCTAGTTCCTCTTATAAATAACTGCAGGTTTGCTGAAAACAGAGATGGGCGGCAAAGGACAGCGCACATCCTGGGATCCTCCTGGCCTCCAAGATCCTCTTTTATTGTGCTCAAAATGGCATTGTGATTAGATATAAACCGAAACTGTATTTCCTGCTCTTCAGTAATTACACTGGCTTATGGGAGCTTTATGCAGCATGAAACCTTATTATTCTGCAGAATGCAGTTCTGTATAATTTGCTTCCCCTTCATTGCATGAATGGAAAAAAATGTATTTTGGTCTGAAGTGGGAAGAAAGGCTCAGTTATCATTTGAGAGTGCAGTGTTATTTTCCTTCCGGAATTAAAAAAATCCATCTGGGTGTATGACCCCTTTCACCCTACTGTCTTGCCATTCAGCCTTTTATATGCAGATGAACCGTATCAATTTCCACTGGCTCAGAAAGATGTACCTAGCCTCCTGGCCTGGCTCCCACAGTCTAATGGAAATGTATATGAAGACAGAATGTGGAGTGTAAATGTTGGCTGAGAATGTGTGTGTGTGTGATGGCGTACCTTGGCACTAGACCTGTGATGGCGAACCTTGGCACTCCAGGTGTTCTTGGACTTCAATTCCCAGAAGCCCCAGCCACTGTGAATCCACACAAATGGGTTTACTGCAATTCATCTGGCCGCACCACCCTCGTCGCTCCCGGAAGTGGTTTCACCATTTTCAGATGTTCCAGAAGTCTTTAAATTAACTTCTGGTTTGAGAAAAGCTCTCCTCCACTCAGTTGAAAATAGCTGAGAGACCCCTCAATAAGTGATGGAATAACTGCTATGTGCTCTCAAAGGCACAAAGAGACTTTTTCAGCATCTTAATAATGCTGGGCTGAAAAAAGGAGTTGGGTGGTTTGATGTTCAGGAATTGAAGAGAAGCAGCCAGCATTAAAGGGCCAAACACAGCTTTATTGTAAGCAAACCGAAAATGGACAGCAATGGAGCAACAGCTCTTTATATACACAGTACAATGGATACATTTGGGCAGGAAACAATATGATTGGTTAGGAGAGGAGTGGGGTGATTATGAGGTTACCGGACCTGAGTGAAGAGTTCGTGTGTCTTGTTAGAAAGGGCGGGAATGCAAGTCCCACGATAGTTCAGTACCAAGAAGAAGACAAAATGGAGGATCACCCCGATCCCATAATAACAATTACACAATGTTACTGCAATAATTAAAGTTACATACACAACAGGTGGGGGCCCCCTTAAGGCTACATTGTCAGCCCCTGCTTTAGAATGGATGTGAATTTTCATACTCTGTTGTTGTTGCATGGGTTTACAGCAGGGGTTCCCAACCCATGGCCTGCAGCCTGGCCCCGGCCCCAAACACCATTCCATCCAGCCCATCACTGCCTCCTCTGCACCTGAAAGTGGAAACAGATGCATTTACATCAGCCATAAAATATACCTGTATATGCACATACATGCCCGCAGCTGTCATAAATGCAGACAGCCGTAAATACACCTGCTTCTGCTTCTGGGAGCATGGTCCAGCCTGCTCAGCTGTCTGGGGGCATGGTCAGGCCCACAGTGGAAAAAAGATTGGCCACCCCTGTTTTACAGTGTTTTATTATATAGGATAGTTTCTGTATCAGAAGTGCAGTTTATACAATTCTGCATAGTTTAATTAAATGAACACAAGGAGAGAACTAAATAACACAAATAGGTTACATCACGTTAGAGTTGTTAAGGTAATGAAAACACCACATGTTGGTTTTGTCGCCGGATAGGACAAATACATAGTTATTTATCTAAGAGCATTTCTGTATGGCTTTTCATTTAAAAGGTTCACAAATTTCAATTACAATTTAACCAGTCCTTTTTTAAAAAAAATAATGAAACAATATTAAATGGCAAAATACATTCAAAGCAATTCGTGTGGGGAAAAACCCTTAAAACAGGGAAGTTAGCCCAATCATGGTGACTGATTGTGTTAACAATTCGAAAAATAATCGGGAAACTGCACAGGTTAACAGATAAGTCTTTAAATGGAAGTGGAAATACACAATAGAAACATTAGGTAGGAACTCACTTATAATCTCAAAGGGAAAACCCTTCTGCATGGTAGCTGCTGCAGCAGAGAAAGTCCTCCTTCCTTATTCTTGCGCCTATCTTTGCTGGGAATTGGTGTGTGGGTGTGTGCCTGTGGACGGAGGGAGGAATGAGATGGCATACAATTCTGGGTTATCTATCCTTTTCAAAACAGTCCCCCTTTCTTTTGGGGATTTCACCTGTGTTTTCCTCTAATAGAATGACCTCATTCTGTGAATCTTTATTCTCATGTCATGTATGTCATTCTTCAGGGACTTTAGGAAACAAGTTTTAAATGAGGAGGTGGCGTTTCCACAGTTTTTCTCCTCTTCACAAAGGCAAAAGCAAATGAAGGGTGGAAAAGTCCACTCTCCTAAGCAGGTCAACTGCAGTACAGCTATCAGATGCCATGGTGAACTCATTCCAAATTGGGGCACTGTTTGTCAACAGTGAGAAGGAACCCTAATATGCTCTAATCGCCAGAGCCACAAGCTCTGATAGAGATCTTAATCTCCCCACTCTACTTCTTTCACATAATATTAAGCTTTTCTTTCCTTCTCCAGGCAACATGCATGTGCTCAAAGCCACCCATGGGATAGAAGGCTATTTCAAATTAGGTAAAGGTAAAGGTTTCCCTTGCTCGAAAGCCAGTCGTATCTGACTCTAGAGTGCAGTGCTCATCTCTGTTTCAAAGCCGAAGGGCCAGCACTGTCTTCTTCTGCAGACGTTTCCATGGTCATGTGGCAAGCATGACTAGACACTGGAGCGCACGGAACGCTGTTACCTTCCCACCGAAGTGGTCCCTATTTATCTACTTGCAATTTCTTGCTTTCAAACTGCTAGGTTGACTAATTTCAAATTAGTCATTGCTTTTGTTGGAAGTCCCAGAAATGCTAATGTCAGGGCACATTAGTGGAAACAAGATGGAGCAGGAATCTAATGTAGCAAATGGCACGCTTTACAAAAACATGCATGTGCAGTGCCTTGGTGTTCTGAGTTATTTTGGATGTCCTAAATTCAGGAACCATGTAAAAAGAGAGCTTGTTTTGAAAAACACTTTCACAAACTTCTGTACCTGTTTACTCATAATAGGGACATCCAACCGGAATGTAGATCAAACTTGAATTAGATTTTTGACCCATTTAGTTGTAGCAACTGTTTTGTTTATTAGCTACCAGCCATTATAAACAAATGGAGCATTCAGAGCTTGAGAGCTAATGCAGCTTTCTGTGCCATAGCCATCAGCACAAATAAAGAACCATACAAGGAGAAAAGAATTCATTCTAAAAAAAAAAAAGAACAAATTAACCATGTGTTACAAAATTGTTCTGAACTTCAGACCAATCTTTATAGGTAGATCTTAATAGGAAGGAGATAAAGTAACATGATAAAGACTAACTTAGGTCACCATTTTATTGTGGTTGTAAACTTTTATGCTTTATGTCCCACCATTCACTCTATAAAAAAAAAAGAATATCTGCTTCCCACCATGATAAAACAAAAGACCCATTTCTCTCAGAAGGATAGTTTTAGGTGCTTAGTGTTTTTGTTACTATATTGATTATAGGTCTACTTTAGCTTGAACTGAAATTTATATTTATATTTATATTTATAATAATAATAATAATAATAATAATAATAATAATAATAATAATAATAATAATAATAATAATAATAATATGTCAGCAATTATTCTGGGTTCAAAGGATTTTTGCAGAAGAAACTCCACTCAGGGAATGCCCAAACGAGGCTCCTTTCATGTCCCCAAGACCTGGGACAGAGACGGACTTTCAATCCGTCATGCAGCACCCGGGTCTCGAACTGCCGACTTGCCAGCCTTCCAGCTAACAAGGCAAGCTTCTTAACCACTGAGCCACCACAGCACTAAAATTATGTAGCACTATTTAAAATGTTTACTGTTCAGTGCTATTTCACTTGCTAAACTTTTTAAAGGAAGGGCTATGAATGCCAGTAAAAGGGGTGATAATAATGGCAGAGAAAGGTTGGGAAGGAGGGTAGCTGTGTGACATGTGGGCACTTGAAGTGCCCTTCCACAGGATAATCAAATATTTCTATGTGAACTGTGGCAGCTACTTAAATGCCAGAGTGTGTAATAGAGGAACCTGCATCAACTCTGGACAATCATCTGTCATCAGTCCTACATGTCACTGATTAGCCATCTATGACCTTTCAACATACCAGTAATAACTTTGGACACATACTGCTTCTCCAAATCAACATTCTTCTTGTCTACCCATATATTGTAAACAATATATATCCCAATCTGAAAGAAAAGAGATGCAGAAGATTGCAATAACTATAGGGCCTCCCATTGATTTCCCATGCAAGCAACTGATGCTCAAGATTTTACAATGAAGACTTTTGCCACGTATGGAGGAAGAAATACCCAATGTTCAGGCTGGGTCTGGAAAAGGAATAGAAACTAGAGATCATACTGCAAATCTATGTAGACTACTGGAATTACCAAAAAAAAATCAGAAGAAAATCGGTTTGTGCTTTGTAGATTATAGTGAAGCCATTGGCTAGAAGGATTATGGAAAACTGAAAGAAATGGGTGTGCTGCAATAATTGATTTTCCTTAGACTTTGAACAAGATGCCACTGTGAGGACAGAATGTGGAGAAATGAAATAGGTTCCAGTGAATTTAATCACCTTAACTGTTGCATTTAATTATCTTAGTTGTTTAGCATATGTGTGGAATATCTAAGTCAAAGTAGCTATGATGACATCCAACCTGTAAGGTGGAAATGTGGCAGTAATGGTGATGGTGGTGGTAGAGGAGGAGGAGGAAGAGGAAGAAGAGACTGAATGCATGACTTTCCTAAATTTTCTTTCCTAGGTTATTTTCCATACCACTGGTTACATATGAAAGTTCTCCTCATGTCTTCTTGCTATCTTTTTCATGTAAATCTGATGTAGCTACTCAGCAAGACACCTGGTGCATCTACTGTAAATAAAAATGCTGTATCTCAGTTGAAACCCATGGCTTCATTACCAATGCCCATTTCACATAAATGCTGGTCTTCCTGTCACTGATGAGTATTTATTTACTTTCTCTTGCACGTTAGCGCTTGTTGTGAAAAATGATTTAACCTCACATTGGAGACTGCCCTGTATGTAAGTCTATTAAGATAAAGTCCTGCATAAGTGGCCTTAATAAAAGGAATTTATCACCAGACATGAAGAGAAAGGTGTCTTTTATTCCTAAAGTGAATGGCACCAAGGATTGTCACTGCCGATTTTCAGAGCTAGAAATTATCATTCGTTCTCCAAATTACCAGCTGCACAAAAAATTACTAAATGATGCATTATCACTCCATTTCAGTGTGAGAATATCTTTATTTTATGTTTGCTTACAAATGGCTGCCCATGTGATTGCTATCAATAAATCAGAGGTATCATCTAACTGGCCATGGGAAGGACTAGCTGAGAAAGGTTATGACATAATTGAAAAAACTAGCACCTTTTGAAGCATGGAGGTCTGGCACACCCATGTTTCCTGTTCACTTGATGTTCTGTAACTTTCAGTTGTGAATGCAAAGGACAACTAAATAAACCCACACCAGTTCACACATGTTCCATAATCTTCCATATATTTAATAGGTAATATGTCTGACTAAAATTTTAAATTGGCATATTGCATCTAAGCCAGTCTCCATGGTTGTTCAATTGTCTTCCTTTCACTTCTTTACTTACTTCTTTATTATTATTATTATTATTTTGAATTGTTATCGATGCCTCCTCACCAGAGCAACTCCGGGCGGCTTACAACAAGACATAAAAACATCCATAAAATGTCACTTAAAAACCAACCCATTAAATACCCACCTACCCCATCTGAAAAAGAGGGACAAATTATTTTAAATGAACCAACGGGCGGGGGCACTAATCTGAAAATCCGTCAGTGCCCCATAACTGCCTTACCAGCCAGGTTCCTTCCTAAAGGGCAGCAATTCTGTCTGCAACCATAATTCTGTCAGCAGGAGGTTCCATGGGGCTGGAGCGGACACAGAGAAGGCCCTCCTCCTTGTGCTAGAGAGACGAGCCCCTCTAGCCAATGGCACAGTTTTGGAGCCCCTCTGGTCTGGTTTGGTTGGAACATGGAGGTAGAATAAAACAGGAGTTGACATGAGTCACAAACTTGACGCCGACTAATCTGAAAGTCCGCCATGTTAGTTGCCCCAAAACATTGGCTTATAATGCTATGTTTGTATGGAGTCGTGAAAGTAGATCGGGGTTTCCCCTTTAATATCAGTGGGTGGGGGTTGCAATCCCCCTCTTTGCTGGCTCCCCTGGGTCCAGAAGGGTTGGGGGGAGAGACCCCTTTTGCCCCCCAATGCTCCCAGATCCACAGGACCCGGGAGAGAGGATTGAACCCACCACACCCGATTGGGGTTTCCGCTTTAATATCAGGGGGTGGGGAGTTGTGATCCCCCTCTCCGCTAGCTCCCCTGGGGTTGGGAGGGTTGGGAGGACAAAAGGGGTCTGTCTCTCCAACCCTCCTGAACCCACGGGACCCGGCGGAGAGGGGGAATCCCCCCCAAACACTCAATTTTTAAAGAGAAGAAACCGCTTGGTTTCTTCTCTTTAATAATGGGGTGTCGTGTGAGGGGATCCCCTCTCTGCTGGCTCCCCTTGCTCTGGAAGGGTTGTGGGGACAGACCCCTTTTGTCCCCCCAAACCCCCCAAACCCAGGGGACCCAGGAGAGGGGATCACAACCCCACTCCAACACAAGAAGCAATGTAAACAGTAGTCTGCTAATGTCATGGAAGTAATGTTTTGGGGCATCTAATATGGCGGCAGGCCATGCCCACTGGCTTCAAAGAACTTACAGCATGAAGTCTGTAGTGCCATCTCCTGTTTTATTATACCTCCATGGGTTGGAAGGACAGACATTCTTGGGGAGACGCGGTCTCTTAGGTATCCTGGCCCACTACCATGTAGGGCTTTCAAGGTCATCACCAGCACCTTGAATTGCACCTGGAGGCAAACTGGTAACCAGTGCAACTCCCGGAGCAGTGGCGAGGCATGGGCCTAATGCCTGCACCCCATCACCACCCGGGCAGCTGCGTTCTGGACCAGCTGCAGCCTCCAAATGGTCATCAAGGGCAGTCCCATGTAGAGCACATTACAATAATCTAGTCTGGAGGTGACCAGAGCATGTGTGACCATGAGCAAGGAGTCTTGGTCCTGGAGTGGTGAATTACATGAAGTTGTGCAAAATCCCTCCTGGCCACAACTGCCACCTGCTCTTCAAGCAGGAGTCATGAGTCCAGGAGGACCCCCAAGTTGCACACCAGGTCTGTCTGGGGCAAAGTAGCCGTTTCGAGAACCAAAGATGGTAGCTCCCAGGATAATGCAGGGCCCCTAATCCATAGCCACTCAGTCTTGCTGGGATTCAGCTGTAGTCCATTGTCCCCCATCCAGACCCCCACAGCCTCCAGACACCTGGATAGGACTTTGACAGCATTGCTTGGATTACCACGGGCTGAAATGTACAACTGAGTATCATCAGCATACTGGTGATACCTCACCCTGTGGGAACGGATGATCTCACCCAAAGGCTTCATCTAGATGTTGAATAGAAGAGGAGAGATCCCTGAGCCCTGAGGCACCCCATACTGGAGGGGCCTAAGACTGGACCTCTCACTCTCCAACCACACCGACTGGGTCTGGCCCTTCAGGAATGAGGAGAACAAGGACCACACAGTGCCCTGTATCCCCAATCCTTTGAGCCGTCCCAAAAGGATACTGTGGTTGACGGTATCAAAGGCCACTGAGAAGTCAAGAAGAGTGCGGGCGGACGGATTACCTCTGTCCCACTCCTGCCAGAGATCATCCATCCATCAGCACAACCAATGCTGTCTCTGTACCATATCTGGGCCTGAATCCTGACTGAAAAGGGTCCAGATAATCTGCTTCATCCAGGACCCCCTGCAACTGCCACACCACAGCCTTCTCCAAAACCTTCCCTAACAAAGGAAGGTTGGGTACAGGCCTATAATAAGTCAGCACCATTGGGTTGAGAGATTATTTCTTTAGGAGGGGGGTACTTATGTTCTGTACCATAAATGCCCAGCTGTAATAATCTTTATTTTTTGTTTTGTTTCTCACTATGTGATCAAACCATTCTAGCTTTCTCCATTTTATGCTTTTTAATTTCTTGATTTTTATTCATTCTCCTTAGTATTTTCTCTTTGGTTATCCTCTTCATTCAAGAAATTCTAGTATTTTGTTAAAGAAAGAAGGAAAGAAAGAAATTTACACTTCACATGTTTCCATCTTTTTTACATTATTACCGGAGTTAAAAGACACCAATTGCATACCATAGATTAGAAGTGAAAATATATTCCAGTGTACAGTGCTTTATGTAATGGGAGATTTTAATGAAATAGTGGGTACTAACAGAAGAGAGTATGAACAGTTTATTGGTCCATATGCTGCTTAGAACAGTGAAAGGAATGAGAATGGACAAAGGATACTAGACTTAATCAATCTTTTATAACTAATACTTTTTTCAACATTGAGATTCACAACATTATACATGGAATGATATTTCCATTAAAAGCCAGATTGATTACATATTAACAAGAATTGAAACATGATCTAGAATACACAATACAAAAGCAATCCCCAATGGACTGCATGACACCGGACATAAAATTGTGAAGTTAACAGCAAGAAATGGTAAATCCAATATTAAAAGAAGATCAAAAAAACTCCAAGAGTTACTTAAGATGGCAAAACTCGAACAAGGAGAAAAAGTAGATCAGTTACAACTAAAGGTGGGGCAATTTAACCAACTGTCATCAGAGGTGAAGAACATGGCAGATGAATGGAAGAGATACAAAACTACAGTTCCTTACATAGCATTGCAGAATAACTATGAGGGAAAAGGGAAAGAGGAAGAAGAAGGTTATTTTTTAAATGTGATTGGTGGCGGCAGCTACTCGTGTCTGAGTATACTTTCCCCCCCTGAAATTCCTTTTCACAGTTGATGAATGTGACAAACAGGAAAATGCCATTGGCATGAATTTGTTTAAGGTGGATCCCAGCTTGCTATGAAGTAATCCACACACTATGATAATGAAGCCATCTCCAGCAGCACATATGAATGAGACATGCAAGATTTCACACTGAAACTGCAATGGACTGCTGCAGCGTTGAGGACCTTGACAAGGTGCGCCTTCACAGCCAATCCATCTGGTATGTCCTCTTCCACCTCCATGCCTGTTGGGAATCAAAATAATGAATAATATAATACTGTATTCATAATAAAAACATGCTAAATGATTCAACTAGAATGCAAGAAAAAATCCAAACAATGACTTATTAATTAGCAGCACTTTGCTGCTGTGAATTATTACACCGCCAGTTCATCAGTATAACTTCTACTGCAGGAGTTTGTCCATTATTTTTTAAATGTTGCTGTGACTCTCCACAGAAATAAGCCCACAATTAGGAATGTTTGCTTTAGTGCAAGTAGCCAATAAAACTCTCAGTTCAAGTATTTTGTGGCCATAAAACAATTTAATAAACTTAAGAAATGTCAGGTTTCAATAACTTATTAGTGTTCACAGTATACAAACATTTTAGCTATAATGCTACAGCTCATATCTCCGTCATCCATGTCACTTCTAAGTTAACACATGGAGATAAAGAAACAGCCACAATGCTTATTTATTTATTTATTTATTATTCGACTTGTATGCCGTCCCACTCACAAAGAGACTCAGGGTGGCTAACAAAGAGCAAAATAATTACAATCACAACTAAAAAGCATCAAATCACAAAAACATTTCAAAAACATTTCAAAAAATGTATACATCCTAACCACAGTCACAAGAAACGACCACCGGTGGCGGCGGTTTTATGGCCGGACCCGCCACACAGCTGCTGCCCCTCGCCACTCCTCATAAACACTGACAAAGAGTTCTTCCTTGTTTAATTAGTCTTTTTGATTAATTGTTTGTAGAACATTGTTTTGATTTTTAACAATAATTATCAGGAGCAGGACAAATTGGATAGAGTATTGCATGGAACATGAGACTAAGGGGGGGAAAGGGTGGGAATTACAATCTTAATATCATTGGCATCAATATTCCTCTTTATGTGTAAAATGTTTTCCTCAACCATGTTTTCTATAAATACATGATTTTTAAAAATTAACTGACTAAGACTATTAATATGAGTCATCAAGAAATTGTATTTGGTCAGAGCCAGGGGCTTGAGAAATGTGTCAACAGTTTGACAATATGGGAACTCATTGTTAGACCATGTTATAACAGTTTCTTTAATTTTTGGGAAGTAACAGACAGAAGGCTAAAGAAGAGCACACACATGCATGCACACCCAACCAAAGATGAGACAATCCAGATATTTGAGTATGAAAATAACAACCTAATGCTGACTGTTTTTTGAGGGATGTTGAGAAAAACAGAGATATGAGTTTTGCCTCTGTGAGCAGCCTGGGATGTTGGCTTTCATCCTTAAAGATGTGATGAAGGGGCTACAGGATTTGGGTGTGTGCTGGAGGGTTCAAGATGTGCATCAGCCTATGTCTACCTTCTCAATTTCAAAATAAATCCAATGACAATAGAATAGTAATTAGTCTCTAAAAACAATTAAGCCAACATAAAGTAATAAAAGCAATGGTAGCCATGAGATTGCTTTTATTACTTTATGTGGGCTTAATTGTTTTTAAAGGCTAATTAGTGTTCTATAATCATTGGATTTATTTTGAAATTGAGAAGGTAAACATAGGTTGATGGTAGCCATGGGATAGTAGAACTGTGGTAGCTCAAGTGGTTAAGACGCTGAACTCGCTGACTGGAAGGTCGGAGTTCAATTCCTGGGTACTGCATGATGGAGTGAGCTCTCGTCTCTGTCCCAGTTCCTGCCAACCTAGCAGTTCGAAAGCAAGAGATTGTAAGTAGATAAATAAGGATCACTTTAGTCAGAAGGTAAACAACGTTCCATGTACCCTGGTGTTGAGGCATGCCTGCCACGTGTCCACAGAAATGTCTGCAAATGCAGACAGCGCTGGCTCTTTGGCTATAAATGGAGATGAGCACTGAACCCTAGAATCAGATATGACTGGCTTTTGAGCAAGGACAAACTTTACCTTTACCTAGCCATGAGATACAGAGCAAATTTCAAATTCCATGTTGAGATAATATTTTTAATATTATATGCTCTTGTATCCACCTTATAACAATTTGAATAGGGCTTTTGAGGCTTGTGAAATGCTCAAGGGGTCTATTACCATTGCCACCCTTCCAACTGATTTCCTATGAGTGGGAGCCCTTTGAGGTCAGATTTAGCAAAAGCTGGCAGTGTCTTCCATTTTAGAGGCAGTGTGAATCTACTCTGAGCTTTGGCTTGCATTTTGTGGTAACTGTCCAAGGTACTGAACCTGTTTGGGAGATACGGTTCAGCACCCTGAATAGCTGCAGATTTAATTTTAATTAATTTTAATTTAATTTTCACGCTTATATATCGCTCACTCAGGCGAACCCGACTCAGGGCGGTTTACATAGTGGACAATAATACAAAATACAGTAACATAACATACAATAAATACAGTAAAAAAAATCAATCACCAAAAGTACAATTATATATATATATATATATATATATATATATATATATATATATATATATATATATATATATATATATATATATATATATATATATATATACTACAATATGCACTACATGTGCACTACAATACAGTTTCTAACAATACATCAAATAAGGTACAATACAATAAAATCCTAAACATCAGTTAATCACATCAAAGAGTACACAATATAAAAAAAATTCAAAACGTCAAATAACAATATAAAAATATACCCAACACAGTCATTTTAGTCCTTCCAGAAAGGGGTTGGGTGGGACAAAAGCGTGCACAAGTCCTGGAGCTCCAAGCCGACCGGCCTCCTCGCCTCCACCGAGGCCCAGACCATGGCAAGTCCAGCCGCCTGCCACGGCTGGCCCCAAGTCCTAGCCAACAACAAGAAGATGGTAGTGAGGCATCCCGGGGGGCCAACCAGGACAACCGCAGCATCTCCCATCTGTCTCCACTCCCGGGAGCCGGTGGCGTGGGCTCCCGGGCGAGACAGGGAGTTCCTCTCCGTGACGGCGGCATCTCCCCTTTTTCTGCTCTCTGGGCGGGCCGGCCCAGAGAGCGAAGTCAGTTGCAGGGGGGGCGGTGGCTCTCCCACCTGTCTCCACCCGGGAGCATGGGCTCCCGGATGAGACAGGGAGATCAAAAGTTCAGATCAAACCATTGAGTGGAATCACAGCACCACTGGAATGGGAAGCATCACCCTTCAGTTTCCTGAGTTCTAATCGAGCACTCCATCTGTTACACTACACCAGTCTCAATAATTTTAACAACCAATCAAAATTGTATAAAAGTTGTGCAGAGGCATACAAACATTCAGAAACTTTCAGAAGTGGCTTCCTTTATTAGGTGATGTGTTTAAAGCAAGTAGTTTGGGGGTGAAGTGGAGAGGGACAGGGAAGTGTCCTGAAAGAATTATCTTTTCATCTGTATTTTTTATCAATTCAGTTGTTTATATTTATATATGCTCATCATTGTGTATTGTCTTTTTGGAATGTTATTTATTGGGGTGGGTGGGTTATTGATAGCACCCAGAGCAACTGCATAGTTAGGTGGGTTGGATATTAACAATAAAACAAATTAATATATATTTTGTTTCAAGTGTGTCTATCATATTGATCCTGTACTACACCTTGGAACAATTGAATATGTGAATTGACAATGTCATAATATATGTGAATTTCAAACTACTGTTTGTCCATGTATATATTGGAAGAGGATCGATTTTTCCTTCTTGTGTACTGTTGCTGCTGCTCATTTTTTGATTGAATCTGTTGCCTTTTTCCTGTTTTTTGGGAGGGGCTTAAGTGATGAACCACTTGTACAACAGACCATTGTGTGAGTAGAATAAAACAGTATTCTAGCCATTGAATTTCATTAGACACACCAATTAGATTCCACTCACATAATACTTAAGGACTCTAGTGCTTTAAACTCAGTTTACTTCTAATGTTAGTAAGTCTGGTAATTGCTTGGATGATAGCATAAAGAGAGAGGTGGTGGTTCTCCAAAGAATTCTAGCTGCATCATGAGCTGCTTAGACATTCCCTCTTAAATTTCAATCATGAGTCTTAAAAAGTACCCTTCCTTTTTCTGCCCCACTTTACAATGATCTGAATGGTCCCTCCCCCAACTCTATTTAAATGGATTAATGCCTATTTAAAATTAATGTGGCTGTGCAGTTGTCAAATCATTTCCACTAATCATTTATGGTTTTTGACCCTGTTTAGTTAAAGGACACTTTACATACCAGAGATGTATCAAAGAAGAAGTGTGTTCTTCTTTCCATTGATCTGCAAAGAGAGAGGTCACTGAGTGAATTTGGGATTTTAATTTGAATATTCAGCTTTTGAACTGTGCTCATTGTAGTGTTTGATGAAGACTATTTCTCTCCTGGTATCTGCTAATTATATATTTCTCCAAGATGATATTTTCATTCCTGATATGGTATTACTGAAGAAGCCTAATTGAAGTCTGGTCAGATTTTTATCATGTTATCCATTCTTAACTCTTTCTAACCAGAATGAAATTTAGCATCTTATACCTCTTATATTAGTTTCAATGCTTCTTTGTCATTAGCCATGCGAGGAAGTATTTTATTTCTTGCAATAACCTGACAAAAGTAATCATGGGGCATGAAGATGAATTTTCTGAAGTGCTAAACAGAAAATAGAACAAATACTTCTCTATCCCTTTTCTGGTCATTTTTGACACTGCTAGCAAAGATGTTACCTGTTGGTTTCCTTTGTTTTCCCATGCTCTCTCTTTCTCCGTTTAACGAATTTGCTGTTATTGACACCAACTGTATAATTAGATCTGACTAGCAAGGCAGTGTGATGATAAAATCCAGGTCATTGTGTTATCCCAAACTGGCTGCAATCAGTCAAGTGACCAATCTGAGAAGTCTTGTATTCACTCTTAGAGCTCTTCCCAGTGTGGTACTGTGGCTGGTTCTGACCGGTTCTGATGAACCAGTAGTAGAAATTCAAGGCCACAGCCACTTGGATGGCCAGGCCCATCTCTCGGCCTCCCCCTCCCAATGCCACCGGAAAATCATCCCATTTGCCTCGCCCAGGGCCGAAGGGACACTTTCATCTCCGCACTTCCCTTGCGCCTTTGGCCCTGGGCGAAACAAATGGGATGTGTTTCCAGTGGCACTGGGAAAGGGAGGCCAGCCAGCACCAGCCCACCAACCAACCCGCTCACCTTCCAGCAGCACCACTGGCATGGACGTGTTTCTGCCGGCACTGGGAAGGGGAGCCCAGCCAGTGCCAGCCCACCAACTCACCCCACTCACCTCCCAGCAGCGTCGCTGCTCTGGGACTCCTCCATCCTCCTCCTCATCTCTGGTGGTGGGGGGTTGAGGCCATGCCCACAGATAGCCACTCTCACAGATAGCCACACCCACTGAGTGGGTAGTAAATTTTTTTGCAGTGCATCACTGGCTCTTCCACGTAGAATATTTGTTCTCTTTAAGGATCTGCAATCATGTGATTGGTATTGTGTATGGCATTCGTAGGGACTCCAGTGGCTCAAGTGGTTAAGATGCTGAACTCGCTGACTGGAAGGTCGTAGTTCGATTCCTGGGTACTGCATGACAGAGTGAGCTCCTGTCTCTGTCCCAGCTCCTGCCAACCTAGAAGTTCAAAAGCAAGGAATTGCAAGTAGTTAAACAGGGACCACTTTGGTGGGAAGGTAAACAGTGTTCCGTGCACTCGGGTGTTGAGGCATGCTTCCCACATGTCCACAGAAATGTCTGCAGATGCAGATAGCACTGCCTCTTTGGCTATAAACTGAGATGAGCACTGAACCCTAGAGTCAGATACAACTGGCTTTCAAGCAAGGGTGAGCTATGTCATTCGTACATCATGTGTCTTGTCTTGCTTAGCACACAGAGTTTTTCTGTGAATTTCCCCATTTTTTCATCCCTTTTGAAAGCATGTTTTATTCTTAATATTGTAGTCTGCAGCATGGGAGGAGGCAGAGTTCACTGCTTTTGGCCCTTCCCATTTGGCATTGTCATCTGGTGAAAGCCTCCCCCTCAAAAGCCTTCAATTAGTACTCAAAGCTTCCCCTCCAAAACAACAACAACAACAACAACAAATCACCAGAGGGGAAGCCCCAGTTTGGAAGCAGGTTTGTTAAATACTAATTAAAGATTTCTTTCAAAGAGATTGTTTTAGAAATAGCACAGATGTAGTTTTTTCAAAGAAATGTTGGATGCATGTCCCAGGAAACCCTGTGCTTCTTTGAAAACAACTAAGTGATGGCGAACCTTGGCACTCCAGCTGTTCTTGAACTGATCAGCAGGAGTGCTGACTTGGGCTTCTGATAATTGCAGTCCAAGAACACCTGGAGTGCCAAGGTTAACCATCAGTGAACTAAAGAGAAAGGAAGGTGGAACTCTTGCTTTCTTCTTTCACCTGGAAGAGACCCCAGCTTCTTTCATTCCCTGTCAGTGATGTCATCTCATACCAAAATATGTGAAATAGAGAAAGGGTGTTGGAACAAAACCTATAGTGACAATTGAGACAATAATAATACTAATCAGAGGAACTAGTCTGAAATGTTGCAAGCTGCTCCTACTGGCTGACATGATCCTGTTTTGAATATGTGTGTCAGGATGGTCTATTTAAAAATTAAAAAACTACACACACACACCCAAAAAAAAGACATGAGATTGGAGTTTCCTGCCTCCTCCTCAAAAGATCCTTGTGTTGAATGAAACTAGTTCATAGTCTAGCTCAGGGGGTCAGCAAACCTGGCTCTCCAGGTGTTCTTGGACTTCAATTACCAGAAGCCCAAGTAAGTATATCTGCTGATCAGGATTTCTGGGAATTGAAGTCCAAGAACATCTGGAGAGCCAATTTTGCTGACCCCTGGTCTAGCTAAATCACATTCCCCCTCCCCAATCATAAGAAACCCAGGACAAACTTTAGGATTCAGGGAAAGCTCATATCAACAAGAAATTTCAGCAACTTTGTGTTTATTATATGTCTTTGCATGATTGGCATTATCTACACCAATGTATTCCATTCATCAGATTTGTGCAGATCTCTTTTAGCCATTGATGTATTCGTATGAAGCTTGGCTGAGCTTAATGCTGTACCATATTTTGCTCCAAATAATATAATTGGTATTTTGGGGCTTGAGCTATCTGCTATGTTAAAGCTATGTTTGCCCTGCTTTGGACTCGTTGTTTGTATTAATTTAGTGTTTGGGAATCAAGACAATGGAGGCGGCTGTAAGCTAGCCTAGCACATCTTTATTGCATGGAGTACAGCATGAACATGTGGTAATGGCGGACAAACAGCTCTTTTTATACGGTGGCTATCCAGTTGAATATGGCTCTTCGACAGGCATTGGCTGCTGTCCAAGTGACGTCATCCTTGGTCACGCCTTTCTTGTCCAGGTGAGGTGAGCGCGGGAATCTTTCCCGCGCAGCTGAAGGCATTTGAGTAATGTGAACCATGTGAGCTGGGCGCTCGCTATTGCCCCCGGTGGCCACTAGCTCGCGTCCTCATACAGAAGGTTGCAGTGTTACCTGTACCCATTCGTGTGGTTACAAATACATTCAATACACAACATCCCTCCCCCCTAAGATGGGACAAAGTCCCTTAACCAAACTGGTTTCCCGCATGTGCGTTTTGGCCGTGCGGCCGTTATGCTTGACTCGGCCATGCCCCCTCGTCTGTGTCCTCCTGGTTCTTGTCCTGCAATTGGAGAGGATGACTTGTTAGTGACTCGCCGCGGGCTTTCAGCTTTGGGATGGGCAGGAGAAGGGGGAGGAAGGTTTTCTGATGTGGATGTGGACAAACCGGGGGCACTAGGGGCTAAAGAAAAACCCCGCTCTTCGCTTGGACGGGTGGGGGAACACTCCGAAAAAACCCCCCGGTTTGGTAACTCAAAATCTAATTCAGGGGCAACAGTGGCAAACTCATTCCCCTCTTTCGAGGGACTGGGTAGAACTACAGGGGCAAACTCGTTCCTCTCTTTCAAGGGACTGGATAAAACTGGCGTATGAAAAGGATATGAGTTTGAACCTATGCTCCCCCCCCTTGTTTGGGACTGTTGCCCTTCGTTTTCTCCCCCTTGGGATAAACGGGTGGAGGAGGACCCTAACGCTAAACTTTGCTGTTGAGCCCCTCTGTCCGGCCCCCCAATCACTCGGTGCCTAAGTTGGTCAGCGTGCCTCCTCCAGAGGAGACCCGTGTTGGTCTCGACACAGTATGAGACTGGTCCTGTTTGATTAATGACTACCCCCGGCACCCATGCTGGCCCTGTGGTGGCGTAGTTTCTGCAATGAACAGGCTCTCCTATCTGGAAGTTTTTGGTGGGGCTGTGTTCAATGTTTCTTCCTCTATCCTCGACCCGGGTGGGATCCAATCTAGTTAATAATGAGTGTAACTTCCTTTTCATGAGGAGTTCCGCGGGAGAGAATCCCGATGCCAATGGCGTCACTTGATATGCCAACAGAAACTGGCAGAGCTGCCGGTCCAGATCCCCGGGACCCATGCGCCGCAGCCCTTCTTTCATTGTGCGCACCAGACGTTCCGCCTGGCCATTTGTTGCAGGGTGAAAGGGGGCTGAGGTAATGTGCCGAATGGCGTTGGACTCTAAGAATGCCTGGAACTCGGCTGACGTGAAGCAACTCGCATTGTCACTAATAATGACGTCAGGTATCCCGAAGGTGCATATCAGTTTGCGCAGTTGTTTTATGGTTCCAGCTGATGAGGTGTTGTGCATTGGAATTACCTCTAACCACTTGGAGTATGCGTCCACCACCAGCAGAAAGAATGAACCCCTGAATGGCCCTGCGAAGTCTATGTGGAGGCGGGACCACGGCCCCCTAGCTGTGTCCCATTCTCTGTGTGGGAGGCGGGACTCCTCAGGCCGAGAGCTCTGGCAACTTTCGCAGGTGTTCACCATGTGTTCAATGTCTGCGTCTAGCTGAGGCCACCAGAAGTAGCTTCTGGCCAGTGCCTTAGAGCGCACAATCCCTGGGTGGCTGACATGTAAAAGCCGTAGCACCCTCGCTCTTAATGCTTGTGGGACCACCACCCTCTCCCCCCACAACAGACACCCCCTTTCTGAGGACAACTCAACCCTCTTCCTGAAAAATGCAGCAAACTCGTCTGCGGGGGGAGCTGTGGGCCACCCCTTCTGTACCCAGGATCTCACAAGGGCTAAAGTTTTATCCTTGGCCGTTGCGGCAGCAATTTCCTTGGGCAAAATGGAGGGCGCATCTAGGGCTTCTATGAGGAGGACTTGGCTATCCTGTTCTACCTCACACTTTGGGTCCCCCAGGTGGGGCAGAGGAGACCTTGAGAGGGCGTCCGCGTGGCTTATCTCTTTCCCGGGGCGGTACTCTAACGAACCCCTGTATGCATTCAGAAAAACCGCCCACCTAAGCATCCTGGGGGAGAGGATCTGTGGAGTGGGCTTGTCTGAGGTGAAGATACCCAACAGCGGCTTGTGATCGGTTATAATGGTGAATGGGCAACCATACAAAAAATCATGGAACTTCTTTGTACCTGCGACAATGGCAAGTGCCTCCCTATCTGTTTGGGCGTAATTTCGTTCTGCCTTGGACAATGATCTCGAGTAGAATGCAACTGGGGCTTCTCGCCCCCCCTCTAGCATGTGGCACAGGACCGCCCCCACCCCCACTGGTGAGGCGTCGCAGACCAAGACTACCGGCTTCTTTGGGTCGAAGTGGGTTAGAATAGCCTCCGAGGAGAGAAGCTGCTTGAGTTCCCTGAAAGCCCGCTCCTGCTTTTCTCCCCACCACCAAACCGCATCCTTCTTCAGCAACCCATGCAGGGGCTCTGCAATCGTCGCTTTCCTGGGCAGGAAGGAATGGTAAAAATTCAGCAGCCCCAGGAAAGACTGCAGCTCCGGTTTCGCGGTGGGGCGAGGGGCGTTTTGAATAGCTGAGACTTTGGACTCAGCGGGTTTCACCCCCTCAGAGGTTATACGGAACCCCAGAAACTCCACCTCCCTGGCCAGAAACACACATTTGTCCCTCCGCAGCCTCAACCCCGCGGATTCGAAAGCTGTAAGGACCCTATCTAGTCTCTGGGCCAGTTCTGATTCGCTCTCCCCAGATATCAATATGTCATCGAAAAATGGCAAGACCCCCGGTAATTTCTTTAACAAACGTTCCACAAGAGACTGAAATATCCCCAGCGCCGAGTTCACGCCAAACTGTAGGCGCGTCACCTTGAATGCCCCCTTGTGAGTTACAATGGTCTGCGCAGCAGCTGTGGCTGGGGTTACTGGAAGCTGCTGGTACGCCTGCGCCAGATCTAGTTTAGCGAAAACTTTTCCCCCATGTAAAGTAGCCAGCAGATGGCTAACTACCAGCACCGGATAGGCATTAGGGCGGATCGCCTTGTTAATTGTACACTTGTAGTCAGCGCAAATTCGCACCTCCCCATTTGCTTTCAACACTGTAACAATAGGAGTCTCCCACTCTGCAGAGTCCACCGGCACTAAAATCCCTTGCCCCACTAATTTGTCCAGTTCCGCCTCAATTTTGTCCTTTAGGGCGAATGGAACCCGACGTGGCTTGAGTCTAATTGGGCGGACCTCCGGGTCCAGGTCGAAAGAAACTGGGGGCCCCTTGTACTTCCCGAGTCCCTTCTTGAATACCTCTGCGTGTGCGTCGCACACTGCCTGAATCTCATTCCCCCCGATGGCATGGACGCCGCCTATGAAGATGTCCAGGGGTTTGAACCATTGTGTTCCCAGGAGATTACACCCCCCCTCTCTTAGGACTACCAGGGGAAGTTTCCTTCGGAGTCCCTTGTACCGTGTCTTGAAGTCTCCAATCCCCAATACTGGAATTACATTTCCCTGCACATCTCTTAAGTTCGCCCCCATCTCCTTGAGTTTGGGTCGCTCCTTGGTGGGAATCCGCAAAAATTCCTTATGGGAAATGAGGGAGTATACAGACCCCGAGTCTATCTCCATCTTAACAGGGACCCCTTGCAACAGTACCTCAGCATAAAAACGTGGTTGCCCTAGAGGCACGCTGTGGACGGCCACGTCGTCTTCCGCGTGCACTCGCAGGCACACGTGGTTCCCCTCTGGGTCGTCGCCGCCATCGCAGACTCTCCCGACGCCATCCCGGCTCCCCGTGGAGCGCTTACTCTCTTCCCGGCGTTGCTTGCAGACCCTGGCGATGTGGCCCTTCCGCCCACAGTTGTGGCACTCAGCCTTCCTGAATGGACACTTGCTCCTCTCGTGGGACGCTCCGCAACCATCACAGCGCCGACCCCCCCTTCCCTTTCTTCTCGCTCAGCCCTTTCCTGACCTTCCGGACCCCCTCATCTTCGCTGGAGGCTGGGGTGGCAGAAGCCTCTGAGGATGTGGGCGAGCGTGGGGCAGGGGTCGCCCTCCAGGCCGCCTGGACGGCGGATGCAGCTGCCTCGACTGGTGGGGGCTTTGCCTTGAGAAGCTTGTACCCGGCCCACGTGGATTCAGCTGCTAGGGCCTCTTGCAGTACCTCTTTAAAAGTGAGGTCGTGGCCTCGGTTCATGAGCTTCCTCTGAGTCTCCCCGTCTCTCATCCCGCAGAGCATCCTGTCCCTTAGGGCCACGTCTAGAATCTCCCGCCATTCGCATGGGGTTGCCAACAAACGGAGGGCCGCTGCATACTTGGATACTGACTCACCCGGTTTTTGGTCCCTCCTCAGGAAGGCTGCCCTGGCGGAGAAGAAGGACACCTTGGGCTTGAAGTGGTTCCGCAGAACCGCCAGTATCTCCGTTACCGAAACCTGGTCCACCTCTCATGGTGCCACCAGATCCATCAGCGCTTGCACGGCGTGGAAACCGAGCATCGTGATGAGAAGACCCTTCTTCTTTCCAGCGTCGGTGATGCCGGCATACGCCACCGTACTCTTAAAATGCATTTCAAACCAGTCCCATCGCTCGGGATGGGACACGTCGAAAGCTGGTTGCTGTGATCTTGTCTTGTCCCCGTGGGAATCCATAATCCCACCTTCGTCGCCAATTTAGTGTTTGGGAATCAAGACAATGGAGGCGGCTGTAAGCTAGCCTAGCACATCTTTATTGCATGGAGTACAGCATGAACATGTGGTAATGGCGGACAAACAGCTCTTTTTATACAGTGGCTATCCAGTTGAATATGGCTCTTCGACAGGCATTGGCTGCTGTCCAAGTGACGTCATCCTTGGTCACGCCTTTCTTGTCCAGGTGAGGTGAGCGCGGGAATCTTTCCCGCGCAGCTGAAGGCATTTGAGTAATGTGAACCATGTGAGCTGGGTGCTCGCTATTGTCCCCGGTGGCCACTAGTTCGCGTCCTCATACAGAAGGTTACAGTGTTACCTGTACCCATTCGTGTGGTTACAAATACATTCAATACACAACATCTAAACAATAGGGTAAACCACAGTGAGAGTTAACCCTCAAACCATTTGTTGCGATACTGAGTGTCACCTTCAAAATTTGCTATTTGGAGACAGTGTCTGAAATCCTGTTGCTTAAGCTAGTAAATCAAATGGTAAGTAATGTGGCCATAGTAGCACAGATAAATAGATTAACACATATTTATAGTGATGAATTTATCCAAGTTACAACAGACAAAGAGACAGAGATTAATCTCTAGATTAACTCTATTGAGCAAGGGGAATTACTGATAGAACCTAGTAACTTTTAAGGTACTGTACACTATATCATGTTCAAAGGCAGGAGAATCTTTATGTAGAAGTCAGTCCAATCTAAGGTAACAAAATAATGTAGTCCCAATCCAGAAGAGGGCTAACAAGAGACAAAGGGATGCAATAAATAAAAGCTACCAAAGAGTAAGTCAGTATAGAGCAATTACGTCAATATCTCCAAGGTCAAAACAGTATGGAGTAGAATAATGACAAGATTAAGAGAGAGACACAAAAAAACAATGGACAATCATGCCATACATACTAGGGGTGCAAATTTCTGTTTGTGATTGTTTCCCAAATTTTGCCATGCTGAGATTCACCTGCATCATAAGACTCCCCAGTGACCTAGTATTGGCTTTCCCTTTTAGTTATTTCCCCTTTTTTATTTCTTGCCCTTTATTTATAGGGAATATCAATTCTGGTAAATCCTGCACAGAAAGATAGCACTTTGCACAGGAATTGTAACTATCCTGTGTAGCTTGGCATTTCTTCTGTACTTCACAGGTAAGTCCTCTAGAGGTAAGATACCATCCTATGTAGGAATTGTAATAATCTTGTGCAGTTTGGTATTACTTTCAGAAAAACTGGGCACAAAACCTCAGAAATGTCCTGTGAAATTGCCTACAAAATTTCTCATGGGGAAAAAAAATCTCATATAGAGAAATCTCACTTCAAGTAGAAGACAGGGACTCTCCCCACCCACCCCTTGAGTTCCCTCCAAGTTAAAGAGATTCACAACTTTGATGTTGAAACAGGGATCAGGAATGCAAAAATTGACTCAGAGGGTTCTGGAAGGGTTAGATAAAAATAAAGATCACCCTTGCTCAAAAGCCAGTCGTATCCAATTCTAGAATTTGGTTCTCACCTCCGTTTACAGCCAAAGAGCCAGTGTTGTGTGAGTCTGCAGACGTTTCCTTGGACATGTTGCAGGCATGACTAGGCACCAGAGTGCACTGAACATTATTTACCTTCCCAAAAAAGTGGTACCTATTTATCTACTTGCAGTGTCTTGCTTTCAAACTGCTAAGTTGGCAGGAGCTGGGACAGAGACAGAAGTTCACTCCATCGTTGTCGTGTCCGGCCCTAATAAGCAATAGTCGAAGCAATGATGAACATAACAGCAACAGGCGTTTATTAAGCAGTCTTTCAGATAAAGCTTACAAGATACTCCAGACACAAGATGGCTATACGAATCCCATGAAATCAGTCCCTCCGGAATCTGCCGTAGAAGATTGGCAATGACTAAGCTACTCTAGTAGTGATAGCGTGTGGAGGAGAAACAGGCTTAGCACGTACTGGCTACCTATGGAGAATGGGTAGTATAGATCCAGCCTGGCCCCACCCTTGTTTACCTGTGGGGCTTATATAGTGTCTCCCCGGTGGTGGCTCCTTGATACAAAGTAGCGACCTGCCGGACAAGCATAACTAACCAGTCATAACATGATATATATGTATTAACCAATGGGGAACAGTATCCAAAACTGTAACCAATCACAGGACTCTAATTAGCATAATGAGCGTGCTCAGAGAGGGAGATTTCACGCCACTTTTAGCTCCTCATTTGGATGGTGGGAAACTGTCATTTTCTTCTTGCAAGGCGCTGCCTGCGCAACTTGCAATTGTGCCTTAATACACTACAATCGTGCAGCACTCAGGTCTCAAACTGCTGACCTGCTTACTTTCCAGTCGCCAAGTTCAGCATCTTAACCACTAAGCCACCCCAGAATGGTTAAGACTTTGCAATTTGCCAGAACTAGCTCTGAAGCCTTTGTAACTGGGTTGTTCGCATAAAGCTTTCAGGGACACTGCTCTATGATTTTACTCTTACTCCCAAAGAGGCCCCTACATCCAACGTGAGTTCCTCTGGACCTTAACATTCTTCCTTCTAGCCTCCTCTTGAGTCAATGGCTTCAGCTGGTGTTATTCCAGAGGACTGTGAGAGGCTCCAGCTTCCTCTTCAGATTCTGGAGCAATGCCATATATCTTCAGAAGCAGAGCATCTTGTGTAACCTGGGAGTTATGAATCCACAGGGGAAGCCAGATCTTCATCATCTTATGGCCTGCAGAGACTCAAGCTGCTCTTTAATTGAGGATTCTGTTGGTGGAGCTTGACAGATGAGGACTTTGCTGTCTATTTGTTGCACCATCCCAAATGTGAATAGCAGTATGTGAAGTCTGGTTATGGGAACTTGCCAACACTTTCACGCGGAGAGAGGCCTGCTGTACATCTCAGATTTCTGCCCTGTCTCCAGTCAGTAAAGTGCTGAGACAACAAACTTAACCTCTCTGCCTATGGTGCGCCTATCAGCCATGGTTATTAAATCCCACAAAAGGTAGAAAGGAGCGAAGTGAATGAGTCCAAAAGAAGAGAAAGCATTCTCTCTCTCTCCCCCCCCCCCCCCCACTCCGCCCCTCCCCGGTTGGATTACCTCCTACGGAACTGGACCTGCCAGTGAAAAGCAGAGAGTGTAATTGCCAGCCTGAAAGAGAGAAAAAAAGAACTATAAAAGGAAAGCAAAGAAGAAGAAGGGGATAAAATTGATAATGAAAATTTATCCTCTGAGCTAACGGTTAATTAATTCTGAAAAATATCTGTCAGGCTAATAGAAGGGGAGGGAGGAAAGCACGTGCCACATAACACAATTAGTAAAATAATAATAACACACACACACACGAAAAGGAGGGGGTGTGAGGAAAAAAAGATTTTTGTAAGGTGTTGCTATCTTCTTATAGAGCAGGCCCTTGGCTTCCCAATGTCATTCTCTACACAATTTCCACCCTCCCTTCCTCTCTTTTCAGAAATTGTTCTCATGAATGATTTATATACGTCTAGTTATCTGGAGTGATTTCTATGGACCCGGGCGCGCTGCTGCATAATTGTTAATTTTAATGCCATAATAGCTTCAGATGGAGGTAGAGATTAGGCGTTTATTGCACAATTAAATGAAACATACTTGAGAATCACAAAAGGTTCCGTAATTATTTCAGACCATTAATAAAATGGGCATTAAATTATATGGGACACAAAAGGGAAAGGAAATAGATTTTCATTACAGCAATAGAAGCCGAGAGTAGTAATAGATCCTTGTTGAATTCTCTTTCTCTCTCTCTCTGAAATTAATTGTTGCCCAGCTTATTTCAAAGCAAAATAAAAGAGAAATAAAGTGTGTTAAAGAAGCCCTGATGAAAGGCCTTTGTTTGATAAGGACAATAGCCACTGATAAAACTCCAAATAAAAGACTGCTTTGATTTTGGCTTCTGTCCTGGATCTTGGGAGTGTTTTAACAAACAGTGGGTTTTCCAGCAAAACAGTGCTAATATTGGTCAGAAAAAGTGGGGGTGCTAAGGCTAGGTCCCTTTTAATTGCAGATACTTCATCTACTTGAACCAGAACCAAGGTACTCTTTATTCATGCCATAGCAGGTAGTATAGATTTCATCACCTTCTCCTCTTTTCTGTCCTTCCAGTTAGACCCCTTCTCAAATCATAGACATTGACCAACATCTTCAGTAACTGAACTACTCCAGCCGCATTCAGTGTACCTTCAGGCTCATGTAAGTCCCACTAAAATCCCTACTTCCAATCAGCACAGCAACATTTTTTTCTAGCAGCTGTCACACCAGTTCTATAGCATACACCAGGGGTGCCCAAACTTTTTGTGCTGCAGGCTGATCACATGGTTGAGCAGGCCACCCACATGGTTTCTCCCACCTGAAGCTGAAGTAAAATGCACCCATGCATGCACAAAATGCTGCTGTAAATGCACCTGTGGCTGCTGTACTGTAAATATGGGTGCATTTACAACATAGTTTTGTGCATGTATGGGTGCATTTTACTTCCATTTCTGGGAGCAGAGTGGGCAGCATGGGCCCAATTACTAGGTGCCATGAGCTGGATCCACCCCACAGGTTGTAGTTTGGGCACCCCTGTCATACACAATGCCCATCATGCTGTTGCTACTAGAAAATGTTCAATATTAGCTACAACTATATCTGTGAAAACATCTACAGTGGAATATTGCTTAATCAGATTCTGAAGACTGAAGAAGCTCCATGCTTGGATTTCCCAGTACTGTATGTCTTTATTTGCCAGAGAAATGGATCAAGGTCACAGCATTGTTGGTAGTGGTGGTAGCAGCTAAGAGAATTAACTCTCTCCTTTGCAGTGTTCCTAAGTGGAAATTTTCCCCAAAGCCAGAATTAGATTTTGGTGGTGTTATTATGGGCCATACAATCAATTCCTATGTAAAGAAAAATCTATCAGGGTTTCTGAGATATATGAGATGTTCAAGGAAAACCTAACATTGCCACATCCCAGTGAGTTGTCAAAGCTAAGCAAGGGTTTCAGCATGTCTGTCTTGAGCCCTAGTCCAATGCTGTATCCACTATGACTATACCATACAAGCTGCCAGTTTCAGGGTGGGGCAGGGGAGAAAACTACCTATATAGAGTCAAGAGACAAATGTCATATCCAAATTTTTGCACACAATTAATACTAAGCATATACATGAATTGGGAAACGTGTGCTCAGAAATCCCATATTTTCAAAGACATCCCACAAATTAACAATACAAGTGGAACCTCATACAACAATCGCCCCGTATAGCAACGAAATTGCATAACAATTAGGTTTGGAGGGGAAACGGTGTCCTGCATAACAATTTTCCCAATGGAAAAAGTTGTACAATAATTTTTCAATGAGATGGATTTAAGTCAGAGAAATGTATTGGCCAAAATCCACTTGGTGTCTGCATAAGATTAGTGGAAATTGCTGTGGCTAATTGATTAATGCCAATATGTGTTTTGACTGCATACCTGACTATGCAAGTGAAATGCACCTCAATTAGCTGCTGTGAGTTACAGAAACCATATAGAAATTCCAAACTGGTTCTAGGCAAAAATACTAGTTACATTGTGAACCACTCAGAGAGTGCTCTAGGTGCTATGGAACAGTTTATAAGTGTAATTGCTGTTGTTATTACACAAACACAGAATTTGGAGGGAATCATATCACTGGAATATTACATGCTTTCAGCCTCTAAGTAAACCCATTCGTGTGGATTTACAGAGACTTGAGCTTCTGGGAATTGAAGTCCAAGAACAGCTGGAGTGCCAAGGCTCACTATCAGAGACATAGGTAGTCTCAAAGTCAAAATAGCCCAGAGAGTCATCTAGTGGCTGGAAAACAGACATTTCATCACTCTGTGTGCATTGCATCTTGTAAAAGTAAATATTTCTCCTGTCCCTGATAGTCAGAGCTCATGCAGTCTCAGGAGAAACACTTCATTAGATTTTAATCCTTGTGCATATTTACTGAAGTGCTTAATTGGGAAACACTATGGTTGTAAAGGTGTGACTGACAACTTCATTTGACCCTAGGAACTTGCTATTCTTGGTAAGGAAGAATGTGATGAGAAGAGGCCAGGTTCAAGCCTTGGCTAATCCAAAGAATAACCATTATGCCACAGTGCTGGAAGTTGCACAAAGTCAAGGGGCACACTTTAGTCCCATGACCAGACTCATTCATTCCAGTGACATACCTAACCCTGCAAATGCAAGCGCGGCGCCAAAATGGCCGCCGCGCCCTTTGCGCCCCCCCCCCATAGGACGAAGGCATCTGGGTAGTTAGGGGCGTGGCCAGCTCCCTTATAAAAGGGGTGGCCATGAGGCAGCCGAGCTGCCATTTTGCGAAGCGACGGAGCGGAGAAGTTTTTCCCTCTTACCTCCGTCGCTTTTACCTTTACCGGGAAGCCTTTTGGCTGCTGAATTCTATCGTTTCGGCTTCCCGTTGATTGGCTGAGGTGCTCTTGAAGAAGAAGACGGCGGCGAGCGCGGCTCGTGCGGTTCGGAGGCCGCGCCTCCCAAGCAGCCGCCTTTGCCTGCACCCACCGGGACCGGTGGAATGGGGGTCTTTTTCCCCTGGCCGGAGAATGCTGGCCCACGCACGGGTCCAGTAGGGGCTGCGACCCTCGGCCCACAAGCGGTGAACACCGCTCCTGGTGTTGCCCATTCCGCTGGCCCTTCCTCTATAGGGGCGCAGCTCGCTCCGGGGCCTTCCAACCTTGGGGGGTGGTCTGATCCTCCCTATTCGGGCCCCGGGGCACAGGGACCTGTGCCCATGCCTGCAGTAGGCGGGCCGGCTGGCCCTTTGCCCCTTGTCAGCGTGGGAGCCTTATTGGCCCGTGTGGCGGCCCTCGAGGCATCCCTGGCCCGGGCTAGCCACTCTGGGGCTCCCTTTGGGGTTCATTTCGACGCGTCGTCTGCTGGGCAGCGGCAGGCGACGGGGCGGGTCGAGCTGCTTGAGGCGTGTGGCACGACCTCGGCCACTGCCTCGCAGCTCCCCAACCAACGGGCCGGTGCGGGTCAGGCCCCAGTGACAAGCTCTATGGTGGTCGTGAGCTCCGACGCCCCCAGTGGGCCGGAACCCCCAGTGGGGGCGGCCCGTGGGGGTGCATCGGGTGAGTATGCAGTTCAAGCTAATGCACCCACACAACTGACTTCCTTGGGGGGGGGCTTTCCAATGGCCTTGTCCTCGCGTGGGTGGTGCGGCGGTACAGCCGCTGATGCCCCACCCGGCGACGACGACTACCACCCAGGGCCCCGTGGTGGGGGGGGGGTGTTTCCTACCCTGCGGGGAATGTTTTGGGGGTGGCTGGGTTGGTCCAAGCCCCTTTTCATATGCCCGCAGTTTCTGCGGTGCCTGTCTCGGCCTTGCCGAAAGCGGGGTATTCCTTACCGCTGGGTGACCACTTGGCACAGGCCACCAGAGAGAAAGTTTGGCGGGGGGAGTACATGGATATCTTCTCACTCCTAAGCAGAGAGCCCACCACGGAGGAGAGGGAGGGGCAGGATGAGAAGGATAAGGAGCAGGCACGTCGTCACAAGCCACCAAGTACGTGGGCCAAATGGTCGCCGGCCTACTTCATATACATGGCGGTGTACCTTAGGGCCCGGCCAGATTTGGCAATTCCGATGGTCCAGTATTTGGACAGCATCTACCGGGCGATGGTTGACTTCCCGGGCCCATCGTGGTTGGCTTATGACGAGGAATGCCGTAGGCAGATTTCCCCGCACCCCGAGATTAGGTGGGATGAGCCATGCCAGAGGCTGTGGCTTTTGTACGTGACGCCCACGCGCCCTGCGCTTGGGGACATATACCATTGTGGACATGTGGTCCAGCAGGCGGCCCCAGCACAGATCACCTGCCAGGGGGCGGGGCAGGGGGGTTCCAGCCCGCCTGCTGTGCTGGACTTTCTCGTCCAATGGTTCCTGCAATGGGAGGAATGGCAAATACAGACGTGAGTGTCCCACCTGTGCTGGCCCCCATGCGGTCTCTGCCTGTCCCAGGCCTGGAGGGATGCGGGGCAGAGGGAGGGGCGGACAGGGGGCTGGCAAGACTGCCGCAGATGGATCTAGTTCACCGAAGGGCTCCCTCCTCAATTAATGTGGACATGTTGGAGTGTTGGCCCACATTGTACTCGAAGGGAGAGGATGAGGGTAATCTCCTTCAGGGTTCTAGGCAGGGGTTCCGGATCCCTTTCATGGGAGTTAGGTCCCCTCAGGATGCCCCCAATCTTTTATCCCTTAGGGGGAGGGAGGAGGTGGCTGCTGCCAGCATTGACAAGGAGGTCTATGCGGGCAGGGTCGTTGGCCCTGTCCCTGCGCCCCCGTTCCGGGGAGCATATTATTTCTATGATGCCATGCCTTTTGGCTGTTCCATTTGGGCTCGGCATTCGAGCGTTTCTCCACCTTCCGGGAGTGGGCTTTTGTCCGCAGGTCAGGGTCCCGGTCTGTAGCCCATTCCCTGGATGGTTTTATTCGGGGCTGAACGGGGCTGGGACACGTGCACACGTCTCCTCAACGCATTTCAGACGCTAATGGAGGAACTTGGTGTCCCTTTAGCGCCCGAAAAGACCGGGGCCTGTCTACACAGCTAGTATTCCTGGGGGTGGGGATTGACACGGTAGTGCAGGCTTCTAGGTGGCAGCGGGATAAGGTGTCAAGGCTAGTGGCCCTTATCTCGGACTTGCTGGCCGAGCGCATGGCATCACTGAGGGAACTGCTGGTGCTACATGGTCACCTCAATTCCGCTTGCAGGGTCGTCGCACCGGGCAGGGCATTTGCTCGGCGCTTGTGCGACGCCATGGCAGGATTATCCAGGCCCCACCATAGGGTTAGACTTACCCGGGGTATCAGGGCAGACGTGCTTGTCTGGCCACAGATCCAGAGGGAGTTCAATGGGGTGTCATTTTGGAGGTCTGAGCTCCTGGCTCCCCCTTGCTTTCAGATACAGTCTGATGCCTTGGGATCCCTGGGTTATAGGATGTACTTTAATTGGAAGTGGGCCTATGGTAGGTGGCCACCACCCTGGGCAGGCAAGGGTCGCCTGCGTGGTCTCACGTATCTGGAATGTTTACCTATCCTGGGTGCTTGGATGCTGTGGGGCAAGGAGTGGGCCAACTCGGTTGTGCATTTTTGGTGTGACAATGCGGCTGTTGGCCGCATTGTCAATGCACAGACTGCTAAATCGCCCAGGGTTATGGACCTAGTGCGCTAGTTTGTGTTGCGCAGCCTGCGCCTTAACGTTCTCTTCAGGGCCAGGCATCTCCCAAGGGTTGATAATGATATTCCTGATGCTTTGTCCCGCCTGCAGATCTCCTGGTTCCGTGCCTTGGCCCCGGATGCGGGGGAATTTCCCTCGCCACTCCCGGACGAGATATGGGACGTTCGCAAGGAGAGGTGAACCGGGCGATTGGCCTGTCACTAGCGCCATGCACGCGTAAGGCGTATCACCACGCATTTAGTTCTTTTAGAGCATTCTGTACCCAATTTCGACTGCCAGGAACCTGGCCGATCCCGGTAACCCATGTTCTGCGGTTCATGGTTTACCTGTATGCCCAGGGCCTTGCACCACGCACCATAGCATCTAAGCTGTCAGGGTTGGCTTTTATGGCAAAAGTGGGAGGTTGTGCGGACAGCACCAATGACTTCCATGTGAGACAGGTTTTGGAGGGGTGGGTGCGCGCACGCGGGCGTTTCCCGGGCGACCCCACCCGATTTCCCCAGGGGTTTTTACCCAATTGGCCCGGGGCTGGCCTGGCCTCTGTTTTGATAGATGAGGCAGCCCATTTCATGCTGCTACTACGGTGGCCTTTTTGGAGCGCTCCGCATCAGCAAGCTTGAGATGCTGTATAAGGCGGATGCAAGATTTTCCCAGGGTTTTTTTACCCAATTGGCCCGGGGCTGGCCTGGCCTCTGTTTTGATAGATGAGGCAGCCCAATTCATGCGGCTACGACGGTGGCCTTTTTGGAGCGCTCCGCATCAGCGAGCTTGAGATGCTGTATAAGGCGGATGCAAGTCGTAGGGCACTGGAACTCGAAGATGTCTGTGTGGACAATATTGGGCTCAGTTGGGGATACGCTCCTCTAAAACGAATCAGCACAGCGTAGGCAGTGGAGTAGACTGCTACGATGTTCCTCGACAGACATCTGTCCGGTTGGTGCCCTACAGGATTTCCTTGCACTGTGTGGCACGTGCCATGGCCCGTTTTTCTGTCACCAGGGTGGGTCTTCCCTTACTAAATTACAATTTTGGAGGGTGCCGGGAAGGCACTAGACAGTGTTGGCCTCTCTGGGGCTAGTTGTGGCACCCATTCGTTCAGGATGGGGGCGGCTTCTACTGCAGCTGTTTTTGGGGTACTCCTGGGCTAAATACGCCACAGGGGAGGGTGGGGATCACAATGTTTTCAGTTTTGTGTTCGCCCTCTTCAACCGTGAGTACCAGTTTAGTCACTGCACTGTCTCTCCCCCCCCCTTTTTTTCCTTGACAGACCCTGGGTGTCGTTTTACACCGGTGACAGTATGCCTGGTGGGCCGTAGCCACGTGCACAGGGCAGCGCGTTACGCTGCATGGGGCAGCGCGTTACGCTGCACAGGGCAGCGCGTTTCGCTGCACAGGGCAGCGCGTTACGCTGCAGGCGACAGAGTGGGACCCCGACTGGGACTGGGTGCATCCGCACGTCTCAGGTGGTATGGTAAGCGCGGCATGTTATGGCGAGAACTGTTGCCATTCCTTTTCTACATCAGGGATGCTGACTCGCCCGATGTCCTGGTTATGTACCTTGGGGGCGATGGCTTGGGGCAGGTCACTGACCTATCGCGGAAACTTGCGGTTTGCAGTGACCTGCCCTGCTCACATTATGTGTGGCTTGCCACATCCCTCCATTGGTCGGACACGTTACCGCGGTACGCTTACAGGAGGGCGTTCGACCTCGAGGCTCTTGACTGAGCCGACGCTCCGTGAACGGGGCTATTGCCCAGTTCCTTTTTGACAAGGGCGGGGGAGGCGTCATTAGCCTCCCCGACATCAGTCTGCAAATTTACGAGCTTTACTCAGGGGATGGGGCCCATCTGTCGCAGGGAGGTATGGACCTCTGGTTAGTGGACTGGCGAGCAGGCCTGTCGACCGAGCTGACGGTCTTGGGGGGGGCAGTGAGCCTTTTGGAAGCCTCCCCGTGTGGCGGGTATCACTGGTAAGGTAAAACATTTATGACCCACAGGTATCCGGCAGGTTCGCAATTGACTGGACAACACTAGACAGGCATAAGTTGGTTAAACGTTGTCCGGTCAACGACGAACTAGGCGACGGGGTGATGGCGATAGCTAGACAGCATGCATCACCCCGTGATTTCACGGATACACGTCAGAGGGTGGGGTCATTAGTTAGATATTGACTACGGTCAACAATTTGTTTGTTGTCAACAAACAAATTGATACAAATAGATACATTGTAGCCAATTGCCGTTGGCAATTTTGGGGTGGTACCTTACCAGTGTTACTTCGGCCTGCTTGCCTTAAGAATTATGATTGGTCGTTTTACCAATAGAAATTTATAATTCGGACTAGGGCATGAATCAATAAATGTGGCCCAATGCCGTTATCCACTTTTACCAGTGTCTGAGTCCTTTATTGGGGGGTGCGCCTGCAATGCAAGCGCGGCGCCAAAATGGCCGCCGCGCCCTTTGCGGGCCCCCCCATAGGACAAAGGCATCCGGGTAGTTAGGGGCGTGGCCAGCTCCCTTATAAAAGGGGTGGCCATGAGGCAGCCGAGCTGCCATTTTGCGAAGCGACGGAGCGGAGAAGTTTTTCCCCTCCACCCCCTCCCTAGTTAACAGTGTGATATTTTGGTCGCTTCGGGGCCGGGTGGGAATTTTTGGCTGGGACCCACAATTGGCTCTCGGGTCCTGGTTTTTTCGCCCATCCCACACTGTTGCTATGGTTTGATATAGGGGTTTCTGTTGCTGCTGTTGACTATGGTCACATGGGCGGGTATACTGGTAAGGTAAAACATTTATGACCCACAGGTATCCGGCAGGTTCGCAATTGACTGGACAACACTAGACAGGCATAAGTTGGTTAAACGTTGTCCGGTCAACGACGAACTAGGCGACGGGGTGATGGCGATAGCTAGACAGCATGCATCACCCCGTGATTTCACGGATACGTGTCAGAGGGTGGGGTCATTAGTTAGATATTGACTACGGTCAACAATTTGTTTGTTGTCAACAAACAAATTGATACAAATAGATACATTGTAGCCAATTGCCGTTGGCAATTTTGGGGTGGTACCTTACCAGTGTTACTTCGGCCTGCTTGCCTTAAGAATTATGATTGGTCGTTTTACCAATAGAAATTTATAATTCGGACTAGGGCATGAATCAATAAATGTGGCCCAATGCCGTTATCCACTTTTACCAGTGTCTGAGTCCTTTATTGGGGGGTGCGCCTGCAAAGGAGTTCAGTGTTAAAGTAGCTTCACTCCTTGTTATGCAAGTACTGTTTTGGGTCAGATAAGCATACTATATACAATAAAAAGCTATAGTGAAAAAATAATGCATAGTTGCATTAGAGTAGCACATGAAATCAGTGGGGATTTGGTGACTCATTTCCTCCACTGATTCAAATTGGCCTGTTCTAGTTGTGACTTACTATACTAAAGAAAGACAAAATTGGAATAGGCCAACTTGGACTTGCCAAAGAGTTGACTCACCAAATCCCCACTGATTCAATGCCTCTACTCAAGTGCAGTGATTCCCAACATGGGGCACCCCCCCCCCCCAGGGGAACTTCAGTTCTCTGAAGCATAAGTCAGCACATTGGCTGATCAGTGCTTTGGTGAATTGATTAGACTTGTGGGAATTGAAGTCCAAAAACCAAAGGTTGGGAAACACTGCTCTAGTGCTATACTATGATAAGCAACAGGAATTCATTCAAAGTCTTATTTGGCCTAGAACAGGGTCCCTCAAATTTGACCCTCCAGATGTTCTTGGACTTCAATTCCCAGAAGCCCTGATCAGCAGGAGTGCTGATTTAGGCTTCTGGGAATTGAAGTCCAAGAATACCTGGAGACCAGAGTTTGAGGAAGCCTGGCCTAGAACATATACAAGTGCTGCTCATCTACAAGACATTGCAATGTAGTATAAGAAATTTAGGAGGAGAAGGCAGAACAAATTGATTTAGAGGATATATATATCCTCTAGATAGATAGATAGATAGATAGATAGATAGATATAACTGAATGAAGGAAATCGGGTCTAGGATAACAAAGCTAGTCCCACCAGTGGGCAAAGAGATGCAGCTAGGCCAGACAATAGATTTTGGATGCCATGGAAAGGTAGCAAAAGAGTTGTTGTTGTCACCGCCGCCGTTTACTACCTGGGGAAGTGAGGAAAAAATGTTTGTGAGAATTTGCCTTATGTGCAAAATTAATTGATACTTGACTGGGTTCAGGCACCATTCACACTAGTGGGTCTGGCTTGCTATTTGCAGCTATGCCTCATATGGCAAGATGTAGAGTAAGAGTTGATCTAAACCAGGGAGGGACTGGGAACCTCCAGCCTGGGCACTTAATCAGACCTATGGGACATCCAGATTGGACCAACTGAGTGTCTCAAACTCCCATCTTCACAAGGCTCCTCCTCCTTCTCCTCAAGCCACTATCCTTTATGACCAGGAAGGGTTGTCCCACTATCTCCAATTGGCCATTATCTCAGCTGCATTGGGAGATGGGTGGAGAAAGTGGTTTTAGTGGGAATACCTGCTGGAAGCACCAATTGAGAAGAACAAAAGAAGTCCCTGCTATGTCTGATCACAATTAAGTACCAAAATCTCTCTTTCCCCCTCTCCATTTTTGTTCCTTATCTGTTGTAAGGTAATTCTAGCATAATACAGGCACACCATATGAAAGTTGGGACAAAAATGGAAGGAGATCAATAGACATTTCCTGCCTTCTTATGCGCTGCCACTGTACAATTTTTCATGTACTGTAACTGAGTGTTATGGTGACTAGATATGCAACACGTGATATCTATGGAGATATGTCAACTTGAGTCAATCAATTATGCTTTTTGCATAACTGTGCAATTAGATTCTAACCACTGACTTTTCATTTGCATAAGCATATTTATTTTATTTTATGTTGTTGCTATTGTTGCTATTGTTATTATGCAGTATCTGAATCCAAATATTGGTGATCCTCATGGCGATCAGCCATGAAGACAGTCCTGAGAATACCATGCAGTGGCCTTTCATCTGCCTTCCGCATCACAGCATGACACTCATACCACTCATCCAGTTCACTTTGTGGTCCTGAGCCCTTTTGACATGCAAAGTCCTGCTCAGCCTCGGCCAGTATTGATGAAGCTGCTGACCTCCATCAAGATGGATTCAAGTGGGATTTAATCCACTGGGGACCATCATGCTTCCAGGTTGACTTCGGCACCCAAAGCCATTAGTTCTCAGAGTTGTCAGTTTAGTGAACTGCTGCCTGACGCTAGGCACTGAGTCACTAGCAGTATGGTCGACTCTATTACCATAGCAGGATAACCTGGCCAGGTTATTCTGCTATAGGCACATTTAATATTGATTATTTTTCACAATGAAATTACACTAAACATATCAACAGTAGACACTTTTTATAAAGATACTAGGAATAAGCTGGGTGTAAATCAATTTAAACAATATACAATACAGTGGAAGCTTTGTTAACATAATTAATGCGTTCTCCACGATGTTTCTTACAGCGAAAATTACTTTAACTGAATTTCCCATAGCAATGCATTGAATGCAATTTCCCATAGGAATGCAATGAAAACCAAAATACTTTAACTGAAATGCGTTTTCCCATAGGAATACATTGAAAACCAATTAATCCGTTCCAAAAAAATTCCATAAATTGAGCCACTATTTTCTATGGATTTCCTTTTGTTATGCGATTTTTATATTAACCAAGCCGTTTGTTAACCAAGGTTGCTTACAATGGGCTCACAATTGTGTAGATGCACTGCTGCCCTCTGGTGGATGGAGTTGAAAGTGTTTCTGTATTTGGGCAGGAAGCTGTTAGGAAGAGTTTCCTGTTGATCAAAAGGTTTGTATCTTGTGTTCTAAGAGCAGGAAGAACGATGTTCTCTCTCTCTCTCTCTCTCTCTCTCTCTCTCTTTATTTGCTTTCTTTGACAAAGTCATGGTATGTGTGCAGCAGAGTGACAACCATGAAGTTCTACAGTAATTTGCTACAATACCAAATAAGCAAAAGAGTACTCAAAGGGAAATATAAGAAGCTAAAGAAAGAATCAGGAACAGTGAAGAAACATTCTTAGAAAGATGAAAGAAGTTTGGCATTAGAGGGACATAAATAAACAGATAAAGTGAAGCATGAACAGTATGAAGTATTAGAAGGACCTGTTAAAAACAGAAGAAGAAACCTGGCTAAACAGTGGAGATACAGATGAAATGTAATCATGTTCGTGGCAGTCTGACTTTGTCAGCTAGTTGGAATATACTTTTCTTTATGGGGAAGTTTTCTTGTGTACTTATAGCACAGTCCTGTGGAGGTCTATACAAAGCTAAACCTTATTTCAAGGACAAGGATGTCCTCAAGCTACAATCTATACCTATAAATCTGTGCGTTAACCGTTGGATTGTGACAAAGGCTCCCACACCCTGCCACACTAGCCCATACCGAGCCTCCTGCAGTCGCCCGAACCTGGTCCAGAGGTTACTGCAGGGTTGAGAAATGCACCACTGGGGCAAGAGCCCCACAAACACAAACAAAGAAAAAAGACTTCACTACCCAACGTTCTTTGCGCCACGCCACGCCAGAGCCAATCAGGCTGAGAGGCGCGAGCAAAAAGAACGTTGGGAAACACGTTGCAGCCAATTGAAATGTAGCCACATAAAAAAACCGCCACACGGACACAAACCACAAACTCAAAACTACAAGTCCCAGCATCCTGCACGCTGTGAGCGCACAGAACACTGAGAAAGCTGGCGTGCGAAAAATAAACTTACAAAAAGCAACGGGAGCACAAGTCCCCAGCAGGCAGACTCAGCGCCTCACAGCCACGCAAAATAAAAAGCCACAAAACTCCACCGTGAGACACCCACCATCCTTCTTTCCCGGAGCAACAGGGGGAAGAGGGACTCCCTCTCCTCCACGCTACCCCGCCGAAGACATGCGAGACCACCACCAGTCTCAAGTAAAGTTGAGCCAGGGTGGGAAAAAAACACCCAAAAACAGGCAGCAGTTCGTCAGGGGAAGCACCCTCCCTGGTGGATGACTGGCTGATGCCTTTGTACTTCCGAATACAAAAGCAGCAGCCAGCAATCCACAAGGAAGAGCCCCACCCCTTATGGATCGCTGCCTGCTGATCTCCGGTTAGGTAAGCTGGGAGAAAAAGGAGACAAAGAGGAGAGAACCATCTTTAGGCACAGAAAGCTCTTCTCTGCTTCCTCCTTCTCCCCCAATCTACCTAAGCAACTTTCCCAGGAGAAGAACGGCCTGACTGCCTCCAAAGAGAAACCCACAGGCAGCCCGTTCTTCAACCTAAAGTAACCACCAAAAACAAACACCAAAATAAATCAATAATTAAAAAAACCATTAATAAACAAAAAGAAATAAAACACAAAATACACAAACAAAAATTTCCACAATACCACAAAACAACAAACAAAACACCTAACTACAACACAAAAAAAACTCAAATTACACAAACAAACAACAACTAATTACAAAAATAAACAACAATGAAATAAGAAAAATTAAACAAAACCAGAAATAACCAAACCAATTACACAAACCTAAAACCCAACCAAGATAAAAAAGAACAAACAGAAACACATCCCAGCCCATAACCACAAAAATAAAACAAAGAAAAACACCAGAAGAAAGAAAACCAGACAACTCACCAGCACGTCCTCCCTCCATGACGACCAGAACAGAAATGAAGAAACAAAGAGACAACTTACCAGAGGAAGCCCCAACCAGAGGCCAGGAGATAAAAAACACGTGAAATGAAAGCAAAACCCCTAACAGCCCACCTGCAGGGCATAATAGTAAAACCAACTCAAAAAGACTCAACAGCCCCACCTAGAGGCCATAACAGTAAAAACAAGTCAAAAACATTACAATAAATCACAATTTTACACAAATCACAAACATATGTCAAAAAATAAAATAAAAAGATTTCTAAAATCCTGTGCTGAGTTTTAACTCAAATAAAAATCCAAAACATCTAAACACAGTTTAAAAACATTGAATGTAAAAAACATGTACTTTCACATTTTTAAAATTATTACCTATGGTACAACTATTAAAAAAACCCCACAAACTAAAACATTATTTGGTTAAATAAAACAATTTGAAAAAAATTATATCATCCTTTGTTCTTTTTTTAATCCACAAAAAAAGCTGATCATAGTTTATAACAGCATGGCAACGCTAGGCAACCTATGTTAGTCCTATATATATCTAGATGGAGAAATCATCCCCAGCTTTTCTAACAAGGCTAAAGATGTTTGTATCTGAAGCTCCCATAAAGAGCAATGGCTGAAATCCTGTAGCTTATAGTGAAGTGCACTAGACTATGCCCATTGAATCAGTGGAGATGTGGTGAGTCCAACTCTTCCATAGTTCCATTGATTCAACTTTTTTGGAATTTATTATCCTAAAGTAAGCCACAACTAGAGTATGCTCATTAGACTCAATAGAGTTGATTGACCAAATTCCCACTGATTGAATAGCCTATTCTAGTGCAATTTATTACATTAAGCCACATGATTTCAGCCAGTGAATGACAGAAGATAGCAATGGTATAAAACCTTGTAACCAATCTAAGAACCTATTTGTCACACACACAAATATGTATATGAGGCATCTATCATATTTGTTTTGGAATCTTTTAGTAAATGTCTAAGTTTGAAATGAACAGATAATGGGAAACATTTTCAAAATGTGGGTACACTGAACTTAAGAGCACGAAAAATACAGAATGAGAAACCAAAGTTATGAAGAACAGCTATGTCAACCCCTTGTCACTGTTGAGGTGGTGATAATGATGCTGATGATAACAGCAACCATTCAAAATGGTTTCCTGAGAACTAATGGCTGCTAAGGATGTCATGGGTTGACCATGTGGTTAATGTAGAAGTGTTGCACTAGATGGATAAAGAACAAGAACTGTTTAAGATCATTAAGCAAAGAAAGCTCCAATACCTTGACCATATCATGAGGAACAACATAAAGTATAGAATACTCCAACTCACTCTGCAAGGAAAGATCCCTGGGAAGAGAGGCCCTGGATGTAAACAGACTTCATGCCTGAAGAACCTGAGAGACTGATGTTGCATGTCCTCAGAAGAACTGTTTCGAGAAGTTAAGAACAGAAAGACTATCACCATGATAATAGCCAATATGAAGGAGGAGGAGGGCCTCATAAATGAAATGACCCAAACTATGTAGCTTTCCCTGCCATGAAGCTTCAGCATCAGACTTTTTTCAATATTCTTGGTAACTTATGGAATTATTAAAAGGGATAATACAACCAACAGCATGGATTTTCTCTTCCAGGGTTTAAATGATGCACCTCCTTCTTTAAGAGGGCAGGCTCATGGGCAGAGATAACACCATGAGTGCCATCCTGGGAGAGGAAAACACAGGGGTCCTGCTCAGAGCAGTGGTGCTTGACTGTCTCCTCTATCTCTCACAGGCCCAAAGGCAGCTGAGCAATAATCTCTCCACTCCTTGATTACAGCAGGGAAATCCATGACTTGGCAGCTCATAGGACTCTCTGGCAGTTATCCAGGAAATATGGAAAACTAAGGAATTTCAGGCAGGTTTCTCGCTGCATCCAAGCTGCTTGTGTGGTGCCGACTTACTACTTGGAACACAACAGCATCTCAGTGAGGCATCATCTGTGTTTAGGTCAAATAGTGATGGTTGACAATGTGAGGGCTGATGCCCACTTAAGGCAGGTACAAGACCAACAAGGTAACAGCAAAGTATGAATATCAGCAACACTTAGGGTACATTCATACTTATTGTGTGGATCATCTGTGTTAACAAGAGATGGGGGAAAGGGTCACTTCCATCTTTTCCCCCAGTCAGAATGTTTAAACTTCAACTTCTTACTTTCCCAAATACAGTAAAACCTCACATAAAGACCGCCTCGCTTAGAGACTAACTCTCTTAAAGAGCAGAATTTTATTTGAATGGTCACCCTTGCTTAACAACTAAAAACAACCAAAAACTCACTTAACAACTTAATTGGGGTTCACAATTCCCCCCCCCCCAGCCAGAAGTCACAATTGGTCACTTACAGTGGTTGCGCTTTGTCCAAGTCTTTTACTTAAAGAGAGCAACTTGCTTAAAGAGAAATCCCGTGGAACACATTATGCTCTTTAAGCGAGGTACCACTGTACATTATTTAAGAATGCTTGTAAATTCTTCCCAATTGCCTTAAAAATCCAACCATAGACATGATATTGAGATTTAAACTTACTAAATACAGGAGTTAGGTGGGTAAAGAAAGGGATGTTGTTGTTCCAAAAATCACATATAAAGCCCTATCATCCCTATCTCCTGTTTCTTTGTGTTTTGGTAAATTCAGATTTACCAAAACAACATTCTTGCCTCATTGGTTACCGCAATCCAGAAGAGCTTTAGTCAACTTTGTTTTCAGTGGGCAGTGAGAATGAACAATCTGTCCATTTTGTACCACTGGCTTCCTGCATAGCATTAATCAGCTAAATGGAAAAGTCTTCTTTTTGGAACATGCATTTCAAAATCCCATGGCTGCTGGCCAAAGTAACATGTATGTCTCCAGAGTTTCCCTGGGATAAAACACCCAGGAAAGATACAGTCTTAGAAAGAGAGAAGAAACAAACATTATACACAAAAATGTGTTTGTGCAATTGGAACCAAGTCTTACCTTTACCAAGGAGGTCTATACAGACAGAGAACATACGGTGCCTCCAAGCAGCTAGTTGGGATTACCACGTCTATGTGGGGGTCAGAGAGGGGAGAGCTGTTAGCAAGGATTTTCACTATCAGAATGAAAGCTTTAGGATTTCCCTTCACTTCAAAGAAAAGATGCCAATAGAAGCACATCCTCGCCTTGTCACATTGGTAGGCAGAGGCCGTATTAGCATCATTGACATGTAAGCAGAGGAAGCCAGGGGCTCAGAACTGTGGTTCCATGCTGTCATAAACTTACAGAAAATATTTCAAAGCATTGCAGCAAGACTCATCCATGCAACTCCCATTGATTAGTAAAATGGTTAAATCCCCATGCACCACATTGAAAACATTTCTCCTTAGGATGTTGAAAGATACATCAAGCTTCTGTTTTATTGAATCTAAAGGGAGAATCAATTTGATATTTGTGTGAAAATAGAGAAAACACAAATCATATCTATTTAGCTATTGTTCTCAATTTCAAATTACCAGTGTTGTTTAGCAATAGACTGAAGATTAGCCAAACAATTGAGAAATCTTTTCAGAAAGTTGCAAATGTTTACAGAATTTCTATTGTACATTTTAGTGAATTCCTCACATTTTACTGACACAGGCCACAGAGTTATGTAAGATATGTCTTGTGGGTGACATTAATTGATTATGGTGATGGTCTTTATGGTTTTATTTGGTTTTAATTAATTAGTTCTCTTAAGCATTTTTTTTAAAAATGGAGTAGAATGAAATAAACAAACATGTTGTAGTAAAACAAATTAAATAAGTGTCAGACTCCGCAATGATATATCTTTGTTCAACAAAATCCCCTAACATTTTGTTCCCAGAAATAAATGTAAGAAGAAAGGGGAAAGTTGTTTAAGAGAAATACTGAATTGTATGAAAGCAATGTTTCAGGAGTTTTATTTTTCTGAATTCTTGTACCAGAAAAGCTGATCCAAACCTCATTAAATGTGTGGGCCAAAATGTAACCATCCACAAATTTCCTTCAATGAATGGAGTGATGGCACTTAGAACATCTCAAAGTATGCATTTAAATACATGTTTTGAGAACATGTATTTGGAAGAAAATTAATAGGAAAATACAAATCAATATACAGTTTGAGTATATATTTTGAGAGGATTTTAAAAATATGGGTAACATCTACAAATGGCACAGAAATAGAATGGCTTTTTAAAAAATCCAAAATGAAACCTCATTCCCCTGACTGCAGGTCGACAAAGGCCTATATAGTCTCTGTGTACATCATTTATAGACCTCTGTCACAGGGAAGGATGATAGTCCCCAAGTGGGTAAATCCCACTTGAATCCATCTTGATGGAGGGCAGCATCTTCATCAATAGTGGGCTGGGGTGAGGAGGACATTGTGTGCCAAAAGAGATCAGGACCAGAAAGTGACTCGCAGAACTGGATCAGAGGTATGGGTGCCACACTGCAATGCAGAAAGCAAAAGGATGACTACTGTATTATGTTGCCCCAAGGACAATCTTGACGGCTGATCGTCATGATGATAGCCAATATTTGGAAACAGATATGGCACGTGAAGAAAAAGAAGAAGAAAATGTACTTACTTGACAAGATTTCCTTCTCTTTCTTCTGTTTAGAGAGCACTATTACATGTCTCTGTAGAGGTACATTACAGTATATTTCATACAGATATCCTGCTGCATGGATTGTCTTAATATATTTAAGACTCAACTTTATACCTCAAAGCATTCACAAGACCCCTCACTCTGCCAGGAGGCATGGGAGGAAAAAGGAGGAAAAGAATGTGATTTCATGTGAATCCACATGAATGGGTTTACTGCGCATGTGGATTCACAGAGACTTGGGCTTCTGGGATTGAAGTCCAAGAACACCTGGAGTGCCAAGGTTCACCATCATGGGGCTAGAGCCTGGATATTGTGGTATTTATTTCCCTAACCCCATCAGGTAGATTAATCTCTAGATTTTGCTGCCCACCACATTTTGTTGTTTCACCTTAGTTACAGCTGCACAACAAAACTTGTGCTGTTCTCTGTGTTATTTGCTGCTCCATCTACCCACAAATAGGGCTTATTTTGCACACTGGCTTGTAGAAGCTCAGACTGGTTCGTCACCCTGATGGCAAATCTTATGGATCTTATGGCAGAACAGATTCGGAGAAATATAAATCTTAATTATATGCATGCAGTGTTTATTTCTTAATTAGCCATTCGGGGAAGGGAATCTATGGATCATTTAGCACAGGCCTGTGCAACTTGTGGCCTTCCAAACCAAATGGCCCATTAAGGATTGATGAATCTGTGCTTGTTCCTTTTTGGAAACTGCAAAATACAGATTTTGTCAAGTTCAAGGCAGGTCAAAAATATATGAAAATTAGCCTATATTCATCTTTACTGGTGACTGACTACACACTATTATAATTGTAGGAAAAACAAGCACCATGTTAAAATGCAAAATTGTTCCAAAATACTGACATAATATTTCAAAGCTCTCCATGTATACAATAAGTGTCAACTTCTAACTATATTGACCCAAGTTAATTGGGAGAAAGTACCATGAATTGTAAAAACATTTATTATAAACTGATGAAAGAAATGAGAATAAATAAGACAAGCCAAAGGTGTAGATGGGTGAGAATTTCTTTTCAGTTTAGTTTTGTTATGAGTTTGCCCAAATCCATTTATTTCTTCATATTTAATTTTTTTAAAAATTGGGATTTAAAAAAATCACATAGGTAAAAAACCAAATCTGATAAATGTGTCCAGCAAGGCCCAGGTTTTTGAATGCTTAGCTTTTTAAAGTTTAGAGAGGAAAACAAGCAGCCAAAGAAATGTAGAACAAGATGCAAAATGAAAAACGTGAGGCATGTTCTTGAATGTAAGTGTTTTGGGAATTGTTGAATGAAGAGGGGTGCCTTAACCACACAATAAATGGTGCAAAACAGGTTTCTTAAGATGAAGGGGGGAAAGGACTTGTTGGGGACCTTCCTAACCCTTGCAAGATTATTGATTGCTAAACAGTGGGAAATCATTCCCGAGTTAAAGATCAATGACTGGTATAAAGAGGTATGGAATATTGCTCTAAATGACAAACTAACATGGGAGCTTAATATTAAAAAAAGTTTTATTAAAAGCAATCAGCTTTGGAAAATATGGAAATACTTTATTGAATTTGCAATGAAAAAGAATTTTGGAAACAAACCTGTTCAAGAAGCTTGGGAATTTTGGAAAAGCGAAAATGTATGCTGAAAGTGTTATTTCTGATAACTGAAGATAGTGGTTCCCTACTGGTAGTGGGTGTACATAGTATTGAATATATACATGTTAGTAAGAAAGTAATTGACAACTATAGTTTATTATACAGTAATTAACAATCTAAGATTAAATATACAAAATATTTTTAAATTACTTAACAAATAAATAAATAAATAAATATAGAAGTTGGAAAAGTAAACAAAGTTTATGTACTGAATTGATATATTTAATTATTGAAATGAGGTAAAGAGTTGTCAATTGCTTTATCTGTAATGTTTTCTGTTTTCTCTCATTTTTCCTCATTTTTCATGGACTTTAACACAGACAGCTGCAAACAGTTTGCATTTCCTATTGGCAAAAAATGCCAACCAAGTGTGAGTTTTACCCCTTCTCTATTTGATATGTATGCAGAACATATCATACAGAAAGCTGGACTAGATTCAGATGAAGGAGGAGTGAAAATTGGTGGAAGAAATCTCAATAATTTAAAATGAAACTACCTTATTGGCAGAAAGCAGCAATGGCTTGAAATGACTTTTTAGTTCAAGTGGGAGAAGAAAGTGCCGAAGCAGGACTGCAGTTGAACATTAAAAATACAAAAATCACAACTAGTAGAAGAACTATGTAACTTTAACGTTGACAGTGAAGAAACTGAAATACTGAAAGATTTTGCATACCTTTGTCTGATTGGGGTCTGCAGTCAAGAAAGCAGAAGGCAGAGACTTGGGAGGACAACAATGAAGGAATTAGAAAAGATAATCAAAAGCACACTCTTTTATTCCCAGTCACTATGTGCATGTGTGAAAGCTGATCAATAAAGGTGATATCAAAAAAATTGGTCTTCATAGATAGCTTTTCAAATACAGTAGAACTCCGGATAACGTCGGTACCTGATAACGTCAAATCCGCATAACGTTGCGTTCGTTATGCACCACATGATGCTCCGGATGACATCACAAAAAGACTAAAAACTGACTTTATCCGGAGCATGATCCTGAATAACATTGGGTTTTGGACATTTTTGTGACTTTATCTGGAGTGTCTCCCATAGGGACCACATAACATCCAAATCCGGTTAACAACCAGACTTGTGAAACCAAGTTTGGATGTTATCCAGAGTTCTGCTGTACAGTCAAACCCCTACTTACGTAACAAGTCCATTCCATAGGCGTTTGCTTAAATCAGTTTTTTATGTAACTTGAAGCAAACCCATAGGGAAATTTTTTTATGTAATTTGAAACAAACCCATAGGGAAATGAATTTTTACATAACTCAAAGCAAACCCATAGAAAAAATGAAATTTTTATGCAACTTGAAACAAACCCATAGGAAACCGTGTTGTGTAAACGTATGTAAATTGGGATAGTTATGTAAATCGGGACATGGTTTTAGAACAAAATCATTATATAAGTTGAATTTTATGTAACTTAGGGCATATGTAAGTCATGGTATTACTGTACCTGGACTACCAGTCATACAAAATCAATTTCCAAAACAAATAACAGAAGCTGCTGCTGCTTCTTCCATGTCTAGGCCAGATGTGAAACTGCCAAAATAAAGCCACCTTTGGGTGAGTTCATTCTGCAGTTCCTTTCGCCTGACCTAGTGTGAGAAAGATTAGCCAGCAACACAAGGTTGCCATTACCAGGGTACGCCCGATTGTGGTTTAAAAATACCACAATCTTCGAGGAAGCTCCTTCTATGAAGCTGCTCATAATAAAATAGTTCAGAGCCTGCTGAGAATAGATGGGCTAGATTACCAACATAGCTCTATTCACAATTTCTAGGCAAATTTTAAAAAAAAACATTTGAATTGGAGCCCATAAAGTTGAAAAGTGGCACAGATTGAATTTCTTTGAAGATGGTATTCCACAATTGGGGTGCCACCACAAAAAAGTCTCTGTCTCTAATTCCACATAATAGTTTCCCTAAAAAGAATCTTCCAAGAGAATCCTTCCTTGTGGCTCAAGAGCAATGTTTCACACCTTTTCAAGTTTTGACCCCCTTTTATAACTGACAAGCAAGCTATGACCTCCCCACCATATTTGCATGGAAAGGCACTTTTAATAGGGTAAAGAAAATACATTAAAATAGATGTTCTTTTATCCCTAACATGGCTGCTTTGCTGCACAACCCACCTCACAAAATGGCAGCATCTCTCTAAGCTCCCCCATTCATTCCCTCCTCTCAGTATTAGGGGCTATTCAACAATTACGTGATCCTTGAAGGGGGGAGGGGGTCTGCCATCTGAATTGTGGAAAAATTACGTGGGTGTGGGGGGGGGGGTTCAGGTGAAAGATTACGTAATCCATTTGGAGCTGTTATGCATTAGGCACCAATAGTGAAAAGCTCTAAAAATTAGAGTACCAACAGGTACCGCATGATGGAGTGAGCTCCCATCTCTGTCCCAGCTCCTGCCAACCTAGCAGTTCGAAAGCAAAAAATTGCAAGTAGATAAATAGGAACCATTCGGTGGGAAGCTAAACAGCATTCTGTGCACTCCGGTGTTGAGGCTTGCCTGCCATGTGTCCATGGAAATGTCTGCAGAAGCAGACAGCACTGGCTCTTTGGCTATAAACAGATATGAGCACTGAACCCTAGAGTCAGATACGACTGGCTTTTGAGCAAGAGAAACCTTTACTTTTACCTAATGGTATCAGTACCTTGTGGTCAGTGATAGTAAAACCTACCGACAGAAGGATCAGAGTTCTAGTTGATCATCTTTTTTTATTCATTGTGAACCTATCAGTTAAGCTCACAGATCGCTGAAACATAATGAAAAGTATAAAAAATAATGTCTTTTCCCTTTCCTGTTTGTATTGAAAGCTAGCAAATGTTTTGCTTTTAGATGCAATTAGTCTGCTGTTTGTTCTAATTGAAAGAATCCATAGCAACACAGATATGTGTCAATCAGACTGGAAATAAAATTCTTCCAAATCTGAGTGTTCAATAACAATGATGATATTTCAACAACTATGTTGTCCTCCTCTTCCTCTTTTTCTTGCAGAAGGTTCTTATTGATTTGATGAAAAAGGAAGTAGAGGTGCCCTTTCTTTTGAGCAATAAGAGGTAAAGGTAAAGGTTTCCCTTGTTTGAAAGCCAGTTGTATCTGACTCTAGGGTTCAGTGCTCATCTCTGTTTCAAAGCCAAAGAGCCAGCGCTGTCTGATTCTGCAGACATTTCCATGGTCATGTGGCAGGCATGACTAGACAACGGAGTGCATGGAATGCTGTTACCATCCCCCCAAAGAGGTACCTAGTTATCTACTTGCAATTTCTTGCTTTCAAACTGCTAGGTTGGCAGGAGCTGGGACAAAGATGGGAGCTCATTCCATCCTGCAGTACTCGGGAATCGAACTGCTGACCTTCTGTCTCCCAGTCAGCGTCTTAGCCACTTGAGCCACTGCAGTGGTAGTTCTGTCCTATTATTTAATTTAATGAAAATGTTGCCTTAGCAGCTTTACACTTAAGAGAAACTTTCCTTATAAGCAGAATCATTACAAAAGCATTCCATTGCAGATCTGATATATGTGTTCATCATGTAAAGATAGCTCATTAATTGAAAATGCTTTAATTGGTTGGCGATCCTGGTTAAGCATCATTCCATTGTGCCTTTTGCTCTTCCCTTCTTTATAAAATGCTGCTCAGAGCACTTAGATTTCTGCAGCAATGCTGCAATGAGGGTGGAATATGCGTACAGGTTTATACACAATTTAGGATGGATTGTCCATGTATGTGAGGTATGTTGGAGGACTGTAGGGAAAATCAGGAAGCAACTGACAATGCACAGAAGTAGATTGCACTGTATTCATTAGGGCTAACTCTCAAGACAACAAGACAACCCTATGAATGATTACATTAAAGGTAAGACCCACTTAGTCCAGGTATTTGTGTAAGACAGCAGTTTTGGATATTCATTCATTACCTATGACTGACAGGAGAAGTAGGTATTTTTTTGTTGATAGTAGGAGGTCAACTCAAAATCAGAGTTAATCTCGTTTTTAATCCAGTACTGTACTCTTATGTCTGGCCTTCAAAGGTCATGCTTGTTTTATTCTCCTTGCTCTATAGATGAGGAAATAAGTAAGAAGCAACCATAATTGGCAGTCCATGGAAAGGCTTTAATTGTTGAGCAACGTGATAAGGGTGTGCAACCAAATTTGTGAAAGAAATGAAGTCCTAGCAATGCCCATGAGTTTGCTTTAGCTTCCAAAATTAACACTAAACTATCTCTGAGGAAGATGAAAACAGATTTACACCTAACCCCAGATAGACATGGTGCCCAGAACAGAAGATTCATTTCTTTCAACAAGGTTTACCTAATATTTATATGTTTAGGGCCAAAGTATTTGGAACAAGGGGGAAATTGAGTAAGTGAGCAGGTGAAAAATTAAGGATTGAAAGATTATGAACTTCACTTTTCTCAGATTGTCTCAAAGCAGCAAGTTTTCTGTATCTTTGAGCATTATTATCTGTACTGTCTTTGAGGATCCAGGCATGTACCAGCGAATCAACTGCAAACTTAGACAACAATAAGCGTGCTCTCTCTCTGATTTAAATTATTGTCTTGCTGCTTTGTATGGAAACAACCCACATTTTAGTCATCTTTATTCAAAATCAGTCCTTTGGATTTCAGGACTTGTTCAGAATTGCAGTCTGGAATGCCTATTTGAAACTTCATGGGTTGCTTTGAAAGAAAGAAACAAAGCGAGAAAGACTTACAATATCTGAGCACATTTGACTCGATATGTATGGATGTATGAAATGTATGGATATATATTTAAACACAACACATATCTTGCATAATGCCGCTCCTTCATAAATTTATTTAAAATGTCACTTCAACAAACCACTCCTGACATCGGCAAAAAAAACAGCTGCACGCAGAGCATAGTTGAAGAACAGCCGTATTAAATTCCTGATAGCCTCTCGAAAACTCCTAAATAGACTTTTCTGGCAGAGTTGAAACACCCCCTTCCGCCCTTCATCCTTTGTCTGTGAAATGCAATAAGCGCTTCGGTCTCGTTCATTCTTTGCGCTCAGAGAAAGTTGTGTTGGCTGGCGCCCCACTTTGAAAGTCTCTCTCTCTCTCTCTCTCTCTCTCACACACACACACACACACACACACACACACACACACACACACACACACACACACACACACACACACACACACACACACACACACCGACTTCACGCAGTGGCTTCCCATTTTTAGCTAGATCTAGGGGACCAGATTCAGAAACCAGCCAAGAACTTATTGGCGCGTCGACATAGGGAGGGATAAAATTTCTGACAATAATAATTTCGTGTCAGAAACTATTCTGGGGTTGAAAGGATTTTTGCTGGAGAAAGTCCCGCTCAGGGGACGCCCGAATGAGGCTCCTTTCATGTCCCCAAGAGTTGGGACAGAGACCGGTGCTCAATCCGTCATGCAGTACCTGGGTCTCGAACTGCCGACTTGCCAGCCTTCCAGCTAAAAAGGCGAGCTTCTTAACCACTGAGCCACCGCAGCCTCTGATATTCTAATGTGGTGGGTCTTTCTTAATGCAACTTGTCTTCCACCTCGACTATATTTCTCCTCTCCAAAATGAGAGGAAAATGTCTAGCCCTGTCGTTGCGCTGGACTTCCAGCTAGGCTTTGAGAAGGTTTCCAAGCGAACATTTCCCCGCTCCACTCCCGGGTCCGGCCTCTTATGTTGAGCTACCAAGAGTCGCGTGGGTTCTGCTATTTTGCTCCAAACAGGCTGTTCGGTTCCGCCGTTCTCCCATTCTTCCCTCCCGCCTCGTTCCTTCTCTGCTCCGTACCTTTTGTGCACCGCAAGAAGGGAGGGTGGGATTTAGGGGGCTCTTAGCAAGGGGCCACAGTGACTTAGTGGTCAAGACGCTGAACTGGAAGGTCGGCAGGCCAGCCGTTCGAGACCCGAGGACGGAGTAAGCTCCCGTCTCTGCCCCTGGCTCCTTTCAACCTAGCAGTTCAAAAGCAAGAAATTGCAATTCGATAAATAGGTTCCCGCTTCGGCTGGAACGGCAACAGCGTTCCATGAGCTCCGGCGGCATACAGTCGTGCCTGCCACATGACCAAGGAAACGTCTGCAGACGCAGACAGCGTTTTTGGCTGTAAACGGAAGTGAGCACCTGCTCCTAGAGTCGGACACGACTGGCTTTCGAGCAAGGGAGACTTTTTACCTTTGCTAGCATTTTGGCAAATGATTCAAGGAGGGAGGGGGGGGAATTCTACGATCCCCTTCCCTAGTTAATTTTTTCTTTTCATCTGGCAACAGGTGGGCTCTTTTCCGGAAGTCTTGGCTTTCCTGAAACGTGGGTTCCCTTTATTTATTTATTTATTTATTTATTTATCTATTTATTTCGTATCGATCGCGGACGAGAAGGGTCCGTGGAAAGGCGGCTGGCGAGCAAGCGGGCTTGCTCGGGTCTGCGCAAAGCCTGCCTCCCAACGCCTGCAGCTGCCGGGGAATTTATTGGCAGAGCCATCCTCGCCCCATCAATAGTCCGAACAATTAGGAGGCGATCTGAAAGGCTCTCTTCGGCAGCCGACAAAAGTACTTACAAAGGCAGCCTTCATTCCCCAACGATTGGTGGCCTTTCTGTCTCGGGGATTTTAAAAAGCTGAGCCCGATTTTCATCATTGGGTTACATGGAGGAAATGATACTAATTTATTTATTATTATTTTTAAAAAAGAAAATCAGGGACGGCCAGCCTCAACATTGGCTAATTATTACTATTATTTTGGGGTAGGTGGGGGGGGATGACGGACGACAGTGAGAAAGGAGATGTCTGATAAACCATGTGTTCCCAGCCACCCTATTTAGTGTCATTTCTTGATTTTTACCCGGTATTGTGGAGTCTCGCCATAGCCACTACTCGTCTGAACCTTCGACTCCTTAGATCTGCCAGCTGTGCGTTTAGATCTGACCACCACCACCACCCCGGACTCGGTGGGTTAGATCTTCACAGCTCTTGGTCAGGAGAGATCCCAGAGGGATTTGGGGATAGGCTGGGGTGCGCAGAACCAGGGCGCGGGACTTGCCAGACGAGGAAACTCGGATGGTCCTAGCAAAGCGCATCTGGCCAGTAAATACTGTAACGGGAGGAAGCATTTATGCACAGGCTCCGCGTTCTACGAGGCGGACGCGCGTAGCCCCGTTGCCTTTGCTGCCGGCCACGATGCTTCTGCTCTCCTCGTGGTCTACCGGCGAGGAGGGAATTGAGGCAGGCAGAAGAAGGAGGAGGGTGGAAGAACACCCCGCCGTCAAATATTTTTGTCTCATACTTGAGTGATCTCTCCCCCCCCCCCCCCCTCAATTCAGGTGGAGCTAAAGTGCTGGAAAGCTCCGCCGGCTGGAAGTTATTGGCTAGAAGTTGTGAGGCGAGTTTGGCAAAACTTTGTTTGGAATAGTCCTTACGACGCTGTCCTCATCCTCGGACTGTTTTGAGAATTACGAGGTCAGTTAGAAGAACCATTAGGTAAAGGTAAAAGTCTCCCTTGCTCGAAAGCCAGTCGTATCTGACTCTAGGGTTCGGTGCTGATCTCCGTTTCCAGCCAAAGTGCCAGCGCTGTCTGCCTCTGCAGAAGTTTCCGTGGACATGTGGCAGGACATGACTAGGCACAGAGCGCTGTTACCTTTCGGTACTTATTTATCTACTTGCCATTTCTCGCTTACGAACGGCTAGGTTGGCAGGAGCTGGGGCAGAGACGGGAGCTCACTCTGTCGTGCAGCACTCAGGTCTCGGACGGCTGACCTGCCGACTTTCCAGTCGTCAAGTTCAGAGTCTTAAACCACTAAGCATCGAAGAACCATTGGCGGGGATGCTAAAATAATTGCGCGTGTGCGTAGGAAAGAACTTTTAAAACTCCCCCCGCCCCCAGCTTTAGAGGTGAGAGGTGATTCTTCGGATCCCACCAGGAGGAAAAATCAAGCTCTACTGCGGAGATAAACAAGACCCCTTCCCCCCAATCACCACTGCCACCCCCACCCAGATTCCAGCATGATTCGGGCGCTCTCCGTCTATATTTTCGGGATGGGTGGGGAGTCGAGTGCTTCCTGGACCGCAAGTGTACAAATCAGCCATTCTAGTCTTCCCGTTCCCACCCCACAAGAGATGTAGAAAACACCAATCTACAAAGTGATCTCTCCAGGGGTTTCCCTGGGGGAGGAAAAAAGAAGCGGCGCCTGTGCTCCAAACAGGTGAGCGCTCGCTCGCTGCCACGCGCCTCCTGCAAGGCCAGGTAAATTATGAGCCACGGCGGGCGGCTGTTTTGAATCCTGTGACAATTCTGGGTGGCGGGGAAGGATGCGATGCTTAAGAAACAGCGATGCCTTCTGTTGCCGCCGGGCTCACGAAATACATACACACACGTGGCTCTGCTGGAAAGGAGTTGCCCAGGCGCATTCACGGTGAGGAAGAGGATGGAGAGCCTCAGCTCCATCGCCCCCTGACCTTGGCGTGTTCGGATCCCTCCGTTGGGAAAATCTTAAATCGGAGCGCTTAAACTGATGGGGGGGGGGGGGGACAATAACTCTTGGTTGACTTTCTGTTTCCCACACCTAGAGCTACACCTGGCTCCTTAAGGAAGGATGAACCAGACTCCCTACGGTAGATCTCAATGGGGCTGCCCACACAATGCTTACTCTATGAGGTGACATATACATTTGAAATAATCAATCGATAAACAAGTTTTCCTGCACTGACTTTCCTTGGGGCTCAGCCTCCGAGATGCGCTTTCCAGCAGTTTGTTGAGAAACCCAGGGCCAGTGTCAGAAATGTTTCTTTTATACCCGCGATTATTATTATTTTTTTGGGCACTTGGGAGTTGCGCAGGATAGGTAGCTGGGGCTGTACATATGCGAATGCTTGTGCGAGGCGGAGTGGGGAGAAATCCGATCTTGCCCGATGAATATAACTCAAGACTGTCGCCCCAAAGGCAGAAGAAACCGACCTTGTGCGATTTAAAATTCATATTTAAACTTTAATATTTTGGAAAGAAATGTAGAGACGGGGATGAAATCCAGAAAGATCCCATCTTCCTCTCTTCCGCGTTAAGGACCAGTGTGTATTGGTGTGGCTGGTTGCATGGGTGGGGGGAGGGTGTCTAACCAGGAGACCTCACTTCCTGTTTACACCCACACACGCGCGTGGAACGACAGGCTCGCGCATGCCTCGGTTTCCCACCCATCCACACCCACCTTGCACGCACACGACCCGTCTCCCTCGGTCATTCATACACAGCGACCGACGGCGATCTCTAAATGAAAACCAACCGCCTGTCCGTTTCGGGGGTGGGGAATAAATAGTGCAAAACTCCCCTCGAAAGGGTCGAGAAAGAGACTGGGACCGAGGCAGCTCGGAAGGCCATTCGGGTAGAAGCAGACATGCCCACACACACGGCGGGGAGCATTTCCATTTGCCCTACATATGTATGAACCAGCCGCTCGCCTGGTGTCTGGAACCTCTAAGTACACCTTGGGGAGCCGCTAGCCAGGACCCCCCAGGCAGAAGAGGGAGGAGGGCGACGGGGGTGGGGGTTGATGCATCGGACTGAAAAATGGCTGGTGCTTTGCAAAGAGTTGCGATCTATTACCTCCTGCGATCTATTACCTCCTCCGCTGCCAAAGGGAGGAAAGGGAAAATGAGAGAGAGAGAGAAAATAAGAGAGTGTGTGTGAGAGAATAAGAGAATGAGAGAGAGAGAGAATGAGGGGATAAGAGACAGCGAGAGAAAGTGAAAGAGAGAAAGAATGAGATAGAGAGAGTGAGAGAGAACTGACGGGCCAAACGCTCTACTCGGATTGCAGCTTTCTCCTCTTCCTCCCTTTAACTAACTAACTAATTAACGCTTGTGATTTTGTGGCTTTCTTAATGCAAGAGCTCCGTTGCCCGAGCAAGCTGGCCGGGCTGGGCCGGTGGTACCGGTCGGTGACCGTCGCCATCTCACAGAAAGCACTCAAAGCAGCAGGTGTTGGCTGGTTATTGGGGTGGGGGGTGGGGGGGGAGAGAAGGGAGAGGAGCCTTGGCGGATGATTCCATTGGTATACCGGTGCGGATGGCAAGGCTTGGGGACGGTCCTTTCCTATTCTCGACTTTTAACGAAACCTTTGCGCCCAAGAACTCATGGAGGGGAGGGCTTCTTCCTTGGAAAAACAAAAATATGGTTCCCCCCACCTTTTCAACAACCGAGAAGAAAAGGAATGCGGCAACAACTGCCCCCCCCCCCTTTTTCCCGCACACGTCTGAAAAAGCATAAGGCTTTATTACATCTGTGTATGTATGAGCCTGCATCGCCACGGGGCTTAGTGGAGTTATTATTTTTCACACTACCGTACTTGATTGGAATGATGAATTTGGAGGCAGGCTCTTCTATTTTCATCTTAACAGCTTAATAATAATAATAATAATAATAATAATAATAATAATAATAATAATAATAATAATAATAATAATAATAATAATAATAATAATAATAATAATAATAATAATAATAATAATAATAATAATAATAATAATAATAGATTGTTTGTGGAGGAAGAAATCTGTTGTTGTGCCCATAGTGATCGGAGCTTTTGAAGCAATACCTAAAGAACTTCTAGATATTTGGAAATTCTGGACTTGAACATCCTAACTCTACAAAAAAAAACTTGACTGGGAACCACCTATTTACTTAGACGTTACCTTAACAGTTCTTGGGTCCTTGGTTAGGTCTTGAACTGTTCATTTTATACCAGTCTTCGACAGCAAATCTAATGACAGATTTTTTAAAAAAATTTATAATAATATTAAGAATAATAAATGCAATTCACTCATCCTGAAAGACGATGGAAATGTGGGTACTTATCTTTTTAAAGTATCTTTCGTCTAAACAGATTCAGAGGTCAGATACAAAAACAAGAAGCCTAACCACATTTAGGGAAAAGACGGTTGTTTTTTTAAAGTGAAAGCAAACGAAGTGACGGTGGAAGAGGCTAAGAGGGCGATGGAGAAGGGGGGTAGGAATGGAGGAAGAGAAAAGGCCGGTGTTGGACCAATTTTAAATTAGGCAGGTGCACAAAAGGAGGGGGCAGCCCTTAAAGAACTCGGCCTCTTTAGGGATTCGAGGGTAATGGTTTCCATTTAATAAATATTTCCCCCAAGGGCGTTTTGCGTCAGGCAGCAATTATTCAAAGGAAGCAGGCGGGGAGGGGAGGCGGGGCGGCTCTTGTGGGCATGTTGTCCTTTTTAGAAGCCGGTCTTTCATAGTTAGATAAAACAACGGCACAAAGGGCGAGGCTGAGGGGAGAAGGAAAGAAATCGGAACGCATCCCCCAAACGAGGGGGAAACGAAAAGCTTTGGCCTCTCTTCCCCCCCTTGTGCCTTGACTTAAACGAGGCGGGGGGGGAGGGTCGTCTTGGGTGTTTTCTCCGTCACTTTCTTCCCAATATAAATTCACGTCGGGATTGTAATATTGGGATGCGGGCGTGGGGGTGGGGGGAGAGGCTAGAGAAACCCACCCTCAAAGTAACTGGGAAAGTTTTGGGTTCTTTTTTATTCTAATCCTCCGGATCTCCCCCCCCCCCCCACTTCCTTGAACGAATATGTCTCGGGCTTCGTCCTTTCTGCCCGCTCGGCTGTGCCAGCCCAGTCCCCTCCATCTCTTCCCTCTTCCCCCCCCGACGTGTGGCCAGCTCCCTTCCTTCCCCACCCGGTCCAGCTTAGTTTTGGAAACAATCGCAGGCTGCTGTCTGCAACCTGCCCCGTCCACCCCCACCCCACTCCCACCCCACCCCGTGAGTCCCCGACGCTGCTCCGGAAGGAGGAGAGGCCCGACGGCGGACGGTAGGGCGACCCACCTCGCGGCGCCCTTGTCCTTGAACTTCTGCTCCGGGGCTCATTGAGAAACTCTCTCCCTCTTTGAAACCACGAACCCCAAAGCTCTCTAATTCACTGTCTTTCTCGAGGGGGGGGGGTATCCCAGTGAAGCCCAGCCCCGATCGCGGGCTCCCGTTCCCCCCACTCCCCCTCCCACTCCGCCCCAAAACGAGGAGGCGGGCGGCGTTTTATTGGCTGCCGCTCTTTGCGCGCCGTCGAACAAAAGCGTCCCCTTTAATCCCGTGTCTGGAGTGATCGCTGCCCTTTCCCCCCTTCCCAGCTCCCAACCAACCAACCCCGCCCACCCCCATGCCCACCCCCCATGCTTCGCCGCGCTCCTTTTCCGGAGCTATTCCGGCTCCGGCTCGCTCTTTCGCCGGCCGCTGATTGGGCGACCAGGTGCGGGGGAAAGTAAACGCCCCGCCGCCGCCGCCGCCGCGGTTCCAAGCAGCCTCGCCTTTGAACTTCCCCGCCGTCCGGCTCCGGACGCCGGGCTCCGTCGCTTCCCCTCCGGCCGCTCCGTCGAGGGCGATCCCTGCCAGCCGCCCTCGGGAGAGCTCCGGGACAGACCCCCTCCGCGGACCGCCTTGGGGGCTTCGTCGCCGGGGGCCGCCGCTGCCCTCCTGGCCGCCTTCTCTTGGCTCGCGCCCACCCCACCGCCAGCCCTAGACGTGCGGTGGGGACTGGACCGCTGGGCGAACTGGTATGATCAGCTGAGAGCCGAGTGGGCGCCTGGGCGGGAAGGCAGGCGAGGGCGGCCGAGGAGCGCAGCCCGGGGAACGAGTGGCGCCGAGCTGCTGCTGCCGCCGTCGGGGCTGCTACTGCCGGAGGCGTCCGTGGAGCCCAGCGCCACCATGTCCAAGCCGTCGGACCACATCAAGCGCCCCATGAACGCCTTCATGGTGTGGTCGCGGGGCCAGCGGCGGAAGATGGCCCAGGAGAACCCTAAAATGCATAACTCGGAGATTAGCAAGCGCCTCGGGGCCGAGTGGAAGCTGCTCTCCGAAGCCGAGAAGCGCCCCTACATCGACGAGGCCAAGCGGCTCCGCGCGCAGCACATGAAGGAGCACCCGGACTACAAGTACCGGCCCCGTCGCAAGCCCAAGAACCTGCTCAAGAAGGACAGGTACGTCTTTCCTTTGCCTTACCTGGGCGACCCGGACCCCCTCAAGGCCGGCGGCCTCCCCATGGGCGCCGCGGACTCGCTGCTGGGCTCGCCGGAGAAGGCGAGGGCTTTCCTGCCCCCCACCTCGGCCCCTTACTCCTTACTCGACCCCAGCCAGTTCAGCTCCAGCGCCCTGCAGAAGATGACGGAGGTGCCCCACACCTTAGCCACCAGCACCCTGCCCTACGCCTCTACCTTGGGCTACCAGAGCGGGGCCTTTGGCACCTTGAGCTGCCCGAGCCAGCACACCCATACCCACCCGTCGCCCACCAACCCGGGCTATGTGGTGCCCTGTAACTGTACCGCCTGGTCAACGGCGTCCAGTTTGCAACCTCCCGTCGCCTACATTTTATTCCCGGGCATGACCAAGACGGGCATAGACCCCTATTCTTCAGCGCACGCCACGACCATGTAACACACACACACACGCAGAGACAGAGAGACCAAATAGACAGACAGACAAATTCACATTGACAGCCCCACCAGCCATGGCAGGCGGCGTGGGATCCGTACATATTGGCCCGATCACGGGCGTTTTGACGTTGAGATCGGAATCCGTGTGTATTTGACGTGCATGTAAACCTTACGAGACTCCAGAAAGAAAAAAAAAGACAAGATGCGTTCAAAAGCCTAAAGCAGAGCTTTCCTGAGCACAGGGGAAAATGCCCTGGGAAATCTAATTTCACCTGGGTAAAAGACTTCTAGATACTCTCTCCCTCCCTCTCCCTCTTTCTCTCTCAATTTTGGAGGGGGAAACTCCGAGACTTTATAGTCAAATCCAGAACCCCCCCCCCCCACACACACACACACACAGATGTTTTGCTTTCTGCAATTGGGGCTCTGACGCGCCCCAAACTTGTAAGAAGTGTAAATGTTACCAAACTTCTAATTACTCTTTTGGCCAAAAGGCCAAGCAGCGTTGATTTTTAAAAAAGAATTATTTATTATTATTATATTATTATTAAATCAATGTCTATGAGTTTACATATGATCGGACTTGGATTGCTAAAATTCCCGGAAGTATTCTGACTCAATGTTTTCCTGTTTTTAGTCCCTCCCCCCTCTTTTTTTCCTTTTCTTGGCACATTAAAAGACAAGATTTAGCTGTTGTTATATCTATATATCTATATATCTATATTTTACCATCCAGCACTAAGGTTAAATTGCTTTTCATGTTTAAAAGGTGATGGAGAAAAGGGGGGAAAACTCCTCAGAGTTTTTAAACAAAAAGGGGGACAAACGTTTATATTTCAAACATGGTATGATAGTATTTGCTTAATTTAAAACAGGTAGTCCTTCAATTTGTGTGAATCAGTGAGAGTAGACCTAAGTTTACTTTAGACAGAATGTCAGATATGAAGTCAGGCAGTAGAACTGTTTTTTTAAAAAGAAATAAATAAAAATAACACGATGGCAATTTAAATATGTTTTAACAATGTATGGGGAAGGGGTGGGGGGGAATGTATCCAGAAGGATTTTACCTCGTTAATTCTGTTCATTTGTTGAACAAAGACATTTCGAATAAAGACAATCTGTCTCGAACCTGTCCACCATGTGCTGTAAATCCAATTTCGACTCTCATAGGCTTCCATCAAGAAGCTTTCTAGGCCGTAAGGAAACTGAACTCAGCACACCCCCACCTATTCTATGGCCTGTACGTGACTGAGGAACTAGGGCAGGATGACAGCTACACACCCACACCCAGGAAAAGTGCAGAAATTGTATGGCTCATGGCAGAACAGGGATTTTTGGAGGGATCTGGGGTCAGATCCAGAGGGGTAGTTCTCTGCCGAGTGTTCCATAGAAATGAATGGGTCTCGTATGTGTCAGGTTACCTCTCTGCGCACTTCCCCTAAGAGAACTTTTTGACCAGGGTGGCAAACTGCCTGTGGGGTACTTTTTAAAACACTCCTATCCTCGCATGTCTCTCAGGTCTCAGGGCGTGGACAACTACCTTATGTACTTCCTTCCTCTGAGCAAACTCTTCCTGCTTTACAGATGGGGAAACTGAGGTTGAGTCAAAGACAGTGAACAGCCTTAAGCCACTAGCACTTCTATATCCATCCGTCTAATAAGAAAGTCTTCTGAACTCAAGATATTTAGCTTTACTTCAGAGTAGGCATAAAATTCCCAGGTTCATATCCAGTGGTTGTTTTCTTCCCAATTAAACCAGGGCTGCTAATCCCTGCTAATGTAGCTGGTAATACACTCCATGAAACACAGTAGCATCACTTTGCATTATGGGAAACTTTAAAAACGTGATTCTAGTATTACAACATTTATTTCAAAATCAGTCCCAGTGGGACTTACTCTTAAGCAGGTATACAGTGTAGTCGATTTAGGCTGAAGTCTAAGAGACTTTAGCTTTCAGTTAAATTGGATTGGGAGAAAGTGAACCAGATTAATCATCAGATCCTGTGCGTGCCTATTCAGAAGTTAGTCGCAGATAAGTCTGTATAGGATTGTGGCTAAAATGATTCAGGAATGAAGCAGAAGGAATCCACCTTATCTTTTTTTTAAAAAGCAAGAACAGAGAGGCTCTCTTATGCATTTATTTTCGAAAATGAATTACAGAGTTCATTAGGACTCCTACTTCCCACTTTAAGACAGGCCTTAAAGAAAAAGGGAAAGAGGTTCTTAAAGCTTAATTGGGGAAGGGAGTTTGAAAACTGACCAGGTCCTTGAAATGTTTGTAGTGTAGGTGAAAGGAAAATACAGTACAAAAAATGATTTCCGACCACAGAGCTAAGCAGAAATTTGCAGCAGAGACAGGGGCGATAGCCGCATTAGATCGAAAGGTTTTTTTTGGCGAGGGCTTTGAAGTTTCCTTTGGCTATTTGGCTAACGCTTGTTCGCTCTAAAGATGCCACAGTACTCTGTTGTTGAAACTTGAGCAAGGCGTCTAGATAGGAGAACAAAAACACAACGCTGGGGTCCCACTCCAGGTCTCTCCCCCCCCCCCCAAAAAAAAGAGAAAAGCACAAAGATGCTTCTCTGCAAACACTAAACACACAGTTAGTGAGAAGGGCAGTCATTGCTTCGAGCTTAACTCAAGAGCGCTCCTGAGAGAGTACAAAGTTCGTGTGACAAAGCGCAGGTGACTCCCTTTGCCTATTTTACACCGGCAATGCCTTTTAGTACAGAAAACACGCCTAATGGCCGGGTTCCTGAAGCAGGTCTACTCGGAAGTAAGTCTCGGTGAGGTTTCCTCCCTAGTTACTGTCCAATAAATTCGCGCCCTGCCCTATCCCAGTCGAGACACCTTTAGTCGCTCCCTAGATTGTTGTTTCTCTTGTCGCTCGGCAAAGCGTGAAAACATTTGATCTCTCTGGGTTTCTACCTTTCCCCCTTTTCCGAGCCTTGCCTGAGTACATTAAATTTAGAGGGGAAAACAACTCGTTCAAGATTTCTATTTAATATCACATCAAGAGGAGAGGCCTCTGTGTGTGTGCGCGCGCGCGCGCGTGTGTGTGTGTGTGTGAGAGAGAGATATTACATCAAGAGGAGAGGCCTCTGTGTGTGTGCGCGTGTGAGAGAGAGTGAGAGAGAGAGTGAATGAGGGAGTTTCGACATCGAAAGCTGGCGCAAGGCAGATTAGCATCTTGTGTCCCAAACAATTAACGGCGTTTGGCTCTTCTATTCATCAGGTCTCCCCTTTTGTGAAGGAAAGGTTTTTTTCATTAAAAGGGGAAGAAGGGTTTTGTGGCGGCGGAGTGGGGGTGGGGGCACAGACCGGAGAGGATGAAAGAAAGAAAGAAAGAAAGAAAGAAAGAAAAGAAAGCTCCCTCTCTCCCCGCCCCCTCCTGCGGGCGGGGTGAGAAGCAGTTGTCCATCTGGCTGCGCGCTGAATAGCCCACGCGATCTCATGTTGTCGATGTTTCCCTCATTAAGTGCTCTTCGGAGACCTGCGGCGCAGAATGAAATGGCAACACACAATTAACATACACGGGCCTTGAATGGGAAGGGTAAGCAGAGTCATAATGGGCAGATAAATAAAATGAGAGATCAGGCGAAGGTAAACAAAAGAGCGGAGGAGAAAGGCTTTGAAAGGCGCGGGGGAAGGACGGCTGGACCACGCTTGCTTAGCATGACAAAAAGAAACGAGAGAGAGAGAGAGAGAGAAAGAGACAGAGAGAGACAGAGAGAGAGAAGAAAGAGAGAAGAGAGAGAAGAGAGAGACCCACTTACCGGTGGGCGCAATTAAGACTTGGCTTGATGTGGTTGCGAGCAAGGGGGTAGGGGGTTTACACAGTCGAGGGTAAAGAGCCAGGCTTGGGGGTCCTGGCGTAGAGACGGTGGCAGTGCTTGGCTGGCCAGGCGGGCTGATTTAACCCTGCCTGACAGCTGCTGTCAGGCTCCGTGATAACACGCGTAGCTCAATGTCCTTTAACATCTCCCTAGATTAGGCTGAACGCCGGCCTCAGGTACCATCCGTTGCCTTCCTTCCTGGAGAGTTGAAGGAAAGACAGTCTCCAGAAAAGACCTACCAGGGAGTAAACAAAACAAAAAGAGATTAAAAAACCAAACGAACAAACATGAAAGTGGCACCTTCATGACTAACTCCTGCATTTTAATACAGCAGTTAGTCTTTAAAGTGCCACAGCTGCTTTTGTGTCCTTTTGTGTGGTTGACTCTCTTTACATGCTTGAAACGCAGGCTAATACATGCGACCCTTTCAGAAATTTCAACTGTGTTTTAGTGTTAGCTTTCGTGAATGAAGTCCACTTCATCAGGCATAAGAGTGAGACCTCATGGCACCCTTTTCTTCTTCTTCTTCTTCTTTTGCGGCCCAACCAAACCCTGGACTGCAAAACTGAAGCCACTTTCTTGGCTTTGTCGTTGGCCAAGCTGAAGTCCTCATCCATTGATACGCATCAGGTACAGTCGACACAATGGTTGGCTAGCATAACAGATAAGTTTATAAATCAGTGTGGCTTTTTACAACTGGTAATAATAGAAGATCCCTGATCACATTCAGATTTGCTCAGAAGTTTGGCCCTTTTGTGTTGCAAATGGTTAGTAGATTGATGCCAGATGAACATTGTGGCACCACACATCTGCTCATGAGTTTATCCTTCAGACCTAGCATCTATTGGCAATGGCAAAGCAACAAGTCTTTCCTTTGTTCTGTGAGGTGGCCTGAGGCTGTGGATGAGAATTCTACTGACGTTTACTCTGTAAAGGTGGTGTGGGAAATTGCAGTATATAACACCTGTTAGTTGTGGTGTATCAAATTTTTGATAATGTCCCAGAAACCCTTAGAAGAAGGAAATCTGCCACTCCCTGGGTCCAGACTTATTCTCCAACTAACCTGATGCCACTCAGGTTCAATGCCAACATAGACCATTAGCCACCGAGCTCTAGGAAATTAGAAAGAGAGATAGCCAAGTGATCATTGGTTTGGTGACAGGACAGACTCATCCTTCTGTGGGAGGCCGACGGGGTGGTGGTGGTGGAGACCAGATCGGTGATAGTTACCTGTGTTTGTGGCTCCATAAATAATTTTGCGACCCCATCTCAAATCAGCCGCGAGCTGAAAGCTGCTTTTCACTGTAGCTGCAGGTAATATTGGTATTTAGGCACACAATGTTTTCCCCATTGGATCTGGGGAATGAAAGGCGAACTAGGTAAACTGAGGCATGGCTCTGACTCTGCCAAGCGATTTGCCCATGAGTGGCAGGATGCAACTTTAAAACACTGGGGGGGGGGGGGGGAGGCAAGTTGCTTATGCAGAGATACTGTTGGACTCTGAAACCAACCTCCAAATGTGTCTATCCGGTTTCCCCCCCTTAATCTCATGGGAATCTGTGAGTTGATCCCACACCGGCTGCTAGCACACTCTCCCTCCCATTTATATATAAAGTCTTTGTGGAATCAATTTACAGTTTCCCATGAGATTTTTTTTTTAAACGTATTTTTGATAGACACATTTGGAGGGTTAAAGAAATTCAAGGGAATTCAAAGAATATATCCTGGGGGGGGGGGGGTGTTCAGAGACACTCCAAGCGAACGTTTTCGCTTGACTGTATAGAGGTCTATTCTGCTCCCCACTGAATCATGTGTAATTCGGAAGTTTGCACAGTTGCTTCTAAGGTCTGATTCAAAACGCTGCAATCACTCTAGAGTTAATGCAGCCACCGGAATCTTGGACCGGTCGCCTTCTACTTGACGAACTAGAAACTCTGGCCAGCATCAGAGACTACCTCGAAACTTCAGCGCCCCGTTTCTCACCCTAACCCTCGCCGCGTCTTCCCATCCCTCCCTCCAGCCGGTTTCTTCTTTTGCAGGTGTGTAGCTATTTTTACGACTGCAAAGATAAATATATTAAATAATCGCCATGACACCGAAATGAACCGATTACTGACTTTGATGTTTTTTTTTTAAAGGAGTGTAGAAAAAGGAGAGAGAAAGGCGGCGGCGGCAGCGAGCGGAGTTGTGTGTGTGTGTTGTTGTAAATCCCCTAAAGGCAGAGACAGCAGCTCCCCGTCAAACCAGTTTCCCCACAACCGATTCCTTCCCCCCCCCCCCCCCATCAAACGCTCAAACAAAAGAATGCGAAGTTAGGAGACACACCGTACCTTCCTTAGGCTACCATAAGAACCTGTCTGGGGTGGGTGGGTTGGAATTAGGACCTAAGGTAGCTATGGGTCTCTTGCTATCCGCTGACAAATTTGGCTTGTCTAGGGGTTGAAGGTTTTATTTGCTGACCCCCCCCCCCCCACCCCGTTGGCAGACAGTGATTTGCGGGGAGTCTGGGGCAGAAAGTGACATTCAACTTGCCCAGCCAGTTGTACTTGGTGGTGGTGGTGGTGGGGTGTGTGTGTGTGTGTGTGTGTGTGTGTGTGTGTGTGTGTATATGTGTATGTGTATGTGTAAGTTCTGAAGTTTTAGAAGATTCACCCCCCACCCTGTCTCTTGTAAGTGTACAGTGAGGGATACATTGGAGGATGTATTGTAGTTTGCTTGGCTGTTTTTTGCAACGGGAGAAGATGTTCCAATCCCTTGACATAGCTGCACTGATAAAAATCGCCCTTCCACCTACAAAATAACCCTGGTTCGACACTCAGTTTTCTGGCCAGGCCTGAAAACAGGGTTTCTTGGAACCGAAGACCCCTTCCACACAAATGAATGGGCCTTCCCCACCCTCCAAGAGGTTAACTCCATGGACTGCGCTAGGAGTGGAGTCCTCCAATGTTTTGGTTTGGCTCTGGATCCCCCTGAATTGAAATGGTCTGCCTGCGAGCAGGTCTGCCTGCGAGCAAGCCCAACTGAACACAATGGGCCTTTTAAAAAATAATAATAGACTAAACGTGTGCTTAGGTTTTTACAAGTCATTATAAATCGCAACAAACACTGTGCCAATCTTAAGGTTGCATTGATAGATAAACTTAAATGCAAGCATCCTGGACAAATCGGCTTGAGCATTTGGCTTTTTCCTGTTTATAAGCCACTGACATCTGTAAATATACTGTGGGGAGCTGGGGAAATGGTGAGATCGCATGGTGGAGCAAGGTTTTCAGTTCACGTCCCCCTTTTTAAAAAAAGGAAGGGAGTTTTTCTTTAAAAGTATAAGTATAAACTTTGCTGAGGCTTAATTGTTGGGCAGTTGTCTGTGCTTCTCCGAAGACGATTTATATCAAACTTCAGCTGAGAGCTGAAAAGAAGCGACCTCTAATTTAGTTGCAAGAGGAAACGTTGGATTCTTGGAGACGTTTTCTGCCTGCAGCAGATGAACCTACCGGCGTTAAACCGTCTACATCCGTGATGGCGAACCTTGGCACTCCAGATGTTCTTGGACTTCAATTCCCAGAAGCCCAAGCACCCTGTGAATCCACACGAATAGGTTTACTGCGATTCATCCAGACCACGCTGCTCGTCGCTCCCGGAAGTGCGTTTTACTTCCACTTCCGGGAGAGGGCAGTGAGGGCCAGATGAATCACAGTAAACCCATTCGTGTGGATTCGCAGGGCGCTTGGGCTTCTGGGAATTGAAGTCCAAGAACATCTGGAGTGCCAAGGTTCGCCATCACGGGTTTAGATGATAAAGGGGCTTAAACATGCTGCAAACTTTCCTTGACAGGCCACGTTCGGAAGTCCGTAGTTTCGCTACTGATTTCTCCATACGAGCGACAGTAAGGGCGGAAATTCCCCTTAGAAGTCGATGAAAGCTATTAAAGATAGTCGGAGAGATCAAAAAGATCTCAGGCTTGTAATTCTACTTTTTAAAAAAGATAAATCTCAGCCCCCCCCCCCCCAATCCGCCTTATTATCTAGATATTTCCTCAATTGCATTTGTTTTAAAAATGAACTGGGAGAGATCGTCAATGCCTTTTCATGTCTGTCCGACGAGAAACTTCCTCCGGTGAAAATCACTTTCGAACGGCTTCCAGAAGAACAGCCGTCTAAAAACGTCAACCAAAAATGGTGTTCTTTCTGGACATAAACTTGAGATATTTTTTTTAATTAAAAAAAATATCTCTTAGAAATAAGCCGCCAGCCACTCCTAAAACGGAGGACGGGCTGCCCTTCGGAGCTGTCAGTTTGAGAGAGGCAGCGAGCCATCGCTTATCTAGCTGCATCATGTACTGAATGAACATCTGGCGGCGCATCTTCAGAAGGGCGAGGGAAAGTCGCGCAGGTAAGAACACGTTCTCAGACGCGTAAAAAAACACACCGATCGACACCGATCGGCCTCGCCAGCTGCTGCCTCCGAGCGAGGGAACTGGGGGTAGCCTGCGGAATCCACGCCTCGCAGCGTTTACACCGCATCTACTCCACACCTCCCAGGAAGCGGGCCCTGCTCTCGTCGCCCATCAAGCTTCCGCGGGCTTGACAGGCCAGTTGGATGGTCAGTGGCGCCGTTTCTTGATCGCTCTGCTCTGCCCTCCTTCCTGGGGCCTTTTTTGGAGCGCTTTGGCCGCCAAGGTTCAGCGGGACAAGGGTCCCCCCCCCCCCCCCCCGTCTCCCGTCCATTTTCCTAACTGGTCTGTCATCTATATAAGCAGAAGGGAGTTTGGGGGTGGGCAAACTGCAAACTTAGGGTGGGCAAAGTCCACCCTGGCCACCCCCTGGCTGCGGCACTGGGGAGGGGGGCGATCACTTTAGTTGGAGTGCTTTCATGGGGAAGCTTTGGGAGGCGGGAAGCCGATGGAAGTCGTCCCTGAAGACAGTTTTTAAAAATAATAAATAATAGCCAAACAAGACCAGCCTCGTGGTACTTGCCCTCCTTCTGTAGCAGAGGTAGGAAGGTGCCCTTAAAGGGGAACTCAGAGAGGCAAAGGGGAGGAGGGGAGGGAGTTGAAACCCCTGGCAAGGTGAGAAGTGGAGAGGGTGGGGAGTCAACTTTTAGGGGGCGGGGATCATACTTGGAGGCATTTGAGAGAAATGTTTTGAGGGGGGGGGGGGTTGAGAGGATCAACAGAGGCAACTGAAAAGGAGAATAGAGCTGATTTCCAATCCTAAATACTGTCGATCCTCAAATTGGGCGGGGAAGGATTCCTCTTGTTTTCGTGTAAACGGGGGTCTGTTCAGTAGAGTCAGAGGATACTTCCGACACACACACACACACACACACACACACACACACACACACACACACACACACACACACACACACACACACACACACACACACACACACACACACACACCTCGGATCTAAGTTCAGTTTATAACACCGCGAGTTTGCCTTCTGTTTATTTCTCCTGCCTTAAAACATTTTTAATGCCTCTCTTTCTTTCTTCTTTTATATCCCCTGATTTAGGTTTGGTGTAATTTATAAGCACATCAAAGGCAAGAAACGACTCGGTTTAAATATATATTTTTCTAATAATTTTTTTTATTAGGGCAAATCACCCAGTACTTCATTAGGATCGAACACGCCTCCTTTGAACCAGTTCAGCAAGAAAGAACGTGTAGGGTCTTTGGGAGAAAGATCACACCTTAGAAGGTTTGGGCCTCTTTTTGGAGGGTAGGGAGGGGGGAAGTGGATGGAAACCTCCGAGGAATTCAAGCTCGTTGGGTGTCAAATTCACACACACACACACACACACACACACACACACACACACACACACACACACACACACACACACACACACACACACACACACACACACACACACACACACACACACACACACACACACACCGAATAGGAGGCGAGGGTCAAATGGAGATTCGGGTGGAAGGCAGGCAAAGCGACGCGATGTGGAGCCAGATTCGAAAGGCGTCGGAAGTCTCGCCTGCGCTCAACTTGAGCCTGAGCGAAAAAAAAGCAGCGCCCAGTTTCGGATGGGGGCCCCGCATGCTCCTTCGCCTGTGCTCTTTGTGGTCCGCCCGCCCCCACCCGCTTTCCCTCAACCCATTGTCACACTGCAATGCAATGGGATTTGCACACTTGAGGTGTAATAGCATTACTGCATTAATTAAAATTTTCATTTCACGTCCAGATTGTTTACTTATCTGCTGGAAACATATGTTGAGCGAAGTTAAGATTCTGGACTCTGCACTGTTGCCCAAGGTGCAATTCAATACCGAGGAGTGGGGGTGGGAGATGGCAGGGGGTGGGGGTGAAAGAAGAGACGCCTTCCGATTTTTTTTATTATATCCTCCAGCCTTATCTTGGTGGCTGTAAATTATAAGGATACTCCATTGAGCTGAATATGAAGATTATATTCAGTTTCCCCTCTTCCACCCCTTCCTTTCTTCCTATATCTCAGGCCTCTGAGCAGCACGTCCTTAAAGCTGGCTGGACCTCTACAGCAGGAGTGTCCAAACTATGGCCAGTGGGCCAGATCTGGCCCCATCACAAATTCATCCAGCCTGAGCTGTCCTTGTCGCTCCGGAAGCAGAAATAAAACAGGCCATGATGAGGGCGGTGTGGGCCAGATGAACTGGTGCAGTGGGCCGGATCTGACCCACAGACCATAGTTTGGACACCCCTAGTTTGAGCAGAGAAAATGGCAGCTCAAAAGCTATCTCATCCTGTTGCAAAGCAGATTACAAGGCACATTTTACTTCGGTGGGAGTGGCCACGTGACCAGCCCGCGACCGAAAAGTTTGGGCACCCAAGTTCTACAGCTTTGAAACCCACGAACCCCAAAGCCTTCTAATTTTCTCTCACACTTTCTGTCCCCTGCTTTGCAGCCAAGGATTACGCAGCCTCTCATCACTTTCCCGTAGTGGCGGATAGGAGGAAATAAGGCGGGAGGAGACAGGAGGAAAATACTAACTGGGTGTCATGCTTGTCCAGGATACCCAAAGTGAGGGCTGGACGAAGACATACTGAGCTACATCAAGTTTAAGTGGCTATATCAAACGTACGTGGTCCCTGCTCCATTGCTCTCCTATCCCAGGGAACATCATTCTAAAAGTTCTGTAAAACTTGAAATGGTTAGGAGGCGAAAGAGTTACTTTGTGGTTTTTGCCTCCTGATCTGAGGCCTTTAAACTAAAGTTTATTAGCAATAGCAATTACACTGCTATGTCAAACAGAGCGCTTAGTGTACTCCCGGGGCGGTTCACAAGGTAATGAGCATTTTTGCCCCAAACCTCCGACTTGGGTACTCCTTTTATGTCAAGGAGGGAAGGCTGAGTCAACCTTGACGCCCGTCAGGATCGAACTCACAACCTTTTGGCTCCTGTCCATCAGCTTTTACCGCTGCGCCACAGTTTGTCCACAATAAGCATAGGGTGAGAGGGGAAAAATAAATCAATCAATCTCTAAACCATTTCTATGCGTCCGATCCGGAGTGAAAGAACAGCTTATGGTCTAATGCTCAGTTTCTCCCTAGGATCCTGCTTCATTCTGCAGAGATGTATTTTGCCACTTTTTGTGTGCTGCTGTTTGTCAAACTTTTTAAAAAGGGCTGTGTGTGTCTTACAACGAAACAGTAAAAAATGCCACGTAGATCTCTCCCCCGCCCCCGCTTCTATTCGCCTTTTCTGTCTCCTCTCCCAGCGCAGGGGAAGCCGCATCATTCGCAGGTCGGATGATGAAGGGAAGCTGGAGGGGAACAAGCCTCCTTCGCTTTCTCTCTTGGTCTATTTTGTTTAAGCAGCCGAGCCGCTCAGCAAAAAGGCACCCAATCTCTCCTTATCTCGCCCAGCCTCCTTTCAGGCTGAGATCAGAGCTTGGAAGAGGAGGTGGAGGTGGGTGGGTGGGTGGGTTGGTTAGAAGAGGGACGAAAAGGGGAGGGTGTGTGTGAATATTAATTGTTCTTTATTTCTCTCCTACCCCGTTTTTTTTTAAAAAAAATAATATGGCAGCCCCCGCTTTCAGGTCATTTATATGCCTAATTTAGTGATAAAAGTCAATAAGCAAGGATCACAGTGTTTCCCCCTCCATGTAAATATTTCAGAGCAAGCCAAGCTAAGGCAGGGAGGTGGCAAGCTGGATGGGTGGGTTGAAAAGAGATGGAGTCTGCATCTTCAAATCCTCCTCTTCAAAGCGTCCTTCTGCCTGATCAAAACCCGAGTTTTTTTTAACGTAATGAGACTGATATGGTTTAGGCAGCCGGCTGTGTCAAGCCTGGGTGGGTTGTGTGTGTGTGTGTTGTTGGATTATTATTTTTTTTTTGGGGGGGTGTCGGATTGTCTCCCCCACGAGGTTCTCCCAGACCTGCTGCAACACAGGAAAGAAAGAGAGAACAAAATCCAAACCAGATTGGGCGAGAAATTTTAAAAATAATATTCATTTTTCAGACCCATGGTTGGGATTCCCACTTCTGGACCAGAAATAAACAGGCATCCGCTTGGGTGCTGGGATTTAATTTTGTTTTAGGGCCTGGGGAAGGTCCCACTACCTGAGAGGCTTTGGCTAATGTTTTAAAAGAGAAACGGGAAGGTGTCATCCTCTTTTCCGGCCTATCTGTAATTGAATCTAGGTCAGCGGTTCTAAAGCAAGAAAACTATGCTGCTTTTGAGTTTCCTACATCAGCCTAGACTTTAGGGAAGGGAGGGTGTCCTTGCAATTTCATTTAAAATGTAATGGTGGATGAACTGATAAGCAAATGGGGGTTGGGGAGGAGGGGGCTGTGCTTAAAAAGAAAAAAAAATGGCATGGTTTTAATATGCTTCCAGGTGGGGGGGATAAATTTACATGGGAGTTTATTTCCTTTTTGCTGATATGAAAGAATTACAGATACAAAACCCACTGATCTATAGAATAAGAACAGAAAAGGAATGTTATTTTGCTGTAAAGGTATCAGTTCATTTATATTCATTTAACCATCCATCCATCAATTTAGTTTTTTTTTTACTGCTTGCACATATTCCTTAGCCCTGTTAAAGCTTACCAACTAATACACTCTTCTGGAATACACAATGAAGTTCCCTCCTTTAAAAAAAAGTGGGATGAAGTAAGCAAAGAGGAGACCATTTTCACCCAGGAAGGGAAGGAAACACAAATTTACAAAACAGATATTCTCTATTGAGAGTAAGTACTGGTAAGGAGGACTTGGTCATCAATACAGAATTGATTCATCCCCCCCCCCCCCAAAAGTATCCACTTTCTTGATAAGTCTTCAATGAACCCACGTCCCATTCTTCGTAAGACACATTATGTTAATAATATTCATGGTACATATGCAAATATAATATAGATGTTGTGCAAAATTACTGTACAAATAAAACAGGCTGTATTCTGATATACTATTCACGCTATCAAATAATACCTTTTATATTTGTGCACTAATTTTATACATCTACAATACATTTTGTATTGTGTGGCCATTATTATGTAAACATCTATACTGCAGTAAAACCAGCATGACACAAACACAGAGATGCATGTAATTATTAATGAAAGAAACAAAACGTTGTCCCCTCTTCATTTACAACATACACAAAAAAATGGTCAGATTAGAATCTTCGTACAGAATAGTGTCATCCGGTCATAAAATCAATGAGAGATTTTCACTGAGGAAATAGATAGAGATATAGTCTGCTCTTTGTAAGCAGTATATTCAGAGGAAGCAAGGCCAAACCCTTTCTTCCTATTCCAATTTTAAAGCCAAGGTAGACTTTTAGTAAAAGCTCATTCTTGTCTTTACTCTCTGCATACTAGGTAACGAAAACACAGTGATTTAAATGGCTTTTCTTCAGTGTATGAGTCTTGAAAGTGGAAGGAACATAGATGGGATTCTTCTCCATTAAGGAAAGGACAGATTGAGGCTACTTGTAATGAATCTGTTGTCCTTTCATACCCACCCACCCTAATTTTTATATATTGGTAAAATATGGAAGAAAATTAGTCAATTCAAACTGAACAAAAATACTGAGCAAAATCCAACACAAGCTTATTATACTGATAGGTGAAATTCTGAGCATATTTACATCCCATGGAACTTAGAAGAAATTCTCAATAATTATGTATAAGCTTGTGTTCTGCTTCTCACTGAAATCAATGAAATGTCAAAAAATTAAGTACTATTTCCTTTGCTTGTGGTGCGAGTGCATGGAAATCACAATCAAGATCCACTGAATCTACTCACAGGTAAATGGACACAGAATTTCAATAGGAATTATAATTCATTTTTTATTGGATGATGCTCAGTTGATTCATCTATATTTCTGATTCCTGTAAAGGAGTATCTATCCATCCTTCTGAGTTTCCTTTTCAATGTTTCAAAAATTGACATCTAAATTAACAGTTCTGAAAAAATACCCTAGACATCCTGATAACAATCATAATCTATGTGACATAGAGATTGTTCTAGTTTAAATTTAGTATCAGCACTGGCAGATGAGATTCACTTTTTTGTTGTAAATGCATACATGAAAAATAATAATAATAAGTAGGAAACCTATTTCATAACATTGTTAATATTAAGATTGCCATAAGAACATTGAAGGAAAAGACTGCTAAAAGGAAATGTTTGACATTAATCCATTGAAAAGGTATGCTAGAGCTAGTGAAAGTCAGGGGGGAAACTTGGCATCAGCAGACTGGGTCTTTTTCTTTAAATTATGTAACATGGATTTTGTGCTTAGCTTTGACAGTGGGATTCAAAACTGAAACAAGGGAACCACACAAAGGCCTAGTCCTTTCTAACTAGTCTCATTTCAAGCAGTGGGAGTTTGGCTATGTATAGCCACAAGAGCCCAAAGGGACTTGAAAGACCCATTTGGGTTGGGAACTGAAACGCTGTTGCATAATGTTAATTTTATTAATCTTTTTAAGCCCACCACTTTTGAACAAATGCCCATTTAACGTAGTTTTGCATAATTACACATTTCAGTCATGTTTTAGTTGATTTTTAATTTATTATTATTATCAGTATCCTGGGTCACATAAAATTCTCAATTCATTCATTGAAATTGAGTCAGACCTCTCTCTTGAGTTCTTTCCTTTGAGATGCTTTTGGGATTCTGTGATTTTGCTGAAAGAAATGCAGAACTGTGCCATCTCTTGGGACTGGTAAGTAAATCTTCCTACTATTCTTGAAATGCTCTGCAATACAAAATTGTGAAGCTGCATTGTCTTCCAGAATATATTGACATTGTTCCAATTCAAGCTGTCTCTACTTAATTTGGATGTCTCTTATGGTAACATTCTCTATGCAACAAGGTAAAGCAAGATGCTTTAGGCCAGGGATTCTTAACCTGCGGCCTGTGGCCAGATGCGGCTCATGGCGCCATTTCATGTGGCCCTCCACTGCCTCCACCACACCAGGAATTGCCATGTGGTGGAGGAAGGGCAAAATGTCCATCTGGCCCCTGAAGCTGTCTGAGGGAGCATGATCCAGCCCCCATCTTAAGAAGGTTGAGAACTCCTGCTTTAGGTAATCAAATTTTAGGGGCTTAGGTAAAGACAGGAACTGCTTTAAGAAAGCAGAGCAAAATAATTTATACTGCTGGCATTAGCATGCTCTGAGGGCAGATATGGGTGGTATGTTGGGTGAGCACTGCAATTACTGAATTTATTGCTTCTCCTGCAGGCTCTAGCAGAATTAGTGGAGATTGCTTATTTCACTATCAAGGCAGCAGTGACCCTTCTCTGGGTTTAGTTTGAACATTAAAGGAGCTATCCAAATGCTGAAGCTACCTTGACAAAAGAGATTGGCATCTTGTATAACTCTTATAAAGTCAGGACTAAACATGCCATGGATCCATTGCCTCTGCACCACTGGAGTCAATAACGTCCACTAAACAGAAGTATACTGACTGAGAAATCTTATGCATACTTAGTATCTTTCTAAATACCTGGCACTTAAGTCTTGTTGAATTGGGAGGCACTAATTTATGACAGACATACACAAGGTCCCATTCTAAATACAACAACAACAACAACAACAACAACATCCTATCCTTCACATTATTTAGGAGTCCAAATCAAGCTATTGCAATAGAGTTACTTCACACATGACATTATAATCCATCCGAAATATAGTACAGTACTATTATGTTGCATAGCATTTGATAAGAGTGATGGTAAAACATGTTTTTAAATCTCTTATCTTGAAGTCAAGGGAACTTGGGTGATCTTTGTTCTGTTTGGGTTATGTCCTCCACTATAATGAACATTGCAGAAAAGTACATCATGTGGATTCTTTGAGTTTAAACTGTTCATGGCCAATACGTGCTTATCGAAATGTATTGTGAGCAGTCCATACATTTTTAAAGAAACATAGATAAATACCACAAAGGTAAATCAGTAGGGGAGAACAACAAAATTCTCCAGCCTCTACAAAACACCAAAATGTTAAGAGTGGCTGCAATATGCACTGAACAAAATTCTTCCTGTATAGAGCAGCTTAGGTTTTTGCTTCATTGTGGTGACTGTACATTTAGAAAAGGTATCATAGATCATTGGTAGTGTTCCCACTTAATGTGCCAAAGGTCTGCAAGTTCAGCCTTTCATACCTTCACTGATCAGGTCACAGGTGAAGGAAGAGACCTCTGAGAGAGCATTGGCTGGTCAAAGTAGATAATAAGGACCCAAATGGACCAATGATTTCACCTGATGTAAGGTAATACCCTCTATCAAATATTGGTTCAGTGCTCATCATAATTTCAGATCAGAGCTTAAGGAAGTTATCTTTTTAAAATTGCAACTCCCAGCATTCTCTAAGAGCCATGTTGGCTGAGGGTGCTAGGATTTGTAGACCAGAAAGGAAAGTTATATATTTGGTAGATTAAAGAGTGTAAGAAATGTGTAAGATTGAGAAGAAGATCTGAGGTGCATGGGATGGTATTCACAAAAGGAAGAAGCTTCTAGACCAGTAGTGCCCAATGTGGGGCCCATGCCCCACATGGGGACTTCAATTCCTAGAAGCCTAAGTCAGTACATTGGCTGATCAGTGTTTGGGGAATTGACTTAGGCTTCTGAGAACTGAAGTCCAAAAACTGTGGGAAACACTGTTCTAGACTATAAGATTTCTCTTGGAGAATTATTGATAACCATCCCCACGTTGCATTTTTTTTACAAACATCTACAAAATGTCAATACTTATACATGACTGAGTAGTTTTTGAATGATAAATTAATCATTTGAATGCAAACTTTAGGTTGCTTAATGTGTATTTAATTCAAAATGTCTCTCTTGTGCATTTTGTTGCATGTTAATATATGTATGCAAAGAGAATCGTATGTGAGAATGACCATACATTTTATTTCTCTGAGCTTACACATAGAAATTGACTTCTGAGCATTTAAACTCAATCAACATAACAAAGAAGGTAAGGTGCAAAGAGAAAATAAATATTTAAAATTTCATGGTTAAGAGAGTGTTTGAGACAACTAAAATATGATAATACTGTACTTAAGATGTTGCCTTACTCTTTGGCAATTTGAGACAATTTTGGCAGTTGACAATAGTAAAAATAAATATGTTAGAATTGTTTTTATTTTTACATTGATACTGTTAAAAATAATTTTCCTCTCCATTGAGGTTTGTAATACAGTATTTAGTGCTTCTGGCTACCCTGGAGTATAAGCTAATGTGTGTTCTAATCTTGATTCCAAGAAAGATTGTTCATGTAGCCCAGGGATTCCCAAACTTTTTGTGCCATAGACTGACCATGCCCTTCCGGACAGCTGAGCGGGCCAATCACGTGGTTCCTTCTGCTGTAAATGCTGCGGTAAAATGTGTCCATGGCTGCTGTAAACACATTTACAACAGCCACAGGTGCATTTACAGCAGTGTTTACAGCAGACACGGGCACTTTTATGTATGCATGGGTACATTTTATGGCAGTCATAAACGCTCTCACTTCTGCTTCCAGTAGGGCGAGGGCAGCAGTGGACCACATGAAATATTGCCATGGGCTGGGTCCAGCTCATGGGCCGTAGTTTGGCCACCCATGATGTAGCCCATGCCATCAGCTGGAAAGGAAACATTCAGAATATATTTACCTACAATATGCATTTATAAACATTTGCAGTAGCTTGATTAAAGAGAACTGCTTTTTACAGATAAGTTTGAGCCAGTTTAGATCCATTGGAGGTGAGCTACCTTGTATCTGCTTCTAGTTGTATATTGGGAGTGCCACAGTTCTTGCCTCTCATCCTGCCATGAAGGTGAGAAATGCACAAGAAGGAGAACCACCTAACTAGGACGCAAGGTCCAAACAGGAGACACCGGGCAAAAACACGAGGAAGTAGATTACAGTGTATTTTAATCCAAAACAGTTAGAACCAGTTGGGTGGTTCTCTTTCTTGTGCATTTTTCCCGTCCCGCCATCATTCCACTATGAAGGTGAGAAAGGCAAACAGAGTATTAATAATATTACCCAATGTACACTACACGCAGATATTTTATGTATTATTTTGCTTAGGATTTATTTATCAATTGGTTGTTCTTGGTTCAAAGCTATTTAAAATTCAGGTGTTAGTGATCTCTGCAGGTGGTCTAATTTATGACAACTAAGATTCTTATTGGACTAGAACATATTTCTAATGGTGGCTTATTTCAATTTCTGTTTGGTTGCTGTGTGCCATAAACTTACATCTTGGAATTGATTTAAGGAACAATTTGATAAATGGCTGTCTAGCTTGTCAGCTATCCAGCTTCCTGTTTCTGTGCTCTCTGTCTCAGTTTTGTTCGTCTTCTCTTACCTAGTGTTGCTTACCTTGACTTCATGGGAACTCACCTTTGGAACCCTCCTTTGTGGAACCTTCATAATCTTCCTTACATTGTTCTGCCCTATGAAGCTCAGAACTTTGTAACTCTGTCTTGAACCCAAGGGTTCTCCTAGAACAGGTAAGCACTAGAAATCAGTCAACAAATAAGCTCTAATCAGGATTCTTCTATGTCTATTTTGACAAGTGTTCCATGTTGTAAGTCAGTCCTAAATCTTTCAATGCATCTGCTTTTAATTCTGCCCCTAGCATCTTGCTTTGTTGCCGTTAACAAACTAATAACAGTCAGGCAGATACTAGTAAATAGGTATTGAGTAAAAAACAACAACACTCTGGTCACCTCCAGACTGGATTACTGGATTATTGTAATGCGCTTTACATGGGGCTGCCCTTGATGACCATCTGGAAGCTATAGCTGGTTCAGAACATGGCTGCCCAGGTGGTGATGGGGTGCGAGTGTTATGCCTGTACCTCTCCACTGCTACGATATCTGTATTGGTTGCCAGTGTGCTTCCGGGTGTAATTCAAGGTGCTGGTTTTGACCTTTAAAGCCCTTCATGATAGTGGGCCAGGATACTTAAGAGACTGTGTCACCCCAAGGTTTTTGACCCATCCTACGAGAGTGGACTGTAGGGACTCCCTAGGGGTCCCATCAGCCAGGGAGGCACATCTCACTGGGACTAGGAGAAGAGCCTTCTCAGTATCTGCTCTGGCCCTATGGAACCTCCTGCCACTTGAACTGCACCTCCAGGTAGTGTTGCTCCTCTTCAGGAAGGCCTTAAAAATGTGGCTATGCCAGCAGGTGTGGGGTACAACTGGTACCACAACCCAGCCCTGCTGGCTTATTTAGCCCTGCCTGGTTTTTTTATTTTTATTTACTCCTGCCCGGGTGTCCTTTTAAGGGGATTGGGGAGGTTTTATGGATGTTTTAGAGTTTTATAGTATTTGGTTTTAACTGGTATCGGGTATGGGTTTTAATTAATGTTGTGAGCTGCTTTGGGTTGCTTAGGTGAAAAATGAGGTTATATAAATCTAATAAACAAACAAACAAACACAATTTTCCTACCCCAATTTCTATGTGCATTCTTATATAATGTATTATAGGGGCAGAAGTGGCTAACGGCTGTCCTGCCACTGTTGTGGGAGAAAATTCATTACAATTGAACAACACTATTTCATCTCAAACCTGCTTTAGGGTTCTCTGTACACTTTGGAGTTGCTAAAATAATTCTGAGATTCATTTCACTCTGATAATTGAGTTTGTGTCTTGGCAGACTGGGCTGTGGTTTCTTGGCATTCACCAAAAGGCTAGATAATGGAGACCTGTGCATGCCTCTGTTACCATTTATTATTGGCTTTACAAGCAATACCTTATTCTCAAATATTGTTGTATCAAATATTGTGGCAACATTTGTGATAGGGCCAGCATTTTAAACTTCTCCGGTCAAAAGGTAAACCTGTTAAAAATAGTATTTCCCCCCCAAAAATATGTAATAGAGTTCCTAGCATGCCAAGAATAGAAAAGAAAAAAAGCACACAACCTCACTTAACTCAGTTCCTTTTATCCTCATCTCAGATTACAGGTCATAGGTTTCCTGGAGAGAGAAAAAAAGATTTTCTTAGTTTGGCAGAGTTTGTCTGCTGAACATACAAAAAAACAAAAAACAATGGATGCCAATGTCTACTCATCTCGCTTTCCTGGCCACCTCAATTCTTCCTTTCAAGAAAACTTATCCTTTGAAGAAGAAGTGCCATTATTGCCCTTTATACATGTTTTTTTCTCATTCCAGTTTTATTTATGTACTAGCAGGGGTGCCCAGCTTCGCCCGGGTGGTCCCAACCCGGCTAGCTGAGTGCCACTGTTGCCTGGGAAACCCACTGGCCAGGGGTTGGCCTGTGTTGTGAGCTCAGCGATGACATCACAATCCCCCCCGGTTGGCCTAGCACTGGGGCAGACACAAACCCTCCTGTCAAATATACCTCCCTTTGCAGATCAATTTATGGGGTAAACCCACCCCTGGGCTTCGGGACCCCGACAGTGACCTGCTCACGTGTGCTAGGTACATGTGTGCCAATTTCATGGGGTTTGGTCAAGGGGTGCGGCAGCCCATTCAGGACACCGAAACCACACCTTTGCTTTATAGGTATAGATTTAGGAATGAATTGTATGCCCCATCTTTTGCCATTGCCATTTTTCCTTCTTTGGGATGCCTCATTAACAATGCTTTCTACAATATGCATAAATTGATCCACCAATGGAAGAGGAATGTTAATACTGTTGTTCATATAATCAAACATCTTTGCCTTGTTTATGAATTCAGGTGAATTTATGAAAAAAATCAATTTCAAGATCAGAGATGCACTTACAATGATGACGATGACAATGATGATTTTATAGAAGGATGTAGGAGATGCCTCCTTCTTGACCACTGTAGCATCTATGCTGGTGATTGAGAGGTACAGCTGACAACAAAACCCAAGAATCTCTTCTAACCCTTGCCCCAACAGTCATTTGTAGCAGTACTTGAAGCAACAGCAGCACAACCAGCACATGAGGGCAACATGAGGATCCCGTGATTGTGAGTGTTGCAGCAGAATCAGCACAGATGCTTGTGTCACTTTAAAAACTAACAAAAACCTATTTGGTGTAAAGTTTTGAGGACTGCTGACCCCTTCTTCATTACATGGCATACAGCATCAGCAGGCATACTTTTATACATAGAGAAAGAAGGTTGAGATTATGAAATGTGTTAGAAAAACAAACAGTTAGACTTGGTGAAGGACTAAACAGTGGTCACTGAGGTGCAGTTAATAGCCTTTGTGAGGTGATAGGTACAGATCATATACTTGATGATTAAGAGTTGCTTGTGGTTAAGATTCAGAACCTGACATCCAGAAGGTTGGCAAGTCAGGTGAAGCTGTACTATCAGGACATGGTCATTGAGAAAGGACAGGAACTGGGCCAAAAATGAGCCACCAGTCCTACATCTAGACAGCCTGTCCAGAGGAATACCTTGGTTGATAGTATCAAAGGCCTCTGAGATGTCCAAGAGCACTAACAGGGTGGTATTAACCCATCAGATTATTATATCCAACAGTGTGCCATGGTACCATTGTGTTGGTACCAATGCACACCCTGAAACCTGGCTGAAAAGGATCAAGGCAATCCATTTCCTCCGGAAATGCTCACAGCTTTTCTTCCTGAATGGGCTGAATGACCATCTTCCTGCAGAGAAGAGTTCACACTCTAAGTGGCCTTTAAGACTATTTGTCACAACTACAGTTGGCCCAGAATAATTTCTGTGATAAAATTATTATTAGTATAGGATCATCTGGACAGAGGGAGATGTAAGACAACCTATATAAGAACTGTGGGAAGTGTTTTTTATTGTGTCAGAAGCACACAAAGGTGCTTTCTGGGTTGAAAGGAATTTTGTTGGAGGAAATCCGCTCAGGGGATGCCCGAATGAGGCTCCTTTCATGTTCCCAAGATCTTTTTCTACCAGAGTGATCCCTTTTTATCTACCTGCAATGTCTTGCTTTCAAACTGCTAGGTTGGCAGGAGCTGGGACAGAGACGGGCACTCATTCTGTCATGCTGTACTTGGGTCCTGAACTGCCAACTTGTCAACCTTCCAGCTAACAAGGTGAGCTTCTTAACCACTGAGTCACTGCAGTCCCTGAGAAATGCTGAAGGAAACCTGGTATAATATACCAGAAGATTACTTCAGAAAACTTCAGGACTGTTTCCCCAAAAGAGTTTAAGATGTGCTTAGAACCAAGGAAGGTCACACTAAATATTTGCTACTTTAGCCTATGGAAGTTGGTTCCCCCCCCCTGATTCCCCCCCTACTTTTGAATACTGCATACAATTTTCCTGTATTTTCTGGTTGTAGTCTAATGAAGAGACTGAGAAATATATATGGTCACTTACCATTGGGAAAACCACAAATCCAATAGTGGTTTAAGACTTTGGAACAGTTCTGTATATCTTTGAACTGGCATATCAATGAAATTAGAAAACTGGCTCCAATGTCAATCCTCATTTTGCAGGATCAGAAATCAGCAGAAACAGGCAGGGGGCAGAGATGAAAGAAGGAAGGAGACGAAGAAGAAGAAAAATATACCATTGCTTAATGACTGTCCCATCTGGTGATTTTGTAAGAGAGGATTGCAGGTGGTTTTGATATAACTTTATTTTTAGGTATCTCTTCGAACTGGGATCGTGCTATACTGAAAATAGATTTTTTTTTAAAAGCCAGAAGCCGCTTGCAGAAAATGGGAACCCCAAAAGTTGTCAGGTCCACTCAGTTTTTTACCCTGTTAGCTAGAGACATGTAAAGGCAATGACATGAAATCAAATGGCTATTGTTTCTAACTAGGAAAGGTAACAACAAAGAAAAAAAGAGGAGAAACATGAGGCTAGAGCTTTTCCAAGTACCTGCTGGACATTCTGGCTTGTGAGAAGCCAAGATATTCTGCAGTTTTTAACAGTTACTTCATTTTCAGGCAAAAAAACAAACAAACCCAAAAAACAAAACACCCACACATTTGTTTCCCTTTTTAAAAACCTCAATTTTTGGCTTTCTCACTCATTTCTCAACCTTACCTGTGATTATTTTATTCCAAGGTCTGGCTTCTCAGCTGTTTAATCATAGTTCAGCCAGTGTAGGCCTCATCTCTTAGCAAATTAGTTTGTCATGTTTTCCTTTTCTGCCAGAAATGGAAGACAGTTTCTAGAGCCAGCCCTATCATTATGCAAAGGGAGGTGACTGCATTGAGTAGCTGTTTCCATGGCTTGGAAGGGCAACAAAATGTTATTTATTTAATTTATTATTACCATATTCTCACTGCCTGGATGAGGAGAAGGTGATTACAGACTCTCTCTTTGTTGAATAGCTGATTTTGCTACTACCTCAGTTTTTTCTACTGCCCCATGTCTTCTTCTTCTTCCATGTCTAGGTCAGATGTGAAACTGCCAGAATAAAGCCACCTTTGATGAAGTCATTCTGTAGTTCCTTTCACCTGACCTAGTGTGAGAAGGATAAGCCAGCACAAGGTTGCTGTTACCCATATCCAAAATCTTCTAGGGAGCTCTTTCTGTGTCCCTGAGTACACAGGTACAGTTTCTCCCGAGTAACTGATTGGCAGTGGTATATTCAGACAGTAAGAATGAATCCTGCCAAGAGCAGGGGCAGCCCAAGATATTTTGCTGCCTGACATGAAGAAAAAAGAGAAACGGTTGTGTCAGCTCTGTGATTCTGGGAGCTGCAGCAGAAAACCCAAATGTTTCCTGTCTAGATAAATCCTAAGTATCCCCAGGCTAGGATGGATTTAGATTAAGCTCAGCCTCAACTGGCATAGGGTCAACTCAGTCAATCCCACCTTCACTCGTAAGGACTGCACAGGGCTGTAGCCAGAATTCTAAATGTGGGTGGGCAAATATTTTTTCAGGATGGGCAACAGTGTCATATACTGTAAATATAATATATCATATATAAGCAGCCGGGAGTTTGAGGGTAGGCAAACTGCTAACTCAGGGTAGGCAATGCCCACCCTGGTCACCTCCTGGCTACAGCCCTGGGACTGCACCTTCGGTTACATCCTGGTCTCCCAGAATAGTAGTTAGTTAGAGTCAGTTGCAATACATTGAACTCATTACCTTCAAGCTCTAGTCATATTTGTGCTCACACTAAAGCAGCTGTCCAACCAGAACCTGCCCAACTGGCTGGGGATAATAGGATTTTTAATTTGATAGGTATGGAAGATATCAGGCTGAGAATGGGCATTCTATGTCACAACAGGAATCAAACTTAGCAAGGGAATCTACTGAGCCTAGCTCTGCTGTTTCAAAGAGATGGAAAGGCAATGCCTCTAAATAAATGTTACATTCACATAAATGTGAACCTACATCCTTAGAGAGATTTTAAAGGTTCACTCATTTGAGAGCCCCTGATCCAGACAAATAGTTGTAATAACTAGGCTATGCTCCCCCCCCCCCCCGTGCATGGCCTCAAGCTAAAGGTATCTTCTAATTTTGCTGACCTTCACTTCTCTTATGTGATCCATCTTTCCCTTCCTTATTTCAACCTACTTGGACTTTTCCTACTGGTAACAAATCTTTTGTAAGTGGGGTTCCTTTTTCTTGCCAAAATATTTGAGCTCATGTTTCCCTCCAACTCAATTTACAAATGACAGTAAACATATTCTACTGTGCTGATCATAGGAACTGTTGAATATTTGTTGTCAGTACATTTTTAAAGCAATTAGTCTTGTATTTGGATGGAAATTATTTGAAAGGGGGAAATGGGGGAAGCGCTGAAATCAACAAATTCACCATCCTATTTACCATTGCCTTTTTTCCTCCTGAGAGGCTCCTTGTCTTTAACATCTAGATGGCAGAAATAGCTCACCATGATTCTTTTCCTGCTGGGAATAGCAGTACATGTTGAATGTTGCCAGTACAGGTAGGTGACAATTTTTTTTCCTTTGGTCTAGTAATAGCAATTTATTACTATTCACAAATTTCTTCAGTAGCAGGATAGTACCAAGCTTTCTCCCAAATTTGTTGATTCCAGGAAATTTAAAGAAATCCCCAGGGTTGTGGACTTGATTGCTTCAGTGTCAGGAAATGCTCAATTTTCACAATTCCAGGGTATATGTGGAACATGTTCATACTGAACCTGTTCCTATAAGAAAGAACTCTAAATGCATGCTCCAGTCATGCATAACTTGAGATTCCTGCTGGGATTTTTGTTAATAATTCCACAGCCATTTCTCCCTGGACAATAGGCCTCTCTCAGAGTGAGCCTGATGGTCAATTAGAACATTCTAACTTTACTCTGTGTTCCCCTATAACAGGGATTTTCAACCTACTGCCCGGGGGTCAGTCCTGACCCACAGCACCATTTCATGTGGCCCACATTGCCATTGTCATCACCACCGGAAGTAAACGTGGACACATTTATGACACCATTAATGTGTCTGTGGCTGTCGTAAACATACTTACATTTTATGGCAGCATTAACCGGGGGTGGGGGTGGGGGACCAGTCCAGCTCACTTAGCTGTCTGAGGGTGTGTGGTTCAGCCCACAGTTTAAAAAGGTTGATAACCCCTGCACTATAACATCCACATTGCAGTTTATGAAGTTTTACTCAGAAAGATTTACTCAGATTTTCTCCACAGTTTATGGGACTTGCCCACAAGTAAATGCATATAGGATTGCATTTTTTAATATTAGAAGTTTTTAATTTCACACCCATCCAGGTTCATCCTAGGGAAAGTGTTGAGGGCCTCAGTGTTGGAAGGTGTCTTTGTTATTCAAAATTCACAGATGCTGGTCCCACCTGCTGCAATGAGGCCTAGTGATAGCAATTTTTAAACATTATAGGCATCCCGAATCCCTCCCTAGTGTGGCTAAGGGGCTGTGGTGATTTAGTGGTTAAGACACTGAGACTGACAACTGGACGGTCGGCAGTTCAGCAGTTCAAGACTTGACTACTGCGTGATGGCGTGAGCTCCCATCATCTGTCCCAACTACTGCCAACATAGTAGTTCAAAATCAAGAAATTGCGAGGAGATAAATAGGTAACTGCTTCAGCAGGAAAGATAACGTTCAGTTCACTTTGGCTGAAAACAGAGATGAGTACCACCCTCTTAAGTCAGACACAACCAGTGGTGGGATTCAGCAGGTTCACACCAGTTCATCAGAACCAGTAGCAGAAATTATGGCTGGCCCCGCCCATCCAAGTTTTGAAATAAAGTACAGTGGTACCTCATACAACAATTTTAATCCGTTCCATGGGGCTCGTTGTTGTACAAAACAATTGCTATATGATGCATGCATCATATAGCAGTTTTCTCTATGGGATGCACCATACAATGATTTTTTTTCGCTAAGTGGTTTTTCCCATTGAAAAATTGTTGTACAATTTTTTCCAAAGGGAAAATAGTTATGCGGGATGCCATTCCCCCCAAAAAACCTAATTGTTATATGGTTTTGTTGTTATATGGGGCAATTATTGTATATAGTCTCGATTGCCTCCCCGCTCACAACCAAGTGAAGTTTCCCCTGGCGAGAGTGGGATCGAGACTCCGACGCGGCAGGCTTTCTTATGGCCCACGCTGGCCGCCTTACAGCCGAGACCAGTCTCGATCACGCTTCCCTATTCACAACCAAGGGAAGTGTCCCTTGGTTGCGAGTGGGGAAGCCCGATCGAGACTGGTCTCGGCTGTAAGGCGGCTGGCTCTGACGCCTCCTCACAGCTGAGCTGAGGGCAGTCTTGATCGGGCTTCCCCACTTGCAACCAAGGGAAGCGTCCCTTGGTTGCAAATGGGGAAGCCCGATCGAGACTGGTCTCAGCTGTGAGGCGGCTGGCGTGGCCCATAAGAAGGCCTGCCATGTCAGAGTCTTGATCCCGCTCTCGCCAAGGGAAACTTCCCTTGGTTGTGATCGGGGAGGCAATCGAGACTCCGATGCGGCAGGCTTTCTTATGGGCCACGCCGGCCGCCTCACAGCTGAGGCCAGTCTCGATCCTGCTTCCCCACTCACAACCAAGGGAAGCGTCCCTTGGTTGTGGGTGGGGAAGCACGATCGAGACTGGTATTCTTCTTCATGGAAAAATAAGACATCCCCTGAAAATAAACCTTTTGCTAATTTTGGAGTTTAAAAAAATATAAGACAGTGTCTTATATTCGGGGAAACAGGGTAGTTTCTGAAAAGACTGGAGATTGATCTCCAAAAGAACTCCTCCTGTGCCTGCTATTTTTCTACCCCAAATTTCTTCCTCTAGTTGTTTCCTTGTGGTGGGTCCCTTAAACTGGAAAGTAGTTCAGGAATGGGAGGATAACCTGTGGGAAGTATTATGAGTGAAAAGCAATAAGGAGGGGGGGGGGGGAAAAGAGGCTTTAGCACCATTCCTAATTTTCAAACTGGGTTCCTTTTCCCTCTACTTTAATTAGAATTAATATAGTGCACTGTATTTGTTATGTGAATTAAGACCTGAGTGATACTGTTGCATGTTTTCTCTAGGCATGTGTGTGCTATGTGCCACCAAATCAAATCTGCCTTGTGGCTATCCCTGATGGGGTTTTCAGGGAGATGTTTAAGGAGTGGCTTTACAGTTACTGTCCACTCCAACAAGTTTTTACTGCCAACTAGGGATCTGAACCAAGATCTTCTGAGTCCTAGTCCATTACTCTGTCCACTACATCAGAGTGGCTTTTGCATCCTATATATGGATCATAGACTATGTTTTAAATTTCTGATAATTAGGAAGTCTTTCACAGATACAACATAGTTGAGTTATTGTAGAATGAATTTTCTCAAAAACTGGAAATTTGAAAGCCAAAGGGACAACCCATCAAAGAGTGGGGATTATTGAATTGCTGGTAGATTTTATGTTTGTTGATGGCCACTGGCAAAAGTTTGTTGTTCATCTTTAGATATCTGGCAGAAAATTGTCAGCTTGATTAGATCACGGTTTCATAATTAAGTTTTTTAAATTCCTTATTGCTTCATGTCTCCAGGAATTTAGGTGGAAGACACACACACACACACAAACACACACACACACACACACACACACACACACACACACACACACACACACACACACACACACACACACTTTCTCTCTCTCTCTCTCTCTCTCTCAATCTGTCCCCTCCCCCCCTCACTTGAAAAATGCAGATTTGAGATGGAATGGAAGATCCATCTATTACTAACCAATGCCAATTTCTGCATTGAATTGGTTATTTTAAAAATGAACTTGATTTTTTCAAAAAAATTAAAAAAACTTAAATATAGATTTTTTTGTGTATATTGTCTCAGAAAACACACATTTATAACCATATTTTATCTCAAGGTTCACACTCTGAAAGAATTTCATCCTAACGATACATTTTGGGATGCATTTTTTGTATATTTTCTGAGTAAAGGACTGCATTGTGTAATTTGGAGAACTGCAAAATCTGAAGAGTAATTATATTTGAATCTGCTGGTTAGGATGAGTGGTTTTTGGCACCTTTAAGTAATGGTGAACAAAGCATGGTGGAACAGCCTGAGAGATCAGCCTCAGGAAAGACTTAGGTAAATGAAGGTGGCTGACTAAAGATATTTTAGTTAATTAATAAATCAATACATACTCTGCCTTTCCCACCTACTATGGAACTCATGACAGTTCACAAAGTGGCTTTAAAAATCCAGCTAAAGATACAGTAAATTGTGATATTAAAATTCGGTCAGATGGATTATTGTAGCAAAAATCCAATGAATTAAAACAATTTAAAGTCATTCAAAAGCTCATCAGAAAGAAGTGTCAGTAAAATACAGTACACATTCCATCAAAAGCCCTTTCAGTACTAAGTTAATCACCAAATGATTATCTGAATAAAAAGGCCTTTGCTTGATGGCAGCAGAAGAGGAAAAGAAGCAGCTCAGGTTTCCTTAGAAGTGAGTTCCAGAACCATAGAGCAGCCACCCAGAAGGGCCTTTTTCATGTTTTTCTTAACATGCACGTGAATGTGGCATAATGGAGAGAAAGGTCTTTCCAGAAATGTTTTACAGCCTTGGGAGATTCCTATGGGGAGACATGGTCCTTCAGGTAGACTAGACCAAGTAGTACAGAACAGTATAGGTCAGTGATGGCCAACCTTGGCACTCCAGGTGTTGTTGGACTTCAATTCCCAGAAGCCCAAGTCAGTATACCTGTTGCTTAGGGCTTCTGGGAATTGAAGTTCAAGAACATCTGTAGTACCAAGGTTGGCCATCACTGGTATAGGTCATAACTGCATTTTGAATTGTACTCAGAAATGGATCAGAAATACAATACGATATGATAAATCTTTATTGTCATTGTCCTGTACAGAACAATGAGATTAAAAAAATAATAATCTACTTATCAATTTAACAAGACCTAACAAATTACAACTATACAGAAAATATATCCACTTCTCCAGTGAAGAGGGACAAGGCTCTTAAACAGAAGAAGCAAGATACTGTACAGAAAATGGCAGAAGAGTAGAAGAGCTGTGCAGCCCTCTGAATCTGGCAACTACCTTACTCAAGTCATCTAAAGCATTGTGTATGCATCTGTAGGCTGGCATTAGTAAAGGTAAAGATTTTTCTTGCTCGAAAGCCAGTCATATCCGACAATAGGGTTCAGTGCTCATCTCTGTTTCAAAGCCGAAGAGCCAGCGCTGTCTGATTCTGCAGACATTTCCATGGTCATGTGGCAGGCATGATTAGACACCAGAGTGCACGAAACACTGGTTACCTTCCCACCAAAGTGGTCCTTATTTATCTACTTGCAATTTCTTGCTTTTCAATTGCTAGGTTGGCAGGAGCTGGGGCAGAGATGGGAGCTGTCATGCAGTACTCGGGTCTTGAACTGCTGATCTTCCACCTCCCAGTCAGCATTTTAACCACTTGAGCCACTGCGGTCCCTAGGCTGGCATTATGCCCTCTATTTAATACTTCTTGAGAGCAATCCTTTTGCATACATATAAAGGAGAGAGAAGGGGCTTCATAAAATTCAGACTATATCTCTGCCATTGAATTCAGTGATGATTATACTTAATGTAAGGCACTTTTCCTCACATTAGTTGGATCACATCCTGGAATAATAGATGAAAAGAAAATATATTGTAATGATGACAATCTATATCTATACCTATAAAATCAAGCGTTAGCCGTTGGAACTTCACATAGGATTCTAAGCCAGGCCCTACTAGCCCGCACTGACCATTCATGCACACATCCAAACTGGGTCCACAGCTCAACAAAGGATTGAGAAATGCGCCAGTGGGGCAAGAGCCCCACAAATGCGAAAAAGGGAAACAACTTCATTTCCCAATGTTCCTTGCACCGTGCCGCGCCAGAGCCAATCAGGCTGAGAGGCACAAGCAAAAGGAATGTTTGGAAATGCGCCACGGCCAATCAAAAGGAAACCACAGGAAAAACAACAACGCACAAGCCAAAAACGCAAACACCAAACTACAAGCCCCAGCGTCCTGCATGCCATGAGTGCGCAGAATACTGAGGAAGCTGGCAAGCAAAAAATAAAAATAAAAAACACACCGGGAGCGCAAGACCGCCACAGACGGACACAGCACCTCACAGAAAAAAGCCAACAAAAATGGGGGTGTCAAGGGGGGGGGGGAAAGGCACTGCCCCCCCCCTTGAAAGTGAACCCATTCCCAGGTAACCAAAGCCATCAGACAGCACTCCATCCTCTGACTTTACTTACCACAAAAGGGTTTCGATTTCAGTGAGGCCAAGCCATGGGAACCAAAGCCCCCCTCCCCAACGGCGCCTGAAGCTCCCAATTGGAGTTTCCCCTTTAATATCACTGGGTGGGGGGGAGGGGTTGCGCTCCCCCTCTCTACTGGCTCCCCTGGGGTTGGGAGGGTTGGGGGGACAAAAGGGGTCTGTGTCCCCAACCCTCCTGACCCCAGGGGACCCAGCAGAGAGGGGATTCCCCTACACACACACACACACACACACACCATATTAAAGAGAAGAAACCAAGCGGTTACTTCTCTTTAAAAACAGAGTTTTTTGGGGGGGAATCCCCCTCTCTGATTGCTCTCCTGGGTCCGGAAGGGTTGGGGAGACAGACCCCTTTTGGCCACCGAACCCTCCCAAACCCAAGGAAGCCAGCGGAGAGGGGGATCACAACCCCCCCACTGATATTAAAGGGGAAACCCCAATTGGGATTTCCCTTTTAATATCAGAGGGTGGGCTGGATTCGATCCCCTCTCCTGGGTCCCATGAGACTGGAAGGTTTGGGGGGACAAAAGGGGTCTGTCCCCCCAACCCTTCCAGAGCCAGGGGACATGGCAGAGAGGGTATCCCCCCTGTAGGACACCCCGTTATTAAAGAGAAGAAACCAAGTGGTTACTTCTCTTTAAAAAAGGAGTGTTTTTTGGGAAAACCCCTCTCCGATGGCTCTCCAAGGCCAGTCCGCGGAAAGGAACCCCCCCAACACCACCTGAAGCGGTGTGGGGATTCCCGCAGTCCGGCCAGCAAGGCCGGCCCGCGGAAAGGAACCCCCCCAAAGCCACAACAACAAACAAAACTTTTAAAAATAAATAAATTATTTAAATAAAAATTCCTTAAAACAAAAAACACACACAAAAATCAAAAACATCCAAAAATACACAAAACAACCAAAAATAACACCAAAAAACAATTCAAAGTAAACAAAAACAAAAAAACCCTTCCAACACCATTTAAAACAGCCCGGCAACGCTGGGCAACCTCTGCTAGTACTGTATATAAAAGAGAGGTGTCACCTTGTATGTGCTGAATACAAATCTACACCCCTGCACCGATCACGCTGAAATTCAACACACACCGAATTTCAGTTTCATGATACAGTCTTGGTATATTAAGGTTTGTGTTGTGTAACCATTATTATGTCAGATTAGGCCCCTTAAAAGCTCCAGTGAACCAAAAAAGCTCCAGTGAACCAAAAAACTCAACAGGAGATCTTGGGCCAGGTGCTGTTATTCGGTTTCATGTACTTCATAAAGCTGTTGTGAGTAGAGACATAGGGAGGAATGTAGATACTGCCTTGAGCTCCTTGGAGTCAAGGTAGGATAACTAACTTACAAACAGAACAATCATGCATACATACACACATATACAAAAACTGTTTCTCTTGTTGTTTCTCTATATTTGTCAAGCTTAAGAAAACAGAAAACATATTTCTTCTATCTCAAGTATTTGCTCATTCACCTGTTAACTATATTCATATTACACCTTTCTACCAATGAGCTCTTGGAGACACAATGTAGTCACTCCCCTTGGCATTCTTGCAATAACTTTATGAGATCGAAATTTGTGAAGCAATAATCATGTTAGTCGATGCAAACATATCAGATAATAAACAAAACAAGACAAAAAAGATGGTCAGCCTGAGAGAGAGAGTTGCCAGCTCAAGGTCATCTCAGTAGGTTTTGTGGCTCAGTGAGAATGATTACCTTAATCTCCCAAGTCCCATTCCAGAACTTGCAAAATACATACCCATTCATATGCTAACTGGAATTAAAGCCTGTTCTTTTTGAAGTGACTTAATTTCATAAAGGGCTGTCTGACGTCCTTATTCTGTAGGTGTACATGACCATGAGAGCTTGTTAGCTGCTCTGAATTAGCTGGTCTTACTTCCAGAAATAGAAACAATGCATTTATTATTAACTATTGTGCTTTCTTTTAAATAAAAAAATCTGTAACCTGCGAACAGTATGGTGTGTGCATGCAGTTTGATTTAGCTTTTTGTTTCTTCCTTGCATTTATTTATCCTAATTTCCTTTGTCATTACCAGCGTGGACACACCTATTGACAAAACATTGCAAGGGCAGAAATTTTAATTTACCAAGACACAGTGTTGGTTTGAGATCCATGTTGTATGATTTGCCTGCATGTGTACACTAGTAAAATGCATTCCAAAATCTTTGTGATTCAATTGCACAGGCTACCACGTCAAGGTGGATTTTTTGTGTGTGCTGTTTTTATTTATTTATTCAAATTTGTATGCAACTCCCCTCACCCTAGGGCGACTCCGGTAGTCTCTGATGCTTTACTTGTTACATGTGAGCATCTGAATATGTAAAGATGGGGAAAATGGTGCAAACAAATATGAAAAAACTAGAAACAGAGGAAAATCATATGCTCTAAATACAGAATTAATTATGGAAATATTTCTGGTTAAACAGGTATTTGGGAGGAGTAGAAAGTAGGGCAGCTTAAAACAGAAGAACGCTGAAGGAGCAGAAATGTCATTGCTAGGATTAATGCCACTACACAAGTATTGTAAAGTGGCAGCTCCAACTAAGACCCTAATAAGAGATTATGTGTCATTTTAGCCCTACCCACGCTCCTTGATATTGCTTCCTGTTGTCATTTGCTTGGCAGACCAGTTGTCAACTTCTGATTGTTTATAACTGACCCTATTTTGAAGGGTTGGAATGAAGAAACGGCATCAAAATTCAACATGATAAAATTACATAGTGTTAAAATATGGATTGGATCTTTTTTAAAAACCTCATACTTGGTAAATGTTGTGAAGTCTCCCAGAGAAAGAAATTACTGAGGTATGAATAGCAGTATAGCGCTAAATGTGGAAGTGTATGAGCTTGTCCTGATGGGGTCCATAGACACTACTCTCAACAAGACTTCAGAAAAGCAGTAGTCATCTCACTGGTAGTCTCTCGTATTGACTACTGTAATGCTCTCTATGTGGGGCTTTCCCTGTCCCTGCTACGGAGACTTCAACAAGTCCAGAATGTAGCAGTCAGGCTGATTATGGGATTGAGAAAATTTGGTCATATCTCCCCAGCCCTGGCAGGTCTGCACTAGCTACCCATCCCTTTCCATATCAGGTGCAAAGTGTTAGTGCTAACTTTTAAAGCCCTATACGGGTTGGGACCTTGCGGAATGTCTTCCCCTCAAGTCTGTAGTCCACATCACTCACTCCTCTTCATCACCGAGCTTCAAGTGCCAACCCCGAGACTGGCTAGGAAGTCTGGCACGAGGAGAAGGGCCTTCTTGGTGGCGGCACCAATAATGTGGAATGCTATCCCAATTGAGCTGCGGCAGGCCTCTTTGCTACAGTCCATTAAAAGCAACTAAAGACATTGCTTTTCGAGGATGCCTTTGCAAATGTCTTACCGATCCCTGGCTTTTATATTGGGACCGGTGCATATTCCTTCCAATTTGGCTGCATGGTCAGGTCTCTTGACCATGGTATTTGGCCTATTATAATCGTTGGCTTTGATTGTAAGTTATTATTGTAAGTTTTATGGGGTATTTTATGGGGTGCAATTGTTTTCAATAAGTTTTGTTTGTTGTATGAGGGGTTTTGTGATGTTAGCTGCCTCGAGTAGGGGTGTATTATTCCCTAGAGGGGCAGGATACAAGTGTAAAATTCAATTCAATTCAATTCAAAAGCATGCAATAAAGCTAATAGCTCTTAGGCTCACATTCATTACTTAACCATCTTTATATGCTTTGCATTTCAACAGTGATGGCTGGCGAGAATATACTGTTGGTGGAAAAAATCAATTTATATCCTCCTGTTGTGAGGACCACAGGTAAGCTCAGAGGAAACAGGGTAGTCTGGGTGTATGTGGTCATAATCTTTGTGAGTAAGAAAATCTCTGGGTTTCAGAGAGAGGTGTTCTTTCTTCATTCTCCTTAGTACAAACTTATTGCTCAGGTTGTAGTTTCAGGAAGGCTTGGTAAAAAAAGATAATCTCAAAGGTAAGCAAAGTGATTATTGATTTTAAGATGAGAACAAAACTCATCTTTTAGACTAGTATATCATGTTTATGTTAGACTAGTTTATCATACAGCAGGCCCTACCATATCCTTTTTAACTGTACCTTTTGTTGATTTTAATGGTTTTGATGAATTTACTTGATTTTAGTAGTTTTTATGTTGGGTTCACATTGCTTGATTTTATGTTTTAAAGTAAGATGCATTTTTCCTCCCTCCCCCTTTTCATGATGTATATAAGCTACCTTGAATGTGCGCTCTCTCTCTCTCTCTCTCTCTCTATATATATATATATATATATAAGTGGAGAGCTGAGCTAAATGTAATAAACTAAAAAATAGCCTTAAAACCCCTTTAAAGAAAGAAATTATTTAATTTAAATCAATGGGATTTACCAGATAACTGTAGTGAGCACCAGAACATCAGTGAATGTTAAGTGTAAATTAGTAATTTGATTCCTGATAATATCCCAAATTCATCCACTCTGTCATCCTCAAAGCTTAATTGATCTTTTTGTCTTTCAAACACAGATCCTTGGGCAGAAAGAATGCTTTGTGTTGGACAGATTTTTAGTTTTCAATTGTGACAGGAGAATACTGATTGAAGGTAGATGTCTTCTTTTCTTGTATCATGTTCTGTTCTCTTTAAAACTATTGCTTCAGGGTCTTGTGCAGTGCATATGATTAAGCAAAATAAATTAAGGTTGTATAATAATGTCCATAGGACACTGTAAGTTTGTGAATAATGATTAGTGGTGGGAACATGAATGGCACAAACCTATCAGTCAAAAGATTTTTCAAGAGAAAACTGTCCAGAAGGAACTGGAGTCCTTGGTTCAAATTCTTGATCTATGGAGAAAGTATCATAATGCTATCAAATAATTCTTTGACTCAACATAGTTAATATATGCCTTGCCTGCATTTGAAGTATGTTGATTTTTTCCCCCTGTATGAGAGGATGAGACAAACCATCTATATGGACTTTAGTGGCCCATTTGTATTTCTCTTATCTGTGTGGGAAAAGTTCAAGACTGTTGATAACTAATATGAAATGTGATTGAATAAAAACAAGTGGTTTAAAGCTGCTGGACTTAATGGAGTAACAGCTAGAAGGATATTATAAAGAAAATGATTCTCATTTTGTTCTAGTGTATTTTTTTGTATATAGAAATGCATACACATAGATATATATGTACACACACAAAACTGAACTGTTGAAGAGATGGCTAGGAATCAAAGACAATGAGATTAAATAAAGAATGATAAATATAGCATGAATGACAGAGTACTCTGGGAAGAAGCTTTTGGCCTCCTTTTTGTTCTAGTATTCTTTGCATGAATCATTTTATACAATCCAGTTACGAAGAGAGTAATTCCTTCAAACATTCATCCTTGATGACTAAGACTCTTTGACTTCATGAGATGTTGATGCAGCTAATGAGCTAAACCTATCCAGTAGGAAAATGTCAAGAATAGATAGTTTGTATAACAGTCATGGTTTCTGCCATATAACTTTCTGAGTCAAGATGAACTTCATCTAATAATGTTTTTATAATATGCTGAATCTTAAAATCTAGTTATGGCAGCTTTACTTGTTAGGTAATGCTCTCATTTAAAGCTTTATTTAGATCAAATTTCCATATGCAGACCTCTAGGATATGCATACCCGTCAAGCGTGGCTCTGGAAAATACGGGACCTGCGCAGAACCCTTCTGCGCAGAAGGGTTCTGCACATACATGCATGCGCAGTAACTACTTTCCCCACCGGTCAAATAACGGGATGGCGGTGGGAAAGTGGAGGAAGCGGCACAAAAATACGGGAAATCCTGACCAATTCGGGATACTTGACAGGTATGAGGATATGACTTTGCTGAAACCAATTTAAAACACTGTTTATCCATTCATCTGTTTCTCCCACAATAATCCTGTATTTGTTCATGAATCATTAAACATTTTGAAATATCTATGTTGGGTACTAGAGAAGTATCACATAGCATTGCTCCGCTGATCACAATATCCTACCACAGAAAGTGTATTTCTAGAAATTACCCATGCTTTGGTCATCATTGTCCCCCTGACAATTCACATGTGACCCTCAGATAGTGTGCCGCCCAGTCTGCAGAATGAATGGGGTTGAGAGCCATGCTTATTTAGAGTAGATCAGTTTTTCCCAGCCTTTGGTTTTTGCAGGCGCACCCCCCAAAAAAGGACTCAGACACTGGTGAAAGTGGATAACGGCATTGGGCCACATTTATTGATTCATGCCCTAGTCCGAATTATAAATTTCGATTGGTACTCAACCAATTATAATTCTTAAGGCAAGCAGGCCGCAGTAACACTGGTAAGGTACCTCCCAAAATGTATCCATTTGTATCAATTTGTTTGTTGGCAACAAACAAATTGTTGACCGTAGTCAATAAACTAACTACTGACCCCACCCTCTGACGCGTATCCATAAAATAACGGGGTGATGCATGCTGCCTAGCTCGTGCCATCACCCCATTGCCTGGTTCGTCGTTGACCGGACAACGTTAACCAACTTGTGCCTGTCTAGTGTTGTCCAGTCAATTGCGAACCTGCCGGATACCTGTGGGTCATAAATATTTACCTTAACAGTGCTACCCGCCACACGGGGAGGCTTCAATAAAGGCTCACCGCCCCGCCCCCCCAGACCGTCAGCTCGGTCAACAGGCCTGCTTGCAGATCTTCCAAAAAGAGGTTCATACCTCCTGGCGACAGATGGACCCCATCCCCTGCGTAAAGTTCACAATTTTGAAGACTAATATCGGGGTGTCAGACGACGCGCCCCCAACCCTTGTCTACCACGAACCGGGCTACTGCCCTGTTCACCGAGCGGCGAGCACGGTCAAGGGCCTGGAGGTTAATGCCCCCCCTGTAAGCGTGACGCGGTATGATGTCCGACCAAATCAGGGTTGTGGCAGGCCACACATAATGCAAGTAAGCCAGGTCACCGCAGATCGCATGTTTCAACAACAGGCCGGTGACCTGGCCTAAATCTTTGCCCCCGAGGTGTATAACCAGGACATCAGGCGGGTCAGCATCCCTGATGGAAAAAAGGAATGGCAACAGTTCCCGCCATAACATCCCGCGCTTACCATACCACCTTAGACATGCGGACGCACGTAGTCCCAGCTGTGGTCCCCTCTCTGTCGCCGCAGCATACTGCGCTGCCCTGTGCACGTAGCTATGGCCCACCAGCCATACTGCCACCGGTGTAAGTCGACACCCAGGGTCTGTCAAAGAAAAAGGAAACAGGACAGTGACTTAACTGGTACTCACAATTGAAGAGGGCGAACATATAACTGAAAACACTGTGATCCCCACCTTCCCATCTGGCGTATCTCAGCCCCAGAGTACCCGAATGCAACTGCAGTAGAAGCAGCTCCTATTCTAAAGGAATGGGTGCCGTAACGAGCCCCGGGGAGGCCAACACTGGATAGTGCCTTACCGGTCACCTTCCAAAATTGAAATTTAGTAAGGGGAGACCCATCTTGGTGGCAGAAAAACGGGCCAGGGTGCGTACCACGCAGTGCAAGGAACTCTTGTAGGGCACCAACCGGACAGATGTCTGCCATGGAACATCGTAGCAGTCTTACGCCACTGCCTACACCGTGCTGATCAACTTTTGAGGAGCGTATCCTTAACTGAGCCCACTCATCGGAAACATAGACATCTTCGAGTTCCAGTGCCCTACGCGTCGCATCCGCCTTAGACAGTAGCACCAGCTCACTGATGCGGAGTGCTCCAAAAAAGACCACCGTGGTAGCTGCATGAAACAGGGCTGCCTCATACCTATCAAAACACAGGTCATGCCAGCCCCGTGCAAGGTGGGTAAGTACCCCTGGAGAAATCGGGTGGCGATTGTCCGGGCAGCGTCCACGCTCCCGTGCCCACCCTCCCAAAACATGTCGTATACGGAAGTCAGTTGTGCTGTCAGCATAACCCCCCCACCTTGGCCATGAATGCCAGTGCTGACAGCCTGGATGCTATGGTGCGGGGAGCTAGGCCCTGGCTGTGTAGGTAAACCATGAATTGAAGAATCTGTGCCACTGGGATAGGCCAGATTACGGGCAATCGAAATTGTGCACAAAAGGCCTGGAATGTACTGAATGCGTGGAGATACGCCTTACGCATGCGGGGCGCCAGCGACATGCCGATCGCCTGGTTCACCTCTCCTTGCCAAAGGTCCATATGTTGTCCGGGAGCGGCGAGGGAAATTCCTCTGAGTCCGGGGCCAAGGCACGGAACCGGGAGATCTGCAGGCGGGACAAAGCATCAGCTATGTCGTTATTAATACCTGGTACATGCCTAGCCCGAAATAGCACATTGAGGTGTAGGCTGCGCAAGACAAACTGGTGCACCAATCCCATAACCCTGGGTGATTTAGACGTCTGAGAGTTGACAATGTGCACAACCGCAGCATTGTTACACCAGAAATGAACGATCGAATTGGCCCACTCCGCACCCCATAGCATCAAAGCCCCCAGAATGGGAAAGAACTCAAGGAACGTGAGATCACGTAAACGATCCGTGCCCTTCCAAGCTGGTGGCCATTGACCATATGCCCACTTCCCCTCGAAGTAAATCCCATAACCCAGGGACCCTGATGCATCCGACTGAACCTGGAAGCGAGGGGACACCAGAAGGTCAGATCTCCAAAATGACACCCCATTGAACTCTTTAAGGAATTGAAGCCATATCAGCATATCAGCCCTCATGCCCCTGTTCAGTCGGACCCTATGGTAGGGCCTGGACAAGCCAGCCATGGCGTCGCACAAGCATCGAGCAAAAGCTCTGCCAGGTGCGACCACCCTGCAAGCGAAGTTAAGGTGACCATGTAGTACCTGGAGCTCACGGAGTGACACCTTGCGTTTGGCCAGCAAGGCCAAGATCAATGCAGTGATCTGGGAGACCTTGTCAATGGGTAACCTGGATGCCTGCACGACCGTGTCAATTTCAACACCCAGGAACGTGAGCTTGGTGGATGGGCCCTCGGTCTTTTCAGGCGCTAAAGGGACACCAAGTTCCTGCATTAGCATCTGAAATGTGTTGAGGAGACGCGTGCACGTGTCCCAGCCCTGTTCACCCCGAACAAGAAATCATCGAGGTAATGGGCTACAGACCGAGATCCCGACCTGCGGACAAAGGCCCACTGAAGAAAGGTGCTAAAGCGTTCAAATGCCGAGCATGAGGAGCAGCCAAAAGGCATGGCTTTATCAAAATAAAATTTGCCCTGGAATTTGAAACCTAACAACTCAAAGTCGCCCGGGTGCACAGGCAGCAAACGGAACGCGGACTTAATGTCACACTTCGCTAATAGTGCACCCGGGCCACAAGAGCGCACCATGCGCAGGGCCTGGTCAAATGATGTATACCTGACCGAACAAAGGTCATCAGGGATGGCATCATTGACCGAATGGCCAGCCGGGTACGACAGGTGGTGGATCAAACGGAACTCCCCCGGTGTCTTTTTGGGCACCAACCCCAAAGGGGAAACCTTCAGATTGGGAAAGGGAGGGGCGTGAAAGGGGCCAGCGACCCTACCTGTATTAACCTCCTTAGCGATACTGAGGGCAGCCACCTCCTCCCTGCCCTTAAGAGAAAATAAGTTGGGTGCATCTTGGGGGGACCTATCCCCTGTAAACGGAATGCGAAACCCCCGCTGAAAACCTTCCAGTAAGTAAGCTGCGTCTCCCCTCCTCGGGTATGTTGCGAGCCAACGCTCCAACATGACCACATTAACTGGGGAGGGGGCCTTTTGGGTGACCAGTACCCTCAGCGGCAGGTCTGCCTGCTCCCTGTCCACCTCTACCCCTGCCCCGAAACCCGCCCGCTCGCGGGCACGCAGCAGCGGCGTGGGGGCCAGCGCAAGAGGGACACTCATGCTTATATCGGCACTGTTTTCTATTGCAAGCACCATTGGCTGAGAAGCTCCAACACAGCAGGCGGGCTGGAACCCCCTGCCCCGCCACTTGGCGGGGTGCCTGAATTGGAGCGGCTCGCTGGACCGCATGTCCACAATGATACCTCTCCCCAGGCGCAGGGCGCGTGGGGGTCATATACAGAAGCCACAGCTTCTGACAGGGCTCATCCCACCTCATCTCTGGGTGTAGGGGCACTCTCATTCGAAATTCCTCGTCGTAAGCCAACCACGACGGGCCAGGGAAATCCACCATTGCCCTGTAAATGTTGTCCAAATACTGGACCATCGGAATGGCCAGGTCAGGCCGGGCCCTAAGGTACACCGCCATGTATATGAGATATGTAGGCAACCAGTTGGCCCACGTGCGTGGTGGCTTGCGACGGCGGGACTGCTCCTTGTCCTTTTCATCCTGCCCCTCCCTCTCTTCCTTGGTGGGTTCCCTGTTCAATAGGGAGAAAATGTCCACGTACTCTCCCCGCCAAATTTTCTCTTTTGTGGCTTGAGCCAAATGATCCCCGAGGGGCAAAGAGTACCCAGCCATCGGGCGGGCCGACACCGGCACATTGACAGTACGGGGCATCAAAAAAGGGGCCACAACCTGCCCTGTAACCCCCGCTGCATTCCCTGTAACATGAGGCCCCCCACCCACAGTGGGGCCTGTGATCGGCAAAGCCGCACCTGGGTACGCCGGGGGTTGCTGTCCCCAGTCCCAACCTGATGTGGCCACGGCCACTGTAGACCCTCCCCCGCAGTGGATGGTGGTGTGGGTGCATTAGTTTGAACTGGATACTCACAGGTTGCACCCCCATGGGCCGCCCCCACTGGGGGTTCCGGCCCACGGCGGGCATCGGAGCTCGTGACCGAAATCGAGCTCGGTGGACACACCTGACCATTACCTGCTGGTGGTATCTGCTGCGCGGGGAGCTGCGAAAGCCGCGGCGAGCGCCGGCCTGTGGGCCTCAAGCAGCTCAACCCGGCCGGCCGCCTGATGAAGATTGGCCGCCGCCGCGGTGAACTGTAGGCCAAAAGGTGCCCCCGATGATATTCCCATGGATGCCTCCAAGGCCGCTACGCGGGCCAGAAGGGCATCCACGTTCACAGAGCCCCCAACACAAAGGGGGCCAAGGGGGGCATGCGACCCACTGGTCGCAAGGCCTGGGCCTGGTGCAGAGGCACTTGGGCCCGAGTATGGCCATGCCCGAAGCTCTGGCCCCTGAGGTGCCAGGGGCATACCCTGCCAAGGAAGTGACCCCAGCCCACCCTCCTGGGTAAAACCGATGGCCGGGGGATGCAGGCCAGGGGCCGGAGGCCCAGTGGAGCTCTGCCCGCCCGCCTGGCCCGGGCCCATGGCCGAGAATTGTGGGCCGGGGGCCGCAGCCCCCGCGGGGCCAGCCTGGGGCTGTGCAGCCTCAGGCCACGGACTGATCTGCCCCATTCCACCGGTCCCAGTGGTTGCCCCCACGAAGGGGGCCTGCTGAGAGGGCGCAGCCGTGGTCCTCCGACCCGGCTGCCGCCTCCTTGTTGGGCGAACCGCATTCGCCATAGCCTTCTTTCTGGAAGGCATCGCTGATCCTGAGTGGGAAGCCTAAGAAGCAGGCGAAGAAAAGCTGACTGCTGCCCAGAGAAGGCTTCCCTGGAACGCGAAGAGCGACGGAGCAAAAACTTCTCTCCGTCGCTTTCGCAAAATGGCAGCTCGGCTGCCTCGTGGCCACCCCTTTTAAAGGGTGCTGGCCACGCCCCCTAACTACCCGGATGTCCAAGTCCGGTGGGGGGGGGGCCCGCAAAGAGCGCGGCGGCCATTTTGGTGCCGCGCTTGCATTGTACTTCAATTTCCAGTAGCTCCAAAAGTCAATTCCCCAAAGCAGTGATCAGTTTAGGCTTCTGGGAATTGAAGACCCCCTGTCCACATGGGCCCCAAATTGGGAACCACTGGATTAGATCCATCAAAATGAATTGGAGTGATATTAGAGGGTTAAAAAAACACAAAAAGACAAAAAATGTTGTGGCATCTTAAAGACTAACTGCTGTATTTTAATGTTAGCTTTTTAATGTTAATCAACCATTGTGTACCTCTGTACTTGATGTGTATAAATTGATGTCATGAAGTCTCACTCTTATGTCTGGCAAAGTGGACTTGATCCACAAAAGCTAACATTGAAATAAAGCAGTTAGTTTTCAAGGCGCCACAATGTTTTTGTTTTGTTTACTCTCTGATATGGTAGGACAAACTAACACAGCTACCATTTCAAAAATTGGAGTGATGTTAGCTATGTACCACTAATTGCCAGGGGTCTGTAGCCAGCACAAGGTGCATTCCAGGGTAATGCGTTTCTAATATGGAAGAAGATTTGTGTGCGTGTGGGGGGGAAGGATGTATGAAGAATGGTCCCTTTAAAAATGCTAGATTAGTGTCTGTTTTGCAGATAAAACTAATTTCTGTCTGAAGAATTAAGAATTTCCATCCATCTTTGAGTTCTTTGTGCAGCTTACAAAAGCATTTTCTCTTGTTTTCTCCACAGATTTGTCCATATTCTTTGCTTCTGCCTTCATTTTAGAATAAAAGAATATTAGAAAAAGCTCTCTTTGGAGACTTTCATGCATTAAGTCTAGGGCACCAGGAGGCTGAGATTTTTTTGTTGTTGCCAAAAACAGCAAACTACAGCTGGGTGCTGCTTTGTGCTCTATGCAACTAATGGGATATATGCACTCATTGTGAGCCCAAAGGCCCCATTTCTCCATGGAATGTTATGGGCCCGAATTCTTACTTGCAAGTGAGCTACTGCACAATATAGAATACAGTAAGCAGTGGAAAAGACAGGGCAAAGGGTTAGTGAGGAAAGTGTGTAATTTAAAACCAATGAGCCTGGACATGAAGCGAAAGATTAATGATGGCATACACATTCCATAAAGATAAGGACCAGAATTCTTTTTAGGGAAATCACATGTGAAAGGGCAATTGTGCAAATGGTTTTTCCTGTTTTGCGCACATCGCATGACCAGGCACATGACTGTGTGTGTGATTGCCTGATTAAGCAGAGGATGTAGGGGGAACAGGATGAGCAGCAATTAAACTAGTTAGATCTTTTGTGATTGAGCAAGGCAATAAGGTTGTCTTCAGTGAGACAAAATTGACTGAATGTCTTATTGGAAGAAGATGGCAAGGAGGTGGTGTGCTAAGTTGCAGCAGTATCCAAGTTGTCCCTACCATTAGGTAGAGTTGTGCAGTGACCCAAGGCGACAGATTTTGACATCATGAAAAGGCAGCATTTGCCCATTAATTGTTATTTTAATTTTATTCATTCTTACTGTATTTTGACAAATAGGGGATGAAGAAAATAAATTTGTGTGGGATTTTTCTGCTTTCTATGTCAAAATAACAGAATTAGCTGCCCTATGTGACTTGGTGGATGGGTTGGTGTGGGCTTTGTTGCTTTGTCTCAGGCAGGATCATGGGCAGAGCCACAACTTGCAGTTTTTGGTAGCCATGACGAACAATGCAAAATGAACTCCCAAGGGAACATTATAGTTAAGACATAAAAATAGAATTAAGAATTAGTTAAATACTGAACACTTTCACAGTGTCCTACCTTCTCCACAAGGGTTTGTTTGGGTATGTGTATATCTCTATATAACAGAGGTGTGGGTTTGTATGTGCTCAAAAGGCTCCCACACCCCTGGACTGAACCCACTGAAATTTGGCACATACATACCTTGGGCCGGCAAGATCAGCACTGCGGGGGTCACAGGCCCCATGGGGGGGGGCGTACACCCCAAAATTGCATCCCAATTGATGTATACAATGTGTGTGTTTCCCAGTGATGTGATTGACTGATGTCATAGTCCCTGGTAGGTTGAGATTGTGACATCATCTGACTAGTTTAGCTGCAGTCCTCTGAGCTCAGCTATAGTTTTCACAGTAGGTGGAAGGCAAATGGGCATGCGAGATCAGCACTGTGGGGGTCACAAGCCCCATGTGGAGGTTCCGCTGAGGAGGGAGGGAAGGTCCGAGGGCCCCTCAATGGCTGCGTGGCACTCTTTCACCAGGTGGCTGGACACATGTATAGGAAGGATAAGGGTGGTAAGTGACCATCGACGGAGAAGCGGGTTGGGTGAGGGAAGAGAGAAATGGAGGAAGGGAGGCAGGAGTGACCCACATACACCCCACAAGGTTTCCAAGAGGGAAAGGGTGGCCTACGTTAAAGAAAGGAAAAACCCGGGCAAGGCTGGGTAACCAGCTAGTTTAATATACAGCTCATTTAACATACTCCATAGTAAGATGACTTTCAGTAGTCTCCAATTACATGTCCTTACATTGAACTGTAGAAATGGAAGAACTGTTGGATAGCTTGGTGGTTTAAGAATCTGGCTGCAGAGCCAGCTCTAAGAAACTTACACTTGGTGGTCTACCCTGGTCTACCCCATCTTTTCCTGTGGCTCCTAGGGTCAAAGTTCTAATTACAACTCTGACCGTGGACCCTCCCTGAACAGAAATCCCATATTTCTAGATCCCAGCCACTCTAGACATTGATCTTCTGCTTACTGCTGTGGACGTTTGCCTTTCTTGGCTACTGACTGCTACATTTTGAAGAAGACAGACCTGTTTCATCTTGTTTTCTTGTTCTATTTCTGCCTCCACTTAAGTTCAGTGTAGATTGTCAGCCTGGGACATGTTCCTTAGTGATTCTAAGCAAGCAGATTCTTCTCTAAAGATCTCACCTGCTCTTCTTTGCTTTTCTCTTCAAATACATCCTCTGACGTAAAGACATCTATGCAAATCTTAGTATAGCATGTTTATACTAAGAAGCAACTGCAAAGGTTTTATGATTACTACAGTGAGGTTAAAACTGAATGTTACCTGTGCTGAGAGATCACACAGAATTCAACTGCAGGACACATTTTTCTGTTGAAATAGTTCATTTTCTCCTCATTCTAGGTCCAGGCAATCAATACACTGTGTATGTACAAGAAAAAGAGTGGAATGAAGTGTTAACTGACTATTCAAGAAAATGATCACCATGGTGCTAATGACATTGTACAGAACATAACCTTTTGAGATGTTGTGGCTAAGACGCTGACTGTAAGGCATCAGGTCAACAGTTTGATACATGAATACTGCAGGATGGAATGAGCTCCCATCTTTGTCCCTGCTCCTGCCAACCTAGCAGTTCAAAAGCAAGAAATTGCAAGTAGATAAATAGGTACCACTTTGGTGGGAAGGTAAACAGCATTCCGTGCACTCCGGTGTCTAGTCATGCCTGCCACATGACCATGGAAACATCTGCAGAAGCAGCGCTGGCTCTTTGGCTATGAAACAGACATGAGCATGGAATCCTAGAGTCTGATACAACTGGCTTTCAAGCAAGGGAGACATTTACCTTTACTAGTTCTAAGTCTGGAACAACTCCCTCAGTGGGTTTTGGAATTTGTTTGCTTGCTTGTATGTTTGTAGCATTTGCTCATCAACTTTCTTTCCATCAGGGTTCCCAAAGTCAAGTCTCCTATTTTCTGGATCTCACAGCCAACAGTTAGATCTTGGTAAACATATTTATTTGGACTAGAACTCCAAGAACCCCCTGCCCAGTACAGATTGTAGCCCTGATTTGCCCATCTGCTTACTGTGGCTGGTGAAGGACTTTTCCAGTCCATCTAATTGGTGGAGACTGAATGTGACACTTTCCTGATGAAAAAGGCAATATGCATGATCCATGAACTATAGTTTCCCTTGGAGCCCAAGAATGACTGAGCACTGCCCTCTCTATCACCACTTTCTTTATATTATTTATATATTACATATCTTTATTATATTTATTTATTTATTTATTATAATTATACCCCATCCCTCTAGGAAAAAGATCATTCCTACTCAGGGCAGCTAACAGCAAAAAACTAACAATAAAAACAGTCACAAAGTTTCAAATTTTCAAATACATACCATATTTTTTGGACCATAAGACACCTGGCCATAAGACGCACCCAGTTTTCAGAGCAGGAAAACAAATACATATATATTTAGTACTGTATTTTGCACCACCAACCAGTGGTGGCGCTGCAGGGGAAATGGGCAGGCAGGCCAATTGCACTGAGGAAGGAAGTGATACTCTAGCCTAGCCTCTTGCTCTCCTTTCAACCAGGAATCATGTTTCCTCCCTCCATTTTGTCCATGTGGAGTAGAGACAAAGGCATTGAAGGTAAGTGAAACCCTTTCTTTTTAAGCACAGGTTTGATTTCCCACTTAAATGCATTGGGAACATACAAACAGAAAACTTTTGAATACAAGAAATTTATTTCCAATGCATTTAAATGGGAAATTGTGATTTTCGCCCTCTAGTGGCCACTTGTTTTTCATATGTTTTTCTTTCCCCTGCTCTGGAACAGCTGAGAGGCGGCAATAGAGGTCTTCGGCCAGCTGCAGCTCTTGTAAAATATCCTTTTACAACAGCCACAGCTGGCCGAAGACCAGCATTTGGACTATAAGATGCACCCTCATCCTCCCCCCACTTTTGGGGGAGAAAAATGTGTCTTATGGTCCAAAAAATACGGGACATCAAAAACAAGAAGCCCTAAAAGCAGAACCTTTTTATGATGGAGAGAAACAGGGAAATATCTCTAACAATCGACAATTGGTAAAACTACCCAAAAGCCTCTTTAAAGAGGAGTGTTTTCAGCTGTTTTTTAAATGAAAGCAGGGATGATACCTGGTGCAGCTCAGCTGGAAGAGAGTTCCACAACATTGGTGCCACCACTGAGAAGGCTCTACTCCTAGTCACAGCCTTCTTAGCTAATATCGGGGTTAGCATATGGAGCTGCTCTGTCAGAGAAGAGCGAGTGATGCGGGTTGCTGTCCTGAGGGGAAGACGTTATCACCCATCTATTGAGATTTCCTACTCTGGGTGATTTATAAATCAATATTTCCCCTCTCCCAAATTGATACAATACAGAGAAACAAATCATAACTATTAACTAAACCTAGATAAAAACAATAAATAATCAGAAAACAACAAGTGATTACAAAAAGCAAACTGACATCAGGATCAGGTCAAAGGTTTTACTTGGGAAATACTGTATATTTCCAAAAAGCTTTTTAAAATAGCTCTGTTTTTAAGGGCTTTTTAAACCTCCAGAGGCAAGCAGCCTGGTATACTTTCTGTAACAGAAAATTCCAGAAGGAGAGATCCACGACCGAGAAGACCCAATCCCTAATTCTTGTCCCCCTGGCCTCTCTTGTAGTGGGCATCTGAAGATACAAGACCAATGAGGACTGGGTGAAATGGGCAGCAGACCTTTGGAAGAGAAGCTCAAATGTTGTTGAATCTGAAGAGAAGTCCGTACTTGTGGACTGGCTCTGCATGAAAGTAAAAATACTGTTATTCCAAAGCTTTTCTTATTTCAGAGTCCTTACACAAACAGGAACTTCTCCTTTTCAGAGTTGGCAATGACTGTAAAGAAAACAGCAGCCAAGGTGGAAAGGGGCCAAGTACTCTCTGCTAAGCCTGTTCAAATCATCAAATTGTTTAATGCCAAGACTTCAGCACAATCCTAGGCATACCTACTCAGAAGTAAGTCACATTGTTTTCCATGGGGCTTAAGTACTTTTCACTTACAAGATTACACACCCTGAGTGTGTCAGATGAGAGCAGTGTCAGAGGTTAGATCTCCTATTGAGGCAAGGCAAAAATAAGCTCCTTTCCTTGTTAAACATTTTTTAGAAGGAACTTTATGGTGGGTCCAACTCTTTGTTGTCCACAAGAGTCTATTTTTCTCACTGCTTACCAGATATCCAGGCTGTAGCCAGACTTTCTTGCCCTCTGCTTTCTGAGGCTTGTAAACAGATATGCTGGTGACTGAAGCTGCAACCTCCTCAATTCTTCTTCCATGTCTAGGTCGGATGTGAAACTGTGAAAATGAAGACACTGTTTGGTGAGTTCATTCTGCAGTTCCTTTTGCATGACCTAGTGTGAGGAAGTTTAGATGGCAACACAAGGTTGCCGTTGGCAGGGTATGCCCAATTGTGGTTCAAGAATACCACAATCTTTGAGTTGGCACTTTCTGTGTACTCCAACCTCCTCAATATAAAGCAGATAGTTTACCACTGAGCAATGGTCCCTGTGATGGAAAACAGACTGTATGCAGATCCCTACTATGTTCTAAATGTTCCGTCTTCATGACAAATGATAGTTGTCAGTTCAAGGGCAATGCACAAAGTAGGGTTGGATCAGTCCTAGAAGCATGTCAACTCTGTATGCTAGCCTGCTCAGCTGAAGGCATATGTTAATCAATCTGTTTCCATCTTTTATTTCCAGAGTAGTGCTGGTGGGTGCCAAAGCACCCAAAGAAATAATCCATAGCATTTGTGATTCTGACCCCATGTCTCTGCTTCATTTCCTCATAATTTTGAACAAGGAGGTACCTGCTGTTGTGACAACTGCAAACTCTCACAGCATTTTTAGATGCCTCTCTCAGAACATTCTATGGTGGTCACAAGATCTCATAAGGCAGTGGTGGCGAACCTATGGCACCTATGTACTGACTTGGGCTTCTGGAAACTGAAGTCCAAGAACATCTGAGGGCCTAAGGTTGAGAAACCCTGGTGTACTAGTTAGGCCTTTGTTCTCATCCAGTATGTCGTTTCTATTATTTATCTTGTGGCAGCATCCAGGACATTTTCTACTGTGTTGATGGACTCTGAAATCCCGGGGACTGTGGAATAGAAGATGAAAGGAAATATATCTACCTTGATGGGTGTTTATATGACTAACTAACCATTTACCTAATACCATTCAGAAACTTAGTCTAGTTTATGGACAAAACATGCAAACAAATATGGCTCCTTGTGATTTTAAGGTAGTACTGATGCAGGGCCGTAGCCAGGATGCTAGATTAGGGGTGTGTGTGTGAATTTTTTTTCGGGAGGGGCAAATTTTTTTCAGGAGGGGCAACAATGTCACACTCACATATATAACATTGGCATCACTGGTGTGGGTTGGGGGTGGGCAGGCTGTTAGCTCAGGAGGGTTTTTGCGCCCCCTCCCCCAGCTATGGCCCTGTACTGATGGGAGGTTATCCTGCATGTGTCAAGTACATCATTACAATACATTGGGGTTCTTCTCCCTGTCCTAGCAGCCCCTGTGAGACTGTCTGAGTTCCTATTTGAACTCCAGAGACCCATTGAGATCACAACAACAGTGTTTATGTGCTATTCTAATGCCGGTTTGAGCAGCCTAAGTGCTTTTTAATGCATAGCATTACCAGTAGTGTGCCTTTTTCTTTCCTTCACGGAATGGCTGTCTAGAGGGATGTAATTCCAGCCTCTTGCATTTGCACACCATTATTTATAAGACATGGAAATGTGCCCACACCAAGCATGGCTAGAGCCACTATCAAGCTGTATTTAGTAGGAATAATTTGGCAAGTGACACAGTCACAGGGCATAATAACCTCTCTTCAACACTGGCATTATATCGGTGGCTGACTAATGCTTTCTTGAAATCTATTGAGAATGTATATTCAATAGCAGCCATCCATCAAGGAATAGAGTCTGAGCTGGCTGTTATCATGTCTCTTTTGCAAGTAGTGGTTGATGTCTCAGAAGACAGAGCTCCTACATATCCCACCCACCTTCCAAAGCCAGTTCTCCTACATCATCCTTAGCTCCACTCACTTAGCTCCATCCCAATTCCTTCTATGGACAACCCTAAACTAGGCTATTTATGGGATCACATCCTGGCCTAGTATGACTCTTACAATCTAATGCAGTGGCTACTAAATCCTGAATTTCTGTTCCTATACCAACATAATTTCCTATTAAAATCCTGCCAAATTGATTTCTCCAACCAGCATCCTCTCAAATTAGCATCTCATTCAGTTCCTCCCAAAATAATCTGTCTCCCAGGAAAAAGACATCCCTCCCCGTTGATATTCAGCCCTGCTAGCTTTACTTTTTACTTCCTTTCCTCCCTTTCCTCCTTTTCCTCCTCCCCCCCTCTTTTTGTGGTGATGAATGAGCTCTTGGGGAACAGGACTGAAAATTCATAATCTAGAAAATTCTCCTAGACAATGCCATAAATTCTGGGCAAGACCTCAAGCCAATCCATGACTCAATCCAAACTACCTTCTCTTTATCAAAGAGTAAGACAAAGCAAAATGTTTACAGGGCAGCTATCATTCAGTCCACAGTCCCATGTGCCTCCATCCTTGACTCATGCTCCCAAAGAAAGCACAAGGGAACCCACCTTGAAAACTCTACTTGTACAAGCATCCTGGCACTAGTGATTGCTCAGCAACCCTTGTCTTGCACCAAGCAGCCATTTCTAAGACCTTGTTCTGTGTCATCAGGCAAAGAAAATTGAAGCCTTCAAAAAGATCAGGAGGCTAAACAAAATCTCAAGTGCAGTCCAGAACCAAGTTTGTGGCTAGGGTTAATATGTTAGCAGAATCTCATTATTGAGACTTCAAGGCCAAAACGTGAGCTAGTAGTTAGATCTTTGTGATGTCACAATAGGAATTTTGAGCAGAACCAGAACTGCTTCTGGGCCAGGTGACCAGGGGAAAGAGCATAGGGATAGATGGCCCTAGAATCTGGGAAAATCCAGATAATGAGGTGATGTGGAAAGTCAGAGTTTGGGGGGGGGGGAGAGGAGAAACTTTTTAAAAATATAATCAGACAGATGTCATATTCACTAGTTCAGTGATCGTGAACCTTTTAGAGACCAAGGGTCCAAACTGCAACTCAAAACCCACTTATTTATTGCAAAGTGCCAACACAGCAACAGAGGAGGAAGGAAATGCTCCCATTAGACTGCTGGGCAGAGTGAACTCTGTGCTGGGAGGAGGGAGGAAGTGCTCCCATTGGGCTCCTGGGTAGAGGGGTGGGGTGAACTCTGTTGCTGGGTGAGGGAGGAAGCGCTCCCATTGGGCTGCTGGGCAGAGGGTTAGGGCAAACTCTGTGCTGGGGTGACTGCATAGGTACCCATAGAGAGGGCTCTGAGTGTCACCTCTGGCACGCGTGCCATAGGTTTTCCACCACTACACTAGCTGCAGAGTTGGTGCTATTCCTGCTAGAGATGAATCACACATGGCATAGAAAAATCAGATTTTCTCCTACATCTGTTCACCCTGAGTTTTGTTTCCATGCTTGATACCTGAATTCCTTAAGACTTCACCAGCTTTTGTTACACATGCAGGAGGAAGATGGATTCTGGAATCCAGATTCAAGCTGTTTTTTTATGGAATTACTAGCATATTTGTGCCCAGCCAGCCAGCCAGTTTTTATTTGTGTTTTTTTTTTATAAGGTTGGTTTGGGTGGGGGTGTTTTGCATTTGTGGTTTGTGACTTTTTTTAAAATCTATTTTATTTGATTTATTTGTCATTTTGATTTATTTCTTATTTTTTTTACTTGTTTTTACTCTTCTGGTCTCTAGGTGGGGTTGTTAGTAAGAGTGGTGTATTGCATATTTTTTTAACTTGTTTTTACTCTTCTGGCCTGTAGCTGGGGCTGTTAGTAACAGTGTTATATTACATTTTTTACTTGTTTTTTCTCTTCTGGCCTCTAGGTGGGGCTGTTTTTTAGATTACTGCAATTTTCTTTCTCTGTCATCACTTTAGTTCTAGAACACATGGAGGGAGGATGTGCTTGGTGAGTTCACTTGATTGTTTGTTCTTTTTATTTTTTGTTTTGCTTTTGTGGTGTTGGGTTAGGGGGTTTAAATAGAGAGTTTCTACTTAAACCCCCCAAAGTGTTTCTTGATGGTTTTTTGTTTGTTTTTTGGGTTTTAGATGTGTTTAATTGCTTTAATTATTTCTGGGTTTTTTATTTCTTCCGTATATTTTGTTTATTTTATGTTATTTTTGTTAGATGATTTAGGCATTTTTTTGTTTTAGATAGGTGTTTCTAGTGTGCTTTCATGGTTTTTTCATTAGACTTTGGTATTATGGGTGTCTTTTGCTGTTTTTGTTGTTTATTTTTTGTTGTTTAATGGTTTTTTTTAATAATTTGTTTATTTATTTGTGCTTCATTAATGTTTGTGATTGTTATTTTGGTTAACTCTTTGGTTTTCTTCTTGTTGTGTTTTTGTGTGTGTGAAGAATGGCCTGTCTGTCGGTTTGCTTTCGATGAAGCGATGGGGAAAAGAAAGAGCTGGCAGTCAGCTCGCTCTTCATCCAGTAAGGTTTGTTAGGTAGGTCGGGTGAAAAGGAGGCAGAGAAGAGCTATCTGCCTCATGATGGTTCTCTCCTCTCTGATTTCTTTTTCTCCTGGCTTACCTAACCGGAGATCAGCAGGCAGCGATCCATAAGGGGTGGTGCTCTTCCTTGCGGATTGCTGGCTGCTGCTTTTCTATTACCTCCACCGCTGTTTCATGCTAGTTCTTGAAACAGTGGTGTCAGTAGTACAAAGGCAGCAGCCAGTCATCTGCCAGGGAGGGTGCTTCCCCTGACGAACTGCTGCCTGCTGCTGGTTTTTTTCCACCCCGGCTCAACTTACCTTGAGGCCGGCGGTGGTCTCGCCGTTTCTTGGGTGGGGTAGCAGGGAGGAGAGGGAGTCCCTCTTCTTCCCATTGCTCCGGGAAAGAAGGCCAGCAGTGGTCTCGCCGTGGTTTTTGTGGGTTTTTTTGTGAGGCCGTGAGGCGCTGCATCTGCCTGTGGCGGACTTGTGCTCCTGTTGTGGGAGGCCAGCATTTTTTTTTCACACACCGGCTTTTTCAGCATTCTGCATGCTCGTGCCCATAAGCCTGATTGGCTGTAGTGCTCACGGCGCGTAGGATGCTGGGACTTGGAGTTTTGTTTGTTTTGTTTGCGTTCATGCAGTGGCTTTTTTTCTGCAGCTCAGTTTCTATTGGGCATTTATTTATTTATTTATTTATTCAATTTATATCCCGCCCACTCAACACAAGGCCGACTCTGGGCGGCTAACAACATAAAAAGTAACCCCAGGGCAACCCAAGGAGTTTACAGATAATATTAATAATCCTAAAAACAGTTAAAACAGTAAAAAAGTTAAGACTACCCACCCCCTAAAAAGCAGGCGCTGCAGGATCAAAAAGGCACCATGGGGAAGAGTTCCTCTACACCAACCACCCCATGGTGGTTACCCTTCCACCCGCACCCCACACTTGACCTGCCAGCCAGGTTTTAAGATCCCTTCTGAAAGGCAGCAACTCCGTCCGAAGACGTAATTCTGTTGGCAGGAGGTTCCAGAGGGCCGGTGCAGACACGGAGAAGGCTCTCCTCCTTGTGCCAGAGAGGCGAGCCCCTCTGGCTGATGGAACAATTAGAGAGCCCCTCCGGTCCGCTCTGGTTGGACGGACAGACGTCCTCAGGGCGATGCGGTCTCTTAGGTAACCTGGCCCAATACCATATAGGGCTTTAAAGGTCAAAACCAGCACCTTGAATTGCACCCGGAGACATACTGGCAACCAGTGCAGCTCCCCGAGCAGTGGCGAAGCATGAGCATAACGCCCACACCCCATCACCACCCGGGCAGCCGCATTTTGGACCAGCTGTAGCCTCCGAATGGTCGTCAAGGGCAGCCCCATGTAGAGCGCATTGCAATAGTCTAGTCTGGAGGTAACCAGAGCATGGGTGACCATGAGCAAGGAGTCCCGGTCCAGAAGTGGGCGCAACTGGCGAATCACCCGAAGTTGGGCGAAAGCCCTCCTGGTCACAGCCGCCACCTGTTCTTCTAGCAGTAGCCGTGAATCCAGGAGGACCCCCAAGTTGCGCACCGGGTCTGTCTGGGGCAAAATAGCCCCATCCAGAACCAACGATGGTAACTCCCGGATTAACGCAGAACCCCTTATCCATAGCCACTCAGTCTTGCTGGGATTCAGTTGTAGCCCGTTAGCCCCCATCCAGATCCCCACAGCTTCCAGGCATCTGGAAAGGACTTTGACGGCATCACTGGGGTCCCCATGGGCCGAGATGTACAACTGAGTGTCATCCGCGTACTGATGGTACCGCACCCCATGGGAACGAATGATCTCACCCAGCGGTTTCATGTAGATGTTAAATAGGAGAGGAGAGAGCACCGAGCCCTGAGGAACCCCCCATTTGAGGGGCCTAGGACTGGACCTCTCACTCTCCAACCACACCGACTGGGACAGACCCTTCAGAAATGAGGAAAACCAGGACCACACAGTACCCTGGATTCCCAAACCTCGGAGCCGTTCCAGAAGGATACCGTGGTCAACGGTATCGAAAGCCGCTGAGAGGTCAAGAAGAGCAAGGACGGATGGATGACCACCGTCCCGCTCCCGCCAGAGATCATCCATCAGTGCGACCAATGCCGTCTCGGTACCATATCCAGGCCTGAATCCTGACTGAAAAGGGTCCAGATAATCCGCTTCATCCAGTACCCCCTGCAGCCGACACGCCACTGCCTTCTCCAACACCTTCCCTAAAAAGGGGAGGTTTGAGACAGGCCTATAGTTAGTTAGGACAGCTGGGTCGAGGGAAGATTTCTTCAGGAGGGGGCGCACCAAAGCATGTTTTAAAGGTGCAGGAAACACCCCCTCCCGCAATGATGCATTGATCACAGCCCCAACCCAGCCACCTGTCACTGCCTTGGAGGTTTTCACCAACCAGGTGGGACAGGGGTCCAAAGGGCAGGCAGTGGCGCGCACAGCTGCAAGGAGCCTGTCCACTTCATCAGGGGCAACTGGATCAAACCGGTCCCAGATGGCATGGCAAGACTGTGCTCCGGCTCCCTCCGGACTCTCCCCATCCACGCCAGGATTAAACCCAGAACGAATCCGATCGATTTTCTCCACTAGATGGTCAGCAAAGTCCTCAGCCGACCCCTGCCAACCAGGCACCGGGGTCCCCCTACCAAGGAGAGACCTGGTAACCCGGAACAGGGTGGCTGGGCGATTATCAGCGGAGGCAATAAGGGTGGTGAAGTATTGTCGCCTCACCACCTCCATCGCCACTAGATAGGCCCTAATAGCGGCCCTAGCTAGTGTCCAATCGGAGTCTCTCTGGGTCTTCACCCAGCGGCGCTCTTGGCGTCTCTTTGCCCGTTTGAGCTCCCGCAGTTCATCTGTGAACCATGGAGATGACCTAGCTCGATGAGCTCTGAGAGGCCGTAGTGGTGCGATTTCATCCAAGGCCGCTGTAGTCATCCTGTTCCACAGGTCGACCAGCGCCTCGGGCGAATCGTGTTGCCGATCCAGAGGGAAATCCCCCAGTTCCCTCTGGAATCCATCAGGATCCATCAGTTGCCTGGGGCGGGCCATTCTAATAGGCCCTGCCACCCTACGGTGCAGCGTCGCACCCAGGAAGTCTAGAGCCACCAAATAGTGATCTGACTATGGCACAGGTGTTATGTCTAATTTCCGTAGTCTCAGATCACTCTGCCACCGCTCCGACAAAAAGATTAAATCTGGTGTGTGGCCACTGCCCCTGGTCGGGCCCTGAATTACCTGAATCAGGTCCATATCTGCCATGGAAGCCATGAACTCCTGAGCCACCTCGGAGCCAGTCCCCAGCGAAGGCAAATTGAAGTCCCCCAGAACCATCAGTCTAGGGAACTCCAATGCCAACGCTGAGATGGCCTCGAGGAGCTCAGGCAGGGAGTCCCTTACCCTGCAAGGGGGCAGGTACAGGAGTAAGACTCCCAACTGACCCTTAGAGCCCAGACACAGAAGCAGGGCCTCACAGCCCAGAATTTGTGGAGCAGTAGCCCTGGTGACTCCCAGTGACTCCCTGGCTATGATGGCAACGCCACCGCCCTTACCCTTATCCCTAGGCTGGTGCCAAATACTGAACCCAGCTGGACACATTTCTGACAGAGGAACCCCATCCTCTGGTCTCAGCCAGGTCTCAGTAATACATGCCAAGTCGGCCCGCTCCCCCATAATGGAATCTTGTATCAGGGGGGCCTTATTACATACCGACCTGGCATTCATCAGCAGCAGCCTAAGGACAGGGTCACCCTGGGTCAGCTGCTCAGGACCTAGAGGTGTAACCGTGGGGCTGGAACGAGGGACAGATACTAAGCATCTGCCCCGCGTTCCCCGGGTGCGGCCCGCCCCTCGGTACCCGCTATATCGCCCCATGCCCATCACAACCTCTATATTGGTCTCCGGAGCCTCCCTGCTTGCCCTGGACAGAATGCTGCCTCTCCTTCCTGGCTGGCCTGGCAATCTCTCCCTCCCTCCCTTCCACCCCAATATAAAACCGCCCCATTCACTCCCCCCACCACCCTCCGCACGGCTCCGGTGGTGATGGAAGTGGTGGGGCATTCTTCCACAACTGTGTTGAACCCTCAACTGCCGGGCGGGGCCCGAAACGCCGGCCGATGGCGAGTCCAGCGAGCCTCTTCGCCCCCGCCGGGGCCGAGCACAGCGGCGGTGATGTTTCGTCCGGCAGGCCCCCTCGCCTTTTGAGTCCTGGCGAGGGGCGGGGGGCGGGGCCCGAAACGCCGGCCGATGGTGAGGCCAGCGAGCCTCTTCGCACCCGCCGGGGCCAAACACAGCGGCGGTCCTTGGCATTGGCCCCGCTTTTGAGGCTGCCTGCCGAAACTCCCTCCAGCTGTACCTGTTCATCTCCCGCCGGTCTGGCCGGGAGGGAAAGAGAGCGCCCGGTGTCCTTGGCGTCGGCAGCGTCGGCCCCACTTTTGAGGTTGCCTGTCGAAACTCCTTCCAGCTGTGCCTGTTCATCTCCCGCCGGTCTGGCCGGGAGGGAAAGAGAGCGCCCGGTGTCCTTGGCTTTGGCAGCGTCGGCCCCACTTTTGAGGCTGCCTGCCGAAACTCCCTCCAGCTGTGCCTGTTCATCTCCTGCCGGTCTGGCCGGGAGGGAAAGAGAGCGCCCGGTGTCCTTGGCGTCGGCAGCGTCGGCCCCACTTTTGAGGTTGCCTGTCGAAACTCCTTCCAGCTGTGCCTGTTCATCTCCCGCCGGTCTGGCCGGGAGGGAAAGAGAGCGCCCGGTGTCCTTGGCGTCGGCAGCGTCGGCCTCACTTTTGAGGCTGCCTGCCGAAACTCCCTCCAGCTGTGCCTGTTCATCTCCCGCCAGTCTGGCCGGGAGGGAAAGAGAGCGCCCGGTGTCCTTGGCGTCGGCAGCGTCGGCCCCACTTTTGAGGTTGCCTGTCGAAACTCCTTCCAGCTGTGCCTGTTCATCTCCCGCCGGTCTGGCCGGGAGGGAAAGAGAGCGCCCGGTGTCCTTGGCTTTGGCAGCGTCGGCCCCACTTTTGAGGCTGCCTGCCGAAACTCCCTCCAGCTGTGCCTGTTCATCTCCCGCCGGTCTGGCCGGGAGGGAAAGAGAGCGCCCGGTGTCCTGCCGCGTTTCCCAATGTTCTCTTTGCTCGCGCCTGTCAGCCTGATTGGCTGATTGGCTGGGGTGCGGTGCGGCACAGAGGACGTTGGGAATTGAAGTTGTTTCCCTTTGTTTGCGTTCGTGGGGCTGTTGGCCCACTGCCAACTTTTGGGACCTTGCGGCGCTCTGCAGTCCGGGTTAAGGCGAGTGCAGGCGGTTCAGTACAGGATACTATGGACAGGTGCAGGAGCGTATGCTGGAGTACAACGGTTAACACCCCTCTTTATAGGTATAGATACTCCCTTTGAAATATTAGGTTCACAACTTGTGTTTCGAAATGCAGGTTAATATTTGAATACCAAGCAGTGGAGGTCACCAGTGTATTTGCTCACTTTTCGCTACTCTGTACATCAGTTGTATGCATTTGCTGAGGAATTCAGAGCTGACAATGGCAATGCATGTTTGCCGCTAACAATGTCTGTAACCAACTAAACATAGGGCCACATTTTGAAGGGGCTGCGTAAGTACCAATTGGTCTAGAACTGGGGTCAGCATACTTGGTTGTCCAAATGTTCTTGGACTTCAATTCCCAGAAGCCCTGATCAGCAGGTGTTCTCACTTGGGCTTCTGGGAATTGAAGTCCAAGAACACCTGGAGAGCAATGTTTCCTGACTCCTGGTCAAGAACACTTCAACAAAAACATCTGTCGCCATGTACCCCTGGGATCATGTTACACTTATCCTGCATTGTCTATACTGGTCATTCATTTGCTTCCAAGCAGAATCCAAGGGTTTGGTGACAGCTTTGAAAGTCTTAAATGGTTCATGTCCAGGATACCTGAGAGATCACATCTCCCATAACAACCTGCCCATTGCATGATGAGGACTTTCTCTTGTCTCATCAAGGCTACATCTTGTCACAGTGAGAAGTAACCAGTGGCTAGATCAATACTGTTGAATCCATTGCCTTGAGAAATGCAGACTATTTCCCTCTCCCTGGATGTCTTTAGGTCTGCGATTCTCAACATTTTTAGGTAGTGGGCCTGACCACACCTCCTGAGCAGCTGATCAGGCCGGTCATATGGTTCTTCTCACCAGGAAGTGGAAGTAAAACATGTGCCAAGCATGCACAGAACATTCTGCACATGTGCAGAATGTGTTTTATTTCTGCTTCCGTGAGTGTCGAGAGTGTCAGGGGCTGGATGAATTGGCATCAGGGGCCGGGTCTGGCCCATTGTAGGTTGCAAATGCCTGCTTTAGGCAACTGGGGAAGATGTTCATGTAGCCAGGTTTTACCTGCTACTTTATTTATTTAAATAAATAACCTACTGACTGTTTGTTTTCTTTAAAGATTGTTTTGTCTATTTTCTCTGTTGTTTTTTTATAATGACTGTGTTTTTATTTTATTATATACAGACATTTCTGTGTGTCCTTCTGGTGTTTTTTTTGTATTCCTCTACTGAATATGTGTTGTGGGTGTGTGTATGAACCTTGATGGAGGAGAGATAGGAGTGGAAACTAACTGACTCATAAATGTGTTAAGGATTGGCCCTTTGATATAATTTAATGTGTTGCTTTTTCTGAAGTCCCATTCAGGTACTGTTCATGTGTGAATTGGAAATTTGAAGCTGTAAAGGACAGCTTGGGTTGTGTAGATACCAGTCCTGCTCCATGAGGTTCCCCTTGAATTGTATGAAGAGGATATTGCACTTTGTGACAACCTGCTGCTGGGTGACATCTGGCAGCATTTGTTTTTACCCCAGCAAGACAAGGGGTCTCTATTACACCTCTTATGCCCCAATAACACTTATGCTTCTTGTTATAGGAGGAACACATCTCATGCTTGTTTCAGAAAAGTTTGGCTATTCCCAACACTTTCTACTGGTGTAGACATAACGGTGTTGTAGCGCCATCTTGTGGTTCCAACAAAGAGGGGCATTTGACAGTAATTCGAGTTGGGCAGCAAAGCAAACAATCCTAAGGACTACACCTGGAATAGAAGGCATCCTTTGGCTTTTATGTCCTAAAATATGGAGCAGCAGCTGCCTTGGGCAGGACAAGCTTCAGTGGTGATGAGAAATGAAACACGAAAGGAAGAAATTTGCTGGTGCCCAGTTGACAAAATATTAACTATGCTGAAATTTGTAAAGTTTTGCAAAAGCAGTTTCAAGAACCAGGTGATACCTGACAGCATGTCAGACTGGTCAACATGTTTTGCTTTGGTCTTTGTTCTGTTCTCAATTTCTAAAAGGAAAAGATGGATGTATATTCCAATAAAATGAATCAATGTTTCCACTGTTGACTACTCCATCCTGGTGTCCTCCATATAGTTTCTGGTGTCTGTTTTCTACAATGGCTATCATAGAATAGTTGCAAAGAAGTCAATGCCGCATTCAGTCCCTCAGTGCTTTTCAGCTGTAGTCATTTATTCAGAAGTAGCTCAGACATGAATGAGAGAGTGTCATTTTGTCTGGGCTGAGCTCTGAAAATAAGTTCCCCCTGCACCACAATATGGTTGGAACAGTATTTCACTGCACATATCTCTGAATTTTGGGCCAGAATCCCTTTAATCCATGACTGGATCCATACCTTGGCATCTGTTAAGGCGACAAGACAAGCCTTAATCCCCCTCACTTCTCTATGTTCATTTACTAATAGTTCTATTCCATAAGGCTTCATATGTGTATGAGAGCTCAACCAAGGCGCTCTGGTGATGCAGTGGTTAAACTACTGCAACCAAAAGATTGAGAGTTCATTCCTGACCAGGGCTCAAGGTTGACTCAGCCTTCCATACTTCCGAGGAGAGTAAAATGAGTACCCATCATGTTGGGAAAAATGCTAATTAACTTGTGAACCGCCCAGAGACATAGAGTGCACTAAGTGCTATGGGGCAGTATATAAATGTGATTGCTGTGCTTTGCTATGCTCGGTTTCAGGAGAAAGTAATTTCCAAAGGTCCAAGTACTATGCAGGTCCATCCCTGTACAACATGGCCTAAAAATTTCCTTTTCCTGGAAAACGCCCCTTGTACCTTTTAGAAGATGACACAATTTTTCTTTTCTAAAAACTGAGTACTGAGGCCCTCTCAAAACATGACATAACAGAACCCAGATCTTTTAGATGAGGCACCTATTTTTTTAGAAAAAGAAAACAATTTTTTTTTTGAATGGAAGTGTTGAAGCCTCAGTGATGCTTAAGGTGGCATTTTGGACCCAGGAGGAGACATAGGCTTCTTATCAATCAATCAATCAATCAATCAATCAATCAATCAATCAATCAATTTTTATTATGGTCCAAGACCAGCATAGAACAGCAGAGGGAACAGAAGTTAAAATGGGGGTTCTATAATATGTCAGAGACAAAAGTTAAAATGAGGGTGCTTAAAAAGTAGCATTTCTGCTCAGAGTTAAGGAGGAGTAAAATTACTACATAGATCACTAGTGTTACATTATTACTAATCCTATTCTGTGGTGCAAGTATATTATTTGGTTGAAGGTCCTGCCAGGATTGTCCTTCTGACCTTACATGCTGCAGCACAGAATCTGGCAGTGTTGTGTGTGAAGCCTCATCGGCTGCAACTCATCAAAATGGTTTTTCTAGGCTGCTTATCAGCCGCATGTTGGGAACCCTTGCTATAGAGCAGTGGTGGTGAACCTATGGCACACATGCCAGGGGGCACTCAGAGCCCTCTCAGTGGGCATGCGTGCCATTGTCCCAGCACAGAGTTCACCCCATCCTTTTGCACAGCAGCCCAATGGGAGCGCTTCCTCCCTCCCCCAGCACAGAGTTCACCCCCACCCCTCTGCACAGCAGTCCATTGGGAGTGCTTCCTTCTTCCCCCTAGCACAGAGTTCACCCCATCCCCTCTGTTTGGGCACTCAGTCTCAAAAAGGTTAGCCATCACTGCTATAGAGCATGCAAAGTCATCAAGGAAACTAAGAAATCTATGCATGGTTGATGTGAATTTATCTGAACACTGAATAAACCCAGACAATTCCCATTTTTAACTATCGTTCTTGAAGATGAACAAATGTGCACTGTATGAAAATTCTGAGAATTCCAGGATATGGTACTGTTGAAACATGGCCCTTATCCAAAGAAATGCCCTTCTGAGCAAAGTCAAGAGTATTCCACAAAAACATCCAAAATTTGAAAGGACTAAATGAATTCAAATTCAATGAAATAATAAAATAAAATCTCCACTTTTTGGATTGTGGGATATTTCCTGAACCCAGCAATTTATACACTCTGTTGCTTCCATCCCAAAGAGCAAATGTTTTCTCCAAGTGAGGTCCAGCTACTGATAGAGATTTTCCTCACTCCTGCTTTGCTGTGACATGGTTCATCACGAAATGTTTCACTACCATAGACAGGTTGCACTTATGTGTTGCCAAGTCGCTTCTCACTTATGAATTAATGACTTTCAAAAACAGTCCTGCTCAGTCTTGCGAATGAAACAATGTCGCCTCTGGTACTGAGTCAGTTAATCTCATGTTACATCTTTTTCTATGCCTTTCATCTCTTGTCAACATTATTGACTTTTACACTGACTCTTTTCAAGATGTGCCTGAAGTATGATAGCCTCACTTGAGTCATTTAGGCTTCTAGGGAGGGTTCAGGCTTGACTGGATCTAGGATCCACTTATTTCTATTGCTAACAGTCTATGGCAGCCACAAAGCTTTCCTTCAACACTACATTTTGAGCATTTTTTTTGTCAGCTTCTCTCACCACCCACTTTCCAGCTTTCACGTCTACACACTGTAGTCAGGAATATCATCATTTATATGATCTTGGCTCTGATTTAATTAATAAACATACACAATCTAATAAAATTAATATAAGTAAGCAGCAGCATGGGAACTGTAGAGATTCATAACATGGAAAAACAAAACAGAAAAACCAATGAGTAGCTTTCCATAAGTCTCTCTGAACAGCTCAGTTTAAAGGTCTGGGTGGAGAGAGCCATAAGTACCATCTGAGGAAGAATTCAATTCCTTGAAGTCCTCCCTCCAGTCAGGACTTCAAGGCCATTGAGGTGGCAGGACTTTGTGGGGGAGGCTCCCACAGCGCTTGGATGCCAAGACCACCGCTGATGTCCCTGGGCCCCGCCTATGGGCAGGACATTAAAGGCCATTGAGGCAGTAGGATTTTCACTGCCCCCTCTTTTCATTTGGACTTGTTGTGGACAGGAGTGAGTGATATGTGTACTACGGAGTTGTTACTGTTTTCTATCGTATTTCGTATTTGTTTTCTGCTATATTGTATTTTTGTTTTGCCATATTGTATTTTTTAATATTGTAATAATAATAATGATGATGATTATGTTGATGATTATGATAATGATAATGATGATGGTGCTACAGCTGACAAGGCCTTGTTTCTAGTTGTCACCTTCCTGGCCTCCTTCAATGTGAGCTATTGAAGCAACGTGGTCAAAGAGAATTGAGTAGAATGGTCAGTAGGATTTTGGAAGAGGCATGCCAACGAGTAACACGGTACCAAATCGTTCAAGGCTTTGTACAGTATATCGAATCTCACATGGAAGAAAACAGGGAGTCAGTGTAGATCAACCTGGATTTTATTTATTTATTTATTTATTAGTCAAATTTGTATATGCCGCCCGCTCAGGCAAACCCGACTCAGGGCGGCATCACAACAATACACAAAATACATAAAAACATTATAAAAACCCCAACCCACCCCCTTTAAAAACCCCTATATCCCACCCATGGGATGATATGTTCAAATTTACTTTACCTAGACACTAACCTGGATGCCATATTCTGGACCTGCTGAAGCGGCTTACCATCTTCAAGGTATACCCCATGTAGACAGCATTATGGTAGTCATTTTTTGACACCACCATTGCATGGACCAAGATTGTTAGGGATCACCCATCCAGAAAAAGTAACAGGTAGGCAATACGCCTGAGATGGTAAAAGGCATAATGGACCACAGCAGCTACTGCTATTCCATTGTAAGTACCAGATCCCAAAGAACACTCAAATTATTCATTTGTTCTTTAAGTGTGAGGGTGAACTCTAATTTAGGTATAATCCCACCCATTCTGTCTGGAGAGCCACTTAACAAAAAGACCTCTGATTTATCAGGATTCAATTTTACGTTGTTCACCAATCCAGTACCAAGGCCAGGTATAGCTCAAGATATCACATCACACCCACTGCAGATGTGGAAAAGAAGAGGTAAAGCTGAGTGTGATGAGCATCTTGATGACAGCAGACCTCGAATTTCTAGATGACCTCCATCCACAGCCTCATCTAGATGTCAAACATCATTGGGGAGATGATTGATCCTTTTGGGACCCTTCACCAGACATTCATGGGGCAGATGCAACATCCTCAAGCTGAACTCTCTGGGCATCACCATTAAGAAAGGACCAGAACCAATGTAAATTGAGCTACCCCAAATCCCCAGTCCTGACAGTCGGTCTGGTAGGATTCTGTGGTTGATGATAGTTAATCCCACTGAGAGATCACTGAGACAATCCCGGCTGCAATGAAATCAGGCATTTGGCTTCATCCAGGAATGCTTGTAGCTGATCAACCACAACCAAATTTTCTGGGTGTTTTTTTTTTTTTGTGTTTCCCCATTCATGTTTTCTGGCACTAGTCCACAAGTCCTAAGAACCCATAAAAAGCAGAGGAAATACAACAGAAAATCCATATATTCTAAAAGCAGGGAACTGTGCATGAAAAAGAAAAATATCACCAGAACAAGAGAAAAATGCCCCAAACTGTGCCCAGCCAACCACTCACATGTCACACAGTCCTGTCACACAATGGAATAGTCACAAAGTCAACCCCCAGTCCACACCACCCACAGAAGCAGGCAAAATAGCCCCTCTCAAACAACTTTGAAAGGATAAATACATAGTAAATTAACGAAATAACAAATTTCTTTTTAAAAAGCAATCAAACATGGCAAACATTCTCCATCACACACACACACACACACACACACACACACACACACACACACACACACACACACACACACACACACACACACACACACACACACAGGGAAATAAGAAGAACAAAAACAACAAGCTCCACTTTTCCCCAAAACTGAAAAACAAGCAAACAATTTTTTGTGTCTTACACGGAAGACAAAGAAGGAGTCGCAATAAGGACTAACACAGGTTTATTGGTTGATGATCAGAACGAACATGTGGTAATGGCGGAGGTACATCACATTATATACGGTAACGAAACACATTTGAATCTGGTTGCACGGTGGCTCATTGGTTGCCACCGTTGGGGGCGTCGACTAGAGTCACGCCCCCCTCTTCTGTAGTTCTTCATGCGGAGAAGTTCCCGCGGCTGTCCGTGATTTGGGGATTGAGCCATGTGAGTATGAACGCTCGCATCCGCCCTCAGTGGGCGGTCCGCTCGCGTTCTTTTAGCAGCTGTGATACATTGTGATATGGGGCTGGTTACATTCATTTACTAAAAGCAACAGTGTCCTTGCATACACAACATCCCTCCCCCCTAGGATGGGACGAAGTCCCTTAACCATTGTGGCTTCCCGCACGTGCGCCTGGGGCGCGTGTCAGCTTGCCCTAACACAGGGGAGCCCGTGGTTCCTGGTCCCGCGCGGTCTTGTCCTGCAATGTAAGGTGGGGACTCGTTAGTGGTTCTGTAATGAGGTTGCGTTGACCTTGCCTGTGGGGACGGGAATGGAATGAACAGTTGGGAAGTGAACCCTTGCCTACTGCCAGTAGAGCCCGGGGACCCCCCTAGCACGAAACTCGGAACTGACGATGAGACTCTCGTGGACCCGCTATCTCCCGCTGCCTGATCGGGGGTTTGGGGATTTGAGGCTGGCGAGATTTCGCTGGTCGCCTGTCTTTGTGGCGTTTGCCTTTTGCGGGCCGGGACTATGGTGTACTCCAGCATGCCCGAGCTTTGGGGACGTGATGTACCAGGGGCTGAACTGAAACCCCTCTTCTCGCTAGGACGGGTGGGGGACCACTCCGCTAACTCCCCCTGGTACGGGAAATTATAATCATCTTCATCTGCGGGGACAAACTCATTCCTCTCTTTCAAAGTGTTCTCGGACGCCTCCGTGTCTCCCCCTTGGGTAATGCGGGTGGGGGAGGACCCTAACGCTGATTCCCCCTCACTAGTGACTCGCCTTCGGAGCTGGTCGGCGTGCCGTCTCCATGTTAGCCCTGAGTTCGTCTCGACCCTGTAGGAGACTGGCCCCGTTTGTTCGATGATTGTCCCCGGCACCCACGCTGGCCCCGAGGCCGCGTAGTTCCTGCAATGAACCGGGTCCCCTGTGGAAAAGTTCTTGGAGCTCCCCCCCCCTAAATTTATGTTTCTCCCCTCATCCTCCACCCTGGACGGATCCATCCGGTCAAACAGCGTTGCCGGGCGCCTCTTCATAAGCAGCTCGGCCGGGGAGAACCCTGAAGCTAGGGGGGTGGTCCTGTAGGTGATTAGGAACTGGCACAGGTGTAGGTTCAGGTCGCCGGGACCCATGCGCCGCAGTGCGTCTTTCGTAGTGCGCACTTGGCGCTCTACCTGACCGTTTGTGGCGGGGTGGAATGGGGCAGCAGTGATGTGTCTGATTGCGTTCCTCTCCATGAAGGTTTGGAACTCGGTCGACGTGAAGCAACTTGCGTTGTCGCTCACGAGGACGTCTGGCAGGCCGAAGCAAGCAAAGAGTTTGCGCAACTGCTTTATGGTTGTCGCGGAGGAGGTGCTGCTCACGGGGATTACCTCCAACCACTTGGAGTATGAGTCGACAACCAGTAGGAACGTGGCCCCGCGGAAGGGCCCCGCGAAGTCGACATGGATGCGAGACCACGGCCCGCGGGCTGTGTCCCACTCTCTATGGGGTAATCGGGACTCCTCGGGCCGGGAGCTCTGGCAGCTCTCGCACGTGCCCACTAGACGCTCTATGTCAGCGTCTATCTGTGGCCACCAAAAGAAACTTCTGGCTAGGGCTTTGGACCGCACGATCCCCGGGTGACTGGTGTGTAGTAACTTCAGTACCCTTGCCCTTAATTTCTCTGGGATAATCACCCGCTGGCCCCAGAGTAGACAGCCCCTTTCCAGGGAAAGTTCCACCCTGCGCCTACAGAACGGTTTGAATGGTTCCTCTGGGGGAGTAGTGGGCCACCCCTTTTTCACCCATGAGCTAACCTGGGCTAGGATCTTGTCGGCCGCCGTTGCTTTGGCGAGGTCGGCCGGGACAATGGGGGGTGAGTCGAGGGACTCGATTAACATGACCTGGTGGTCCTGCTCTACCTCGCATGCGGAATCCCCCAAATTAGGGAGGGGGGATCGGGACAGGGCGTCTGCATGGGAGATCTCCTTCCCTGGGCGGTAGACTAACTCGTATTGGTAGGCGTTGAGGAATATGGCCCAACGCAACATCCTGGGGGAGAGAATTTGGGGGGTAGGTTTGCCGGTAGTGAAGATCCCCAGAAGCGGCTTGTGATCAGTCACTACCGTAAACTCGCGGCCGTATAGAAAATCATGAAACTTTTTGGTCCCTGCAATTATGGCCAGTGCCTCCCTGTCTGTCTGCGCGTAATTGCGCTCAGCCTTTGAAAGGGACCTGGAGTAGTAAGCCACCGGGGCCTCCCGCCCGCTCTCTAACACGTGGCACAGGACCGCCCCCACCCCCACCGGGGATGCATCACATACCAGAACCACTGGCTTCCTAGGGTCAAAATGTGTCAGGACCGCGTCTGAGGAGAGGAGTGATTTTAGTTCTCGGAAGGCTCTCTCTTGTTTGTCCCCCCACCGCCAAACCGCGTCCTTTTTTAACAAGGCGTGCAGTGGCTCCGCAACCGATGCCTTCCTAGGCAGGAACGAGTGATAGAAGTTAAGGAGCCCCAGGAACGACTGCAACTCCGGTTTTCCGGTGGGGCGAGGGGCATTCTGTACGGCTGCAACCTTGGACTCTGAGGGCCTGATCCCCTCTGGGGTTACTTTGAAACCTAGAAACTCAACCTCCCTCGCAAAAAACACACACTTGTCCTTCCTTAGTCGAAGCCCCGCTTTCTCGAAAACTGAGAGGACCCCATCTAGTCTTTTAGCTAGTTCTACCTCGCTCCCCGCTGTTATCAGCACATCGTCGAAGTATGGTAGAACTCCTGGAAACCCCTTTAAAAGGCGTTCCACGAGGGATTGGAAGATCCCGGGGGCCGAGTTCACGCCGAACTGAAGGCGCGTCACCTTAAATGCCCCCTTATGCGTTACTATGGTCTGCGCCGCGGCGGCGGCTGGGGTCACTGAAAGTTGCTGATAGGCCTGGGCTAGGTCTAACTTGGCGAAACACCTCCCCCCATGGAGTGTGGCCAGCAGGTGGCTGACCACGGGCACTGGGTATGCATTCGGCCTAATGGCCTTGTTGATCGTACATTTATAGTCCGCACAAATCCTGACCTCCCCGTTTGATTTAAGGGCCGTAACAATCGGCGTCTCCCACTCTGCCGAATCAACTGGAACCAAAATCCCCTGCCCCACCAATTTGTCCAGTTCCGCCTCGATCTTGTCCTTGAGTGCGAAGGGCACCCTCCTCGGCTTAAGGCGGATGGGCCGGATTTCTGGGTCCAACTCGAATGAAACTGGGGGCCCCCTGTAAGTCCCGAGCCCTTTTTTAAAAACGTCCGGGTGCGCATTGCAAACGTCCTGCATTGGGTCAGTCTCTATGGCATGGATGCCGGACAGTTCTATTCCCAGGGGAGCAAACCACTGCGTCCCTAGGAGGCAACACTTCCCCCCCTTGAGGACCACTAGGGGCAGCCTTTCGGAGAAATTCTTGAACTTCACCTTGAATTTCCCCACCCCCAACACTGGGATCCCGTTTCCCTGTACGTCCCGCAGATGGGACCGCATGGCCCGCAACTTGGGCCGCGCCTCTGGGGGGATGCGCATGTACTCCCTCTGGGACAGTATGGAGTATGACGACCCTGAGTCTATCTCCATTTTCACGGGGCGCCCCTGCAACTGTACCTCCACGTAGAATCGCCGGTGCTCCAGGGCCACGCGGTGTACGCCGTCCTCGCCGCGAATGGTGGACACCTTCCTGGGACCGGCCGCCTTCCGCTGGTGGTGCTGGGGATAGCTGGAACTGCCTTTGCTCTCGGGTCGCCCGCGCCTGCAAACTCGGGCGATGTGCCCCTTTCGACCGCAATTGTGGCACTCGGCCTTGCGGAAGGGACACCTCGTGCGGTCGTGGGCCGCGCCACAGCCGTCGCAGCGGCGGTCCTGCCGCTCTCGGTCTTGCCGCCGCTCCCCGCGCTTCCTTACTCTCTGGACGCCGTCGTCCTCGCTGGTGTAGGAGTCCGCCGTTATGGACGAGTCGTCGGAGGTCTCTGGAGTGCCGGCGGGCGACCTAGGTGCCCGCCAGGCTGCCTTTGCTGGAGTCCGCCGTGCCGCTTGAACGGGGGACTTGGCCCGCTCGGACGCTGTGCTGCGGGCCTTGAACACCTTGACCCCGCTCCTGGCCGCCTCGGCCGCTTGTGCCTCTCGCAACACCTCATTGAACGAGAGGTGCTCGTCGCGGGTCATGAGCTTCCTTTGTAGCTCTTCGTCCCGCAGGCCGCACAGCAGACGGTCTCGCAGAGCCTGGTTCAGGTCGTCCCACTTGCAGTGCACGGCCGCCAGTCGGAGGGCCGCTGCGTAGTCGGACACGGACTCGCCTGAACGCTGGTCCCGCCGGTGGAACGCGACCCGGGCCGGAAAAATCGACACGGGCGGCTGGAAATGTGCCCTCAGCAGCTCCAGGAGTTGGTCGATAGGCACTGCTTCAACCTTCTTTGGCGCCACCAAGTTCATGAGAATGCGCAGCGTGGCCGGTCCCACCTGGGCCAGGAAATGGGAGCGTATCAACGCGTCGTCGTCGACGCCGGCTGCTTCCATCGCGTGCCGAAACTGGCACTCGTAGAGCTCCCACTGGTCAGGCTCGCTGACGTCGAAATGGTACGTCTTGACTCTGGGATTCGCCATTATCCCACCTTCGTCGCCAATTTTGTGTCTTACACGGAAGACAAAGAAGGAGTCGCAATAAGGACTAACACAGGTTTATTGGTTGATGATCAGAACGAACATGTGGTAATGGCGGAGGTACATCACATTATATACGGTAACGAAACACATTTGAATCTGGTTGCACGGTGGCTCATTGGTTGCCACCGTTGGGGGCGTCGACTAGAGTCACGCCCCCCTCTTCTGTAGTTCTTCATGCGGAGAAGTTCCCGCGGCTGTCCGTGATTTGGGGATTGAGCCATGTGAGTATGAACGCTCGCATCCGCCCTCAGTGGGCGGTCCGCTCGCGTTCTTTTAGCAGCTGTGATACATTGTGATATGGGGCTGGTTACATTCATTTACTAAAAGCAACAGTGTCCTTGCATACACAACACAATTACAGGCGAAAAAGATACAAACCACAAAAAAAAATCAAGAAAATGGGGAAATATCTCTTTCCCTTACACCCTGCTCTTTCAATAATTCAAAGAAATTAGGGAGATCCCCCCAAGATCAAGAAAATAATCCAAGAGAGAGAGTGGAGGTGGAATTCAAGGTGCAGATTCAGAGATAGGCAAGCAGGAAAAACAATCCAAGATGGAGGGCACAAGATCTACCATATCCACAAGGAAGAACTGAAGCAAAGAAGGAGGACTCATCATGAAGTTCCAACCAATCTTGGCCTTTTTGCAGATTTATGTGCCCCCCCCCCCCCCCAGAATGGAATTCTCAGTGGGGAACCCCCCACCCCCCAAAACACACACACACAAAGGAAGTGAAGTAGGATATGCAAAAGGAGAATTCTCTTAGACTGCATCTAATTCAGGAACAAATACTGAAGATGAAGTTAAAGTACATTGGACATCAAATGAGGAAAGAGGACTCACTTGAGAAAGCCTTGATGCTGGGAAAGGTAGAGGGCAAAAGAAGAAGGGGGCGGCAGAGAATGAGATGTCTAGGTGGCATTGTTGATGTAATGGGCACAAAGCTGGGCGGGTTGAGGAGGATGGTGGAGGATAGGGGTGCTTGGCATGCAGTTGTCCATGGGTTCGCGAAGGGTTGGAATCGACTATGTGACTGAACAACAACAACAATGTAGGAACCAGTGTATTTTAGTGGCTGGATTAAACCCCATGAAACTCACTGGGTGAATTTGGTCCAGCTGATTTATCTCTCAGGACCAAGCCACATATGCCACCTTGAGCTCATCCCAAAGAGGAAGTGAGGATCTAGTTATGGTAGTGGGCCCTCTGCTGGTCTCGCACCATTGGAAAATGTTTAGACATGCCACCCTTAGTGATGGCCTTGGAAACAGGCAAGTCCTGGTGCAGGAGAATGAATAGTTCCAATCGGAAATGAAGGACAGTAACATTGATAAAAGAGAAGGTCAAGAGCTCTGTGCAAGATATTCCAAGGACCTCTTCATGATTGCCTATTATTCTTAAGCAGCATACTTATTTAAAAGGGACAACAACTTCAAAAGATCTAAAGCTAATCAACAAATGTGACGGCTCCAAGAAAGAGATTAGTAGTACTGGTCAGACTATAAAAATTGACCTTCCATTTTGAGGCATATGCCTTCCATTCATGTTCTTTAGTTTTTACTTTAATAAAGAGAAATACTCTCCCATATGTAGCTGCTTGTGTATGTGCTTGCCATCTTCATGGGTTACTTCTTCAGCTTGGTGAAGCAGCCTGTTGCATACCTGTTCCTATGATTAGAGTTAGGAGGCTGCACTGACAGCATATTTTTGCATATAATGAAAAGGCAGTACATTTTAAATTACTGTATATATTATAATTTTTTGAGGTTGTGTTTTCACTGAGCTGGTGTGGTGCACTGGATAGAGTGTTGGACCAAGAAACAGAAGACCTGGTGTCAAATCATGCTAGGCTTTGGAAACTCCATACGGGAGGCAAAGGTAAACCAGTCATTTTACATCAAACATACCTGAAAACCATGTTGGGGTCACCATAAGTTACCAGGCAGCATGTAACAATTTCCACTGTTATATCTGGTTGGAAATGCTTGTGGGATTTCCTGTCTTGTGTGTTAGAATAACTTACCTGGCTTTGGTATTAATCAGGCATATTTGAGTGGGAGGCACAACTTGCTTTGCTGTTTCAGAGGCTATGACAACTCTTTGGGGCAGTTGTGGCTTATTGTCTATGAAAGTCACTGGTCTTGTAAGCACAACAAATGGGCTTCATATTTTTAAATGGGATTACTATTTTGTAGGGACTCAGGTACAGCACAACCAGAAAAGCGTCCTATGGAGGAAACAAGAATGGCATCCTATGGAGAATCCAGATGGAGTTCTCTCTGATGTATCTATGCCAAACAGTAAGCTAGTTTGAGATCACTTTGATGGCATGGCTCAGTCCTATGAAATCCTCCATTCTGTTTAAAAAAGCTTTAGCAGGACCTTTGAGCATTCTTTATTAATCTATTGTGCCCACTCCTGGACCGGGAGGCCCTGCTCATGGTCACCCATGCCCTGGTCACCCCCCATTTGGACTATTGTAATGTGCTCTGCCCTTGATGATCATCCGGAGACTGCAGTTGGTCCAGAATGCGGCAGCCCGCACGGTGGTGGGGTGTAGTCATTTTGCCCGCACCTCGCCACTGCTGCGGGAGCTGCACTGGCTGCCTATATGTCTGGTTGTCACCTTTAAAGCCCTTCATGGTAGCAGACCAAGATACCTCAGGGACCGTATCATCCCTAGGACATTGATCCATCCCACGAGAGCAAACCAAGAAGGCACCCTTCAGGTGTCATCTGTTGGGGAGGCTTGCCTCTCCAGCACAAGGAAAAGGGCCTTCTCGGTTGTAGCCCCCACACTATGGAACCTCCTCCCAGTAGAACTGTGCCTCCAGGCCCAGTTGCTACCATTTAGGAAAGAATTGAAGACGTGGTTGGAAAAATGGGTCTGGGGGCCGGGATTGTCAACAAGCTCTCCTTTTTGGCTTGTCTGAGGCTTCCCCCACCTGTAATTAAATTTTTAAAAGGTTTTTGTAGATGTTATATTTGTTTTTAGATAATAGATGGCACGGGGGGGGGGTATTGTTATGTTTTTAAGGTTTTTTAAAATTGTTTTACCTGTATATTGGTTTTAACCAGTACACTGCCCAGAGTCCTTTGTATAGGGTGGTATATAAATCTATTAAATTAAATAAAATTAATTTTTTTTCCCAAACAGCAGCAGAGATTTCCAAGTACCTCATCAAAATGCAAATCTCAGGTTTGTGTAGGATAGAGCCATAGCAGTTAAGATAGTTTCAAACTGCTATAGTGCTAAACTGTAGATGCATTTGAAGATCTACCCTTTGATCCACCTTGTTCAACATTTCAATGCAATATCAATGGTGTTGCAGCATTACCTCAGTTGCATTGAACTGAATGACAATACACTAAGTTTAAATAAGACTGCTGTTTTATTGAGAAAATGGGGCACAGGGCTAAATCATGGTATGATATTGTGTGCACATCTGCAGGTACAAAGAAGAAAGTGAACAGTCGGTGTCCTTGCTCCCCTTTACCACCTAGCTTGCACACCAATTAAAAGGTGTCACTGAAGGGGTTTTGTGAAATGAGTCATGTGCATCTGGATAATACAGACTGTGGTATGGGGGGGCACATTATACTACTGGTGAGCTGTTCAATTATTCATTTCCTATTTCTGCATATACAAAAGGTTAATCCACTAGCGCTAACCACCCAGGGAAAGCAACCCTTTAGAGACAGCTCCACATTAGTCCTTTTCTAATAGCTTCTCAAGTATTATCTGGCTTCTGTTTCTTCTGTTTGGGGGTGAAGAAGTGGGGGAGGACTTGGTTATGTTTGCTGTTGCTCAGAAGGGACTGGCAGCAAGAAAATCCACAGCAGGGAAGGGAAGTAGTAGGGAACAAGTCTCCATCTTGTAGCTCTCTTTCTCTCCACAGTTTTCCTTGTAAGCCCAAATCCAGATCAGAGATGCTGAAAGAGACAAAAAAATTCTAACACTTGGTTCACAGCATGTACTGGTAGTGAAAGATGCACTAAAATTAACAACAAGGCACAAACAGGTCGGATGGAAACTTCAGTCACCACTGGGTAGCATCACTAAAACACAGATGAAAACTTTCTCTGAATAAGCTAAAGAAGCAAGTAAAATTATTTTTCAAATATGAGTGCACGTGGGGGAGAGCTACATCCTCCTCTAAAGTCAATTGCTAGGATTTTAGTTACGATATCAGCCAATGGTGAAATTGGGCAAAGTAAGAGGATGGTATGGTGTACTGGCAAAGCAAAACTTTACAGAATGTTAAGGCTCCCCACCCCATTTAACCCATATGAAGACGCAGCTCTCTTCATTAAAGTTACAGAAGAACATAACTTCTTTCATCACTAATGCTCAGTGTGCACTTTCCTAGCACTGAAGCATGCAGAATGCGAGCGCGGCGCCAAAATGGCCGCCGCGCCCTTTGCGGGCCCCCCCTCATCAGATGAAGGCATCCGGGTAGTTAAGGGGCGTGGCCAGCACCCTTATATAAGGAGCGGCCATGAGGCAGCCGACCTGCCATTTTGCGAAGCGACGGAGCGGAGAAGTTTTTCCCTCTTACCTCTGTCGCTTTTACCCTCACCGGGGAGCCTCTTCCCTTTTCGGCTTCCCATCGGCTAGCTGCAATGCCCTCAAAGAAGAAGGCGACTCCGAACGCGGCTCGTTCTGCGCGGGGGCGCACTCCGGGTCGGAGGATCGCGACTGCGCCTCCCCAGCAGCCTCCTATGCCCACCGGGACCGGTGGGATGGGGTTAATTCCCCCTTGGCCGGAGGCTGGGGGTCCGCGTACGGGCCCAGTAGGGGCCGTGGCCCTCGGCCCGCAAGCGGTGGCCACCGCTCCCCTTTGCCCCCCCTTGGTTTAGGTGGCTATGTCAGCGTGGAGGCCCTCCTGGCCTGCGTTGCGGCCCTTGGGGCATCCCTGGCCCGGGTTAGTCACCCTGGGGCCCCTTTTGGGGTGCAGGTCGATGCATCGTCTGCTGGGCAGCGGCAGGCGATGGGACGGGTCGAGCTGCCTGAGGTGCATGGCCCGGCTTCGGCCACTGCCTTGCAGCTCCCCAAGCCACAGGCCGGTGCTGATCAAGCCCCGTCGACGAGCTCTATGGCGGTCGTGAGCTCCGACGCCCCCAGTGGGTCGGAACCCCCGGTGGGGGCGGCCCATGGGGGTGCAGCATGTGAGTATGCGGTCCAAACTAGTGCACCTACACACATGGCCACGTTTGGGGGGGCTTTTCAATGGCCTTGGCCTCGCACGGGTGGTGCGGCGGTTCAGTCACCGACGCTCCACTCGGTGACTTCAACTATCACCCAGGGCCCCGTGGTGGTGGGGTGCTTCTTACCCAGTCGGGAATCTTCTAGGGGTGACCGGGTTAGTCCAGGCTCCTTTACAGATGCTCGCAGTTTCCACCGTACCTGTGTCGGCTTTGCCGACAGCAGGGTATTCCTTGCCACTGGGGGACCATTTGGCCCAGACCCCCAAAGAGAAGATCTGGCGGGGGGAGTATGTGGACATCTTCTCCCTCCTTAACAGAGAGCCCACCAAGGAGGAGAGGGAGGGGCAAGATGAGAAGGATAAGGAGCAGGCGCGTCGTCGCATGCCACCATGTACGTGGGCCAACTGGTTGCCGGCCTACCTCGTATACATGGCGGTCTGCCTCAGGGCTCGGCCGGATTTGGCGATTCCGATGGTCCAGTATTTGGACAACATTACCGGGCGATGGTTGACTTCCCGGGCCTGTCGGGGTTGGCTAATGACGAGGAATTCCGTATGCGGATTCCCCTGCACCCCGAGATGAGGTGGCATGAGCCCTGCCAGAGGCTGTGGCCTCTGTACATGACTCCCACGCGCCCTGCGCCCGGGGAATGATACCATTGTGGACGTGCGGTCCAGCGAGCGGCCCCAGCACAGGCACCCCGCCAGGTGGCGGGGCAGGGGGTTCCAGCCCGCCTGCTGTGCTGGACTGTCTCGTCCAATGGTTCCTGCAACAGGAAGAATTGCAAGTACAGGCATGAGTGTCCCTCCTGTGCTGGCCCCCATGTGGCCTCCGCCTGTCCCACCCCTGGAGGGATGCGGGGCAGAGGAAGGGGTGGACACGGGACTGGCAAAATTGCCGCAGAGGGAGCTGGTTCACCGAAAGGCCCCCTCCCCAATTAATGTGGACATGTTGGAGCATTGGCTCGCATTGTACCCGAGGGAGGAGGATGCGGTTTACCTCCTTCAGGGTTTTAGATGGGGGTTCAGTATTCCTTTCGTGGGCGATAGGTCTCCCCAGGATGCCCTCAACCTTTTGTCCCTTAGGGGGAGGGAGGAGGTAGCTGCTGCCAGCATTACTAAGGAGGTCGATGCGGGCAGGGTCGCTGGCCCTTTCCCGACACCCCCGTTCCCTAATCTTAAGGTATTATCCTTGGGCTTAGTGCCCAAAAAGTCACTGGGCGGGTTTCGCCTGATTCATCACTTGTCCCACCCAGCCGGCCGATCGGTCGGTGATGCTATCCCTGATGACCTTTTCTCAGTCGGGTATGCATCTTTTGACCGAGCGCTGCGCATGGTGCGCTCATGTGGCCTGGGGGCGCTGTTGGCTCAGTGCGACATCAAGTCGGTGTTTCGCCTCCTGCCGGTGCACCCGGGCGACTTTGAGTTGCTGGGTTTTTAAGTTCCGGGGTGAATATTACTTTGATAAGGCCATGCCTTTTGGCTGTTCCATATCACGCTCGGCCTTCGAGCATTTCGGTACATTCCTACAGTGGGATTTCGTCCGCTGGTCAGGGTCCCGGTCTGTAGCCCATTACCTGGATGAATTTTATTCGGGGGTGAACGGGGCTGGGACACGTGCACATGTCTCCTCAACACATTTCAGACGCTAATGGAGGAACTCGGTGTCCCTTTAGCGCCCGAAAAGACCGAGGGCCCATCTACTAAGCTAGTATTCCTGGGGGTGGAGATTGCCACGGTAGCGCAGGCTTCTAGGTTACCGGGGGATAAGGTGTCGAGGATAGTGGCCCTTATCTCGGACTTGCTTGCTAAACGCAAGGCATCACTGAGGGGACTGCAGGTGCTACATGGTCACCTCAACTTCGCTTGCAGGGTCGTCGCATCGGGCAGGGCATCTGCTCGGCGCTTGTGCGACGCCATGACAGGCTTATTTAGGCCCCACCATAGGGTTAGACTCACCCGGGGTATCAGGGCAGATATGCTTATCTGGCTCCTGTTCCTGAGGGAGTGCAATGGAGTATCATTTTGGAGGTCTGACCTCCTGGCTTCCCCTCGCTTTCAGATACAGTCCGATGCTTCGGGATCCCTGGGTTATGGGATGTACTTCAATGGGAAGTGGGCCTATGGTGGGTAGCCACCAGCCTGGGCAGGCACGGGTCGCCTGCGTGATCTCACGTATCTGGAATTTTTCCCTATCCTGGGGGCTTTGATGCTATGGGGCGAGGAGTGGGCCAACTCGGTTGTCCATTTCTGGTGTTACAATGCGGCCGTTGTACACATTGTCAACTCACAGACTTCCAAATCGCCCAGGGTCATGGACCTAGTGCGCCAGTTTGTGTTGCGCAGCCTGCGCCTCAATGTCCTCTTCAGGGCCATGCATGTCCCGGGGGTCAATAATGATATCGCTGACGCTTTGTCCCGCCTGCAGATCTCCCGGTTCCGTGCCTTGGCCCCGGATGCGGAGGAATTTCCCTCGCCACTCCCGGACGAGATATGGACCATTGGCAAGGAGAGGTGAACCGGGCGATTGGCTTGTCACTAGCGCCACGCACGCGTAAGGTGTATCACCACGCATTCAATTCTTTCGGAGATTTCTGTACCCAATTCCGGCTGCCAGAGACCTGGCCGATCCCAGTGACCCATGTACTTCGGTTCATGGTTTACCTGCATGCCCAGGGCCTTGCACCTCGCACCATGGCATCTAGGCTGTCAGTGTTGGCTTTTATGGCCAAGGTGGGCGGTCATGTGGATAGTACCGCTGACTTCCGTGTGAGACATGTTTTGGAGGGGTGGGTGCGGGAGCGTGGGCGTTGTCCGGACGACCGCCACCTGATTTCCCCAGGGGTTCTTACCCAACTGGCCCGGGGCTGGCATGGCCTCTGTTTTTGATAAGTACGAGGCAGCCCAATTCATGCGGCTATGACGGTGGCCTTTTTGGAGCGCTCCGCATCAGCGAGCTTGTGATGCTGTCTAAGGCGGAAGCAAGTCGTAGGGCACTGGAACTCGAGGATGTCGATGTTGCCAAAAACTGGGCTCAGTTGAGGATACGCTCCTCTAAGGCAGATCAGCATGGCGTAGGCAGTGGTGTAAGACTGCTACGGTGTTCTTTGGCAGACATCTGTCCGGTTGGTGCCCTACAGGAGTTTCTTGCACTGCGTGGCATCCACCATGGCCCATTTTTCTGTCACCAAGATGGGTCTCCCCTTACTAAATTTCAATTTTGGAGGGTGCCGGGAAGGCACTAGACAGTGTTGGCCTCTCTGGGGCTCGTTGCGGCACCCATTCGTTCAGGATAGGGGTGGCTTCTACTGCAGCTGTTTTTGGGTACTCCGGGGCTGACAAACGCCGCATGGGAGGGTGGGGATCACAATGTTTTCAGTTTTGTGTTCGCCCTCTTCAACCGTGAGTACCAGTTTAGTCACTGCACTGTTTCTCCCCCCCTTTTTTCCTTGACAGACCCTGGGTGTCGTATTACACCGGTGACAGTATGGCTGGTGGGCCATGGCCACGTGCACAGGGCAGCGCGTTACGCTGCATGGGGCAGCGCGTTACGCTGCACAGGGCAGCGCGTTACGCTGCGGCGACAGAGTGGGGACCCCGACTGGGACTGGGTGCATCCGCACGTCTCAGGTGGCATGGTAAGCGCGGCATGTTATGGCGGGAACTGTTGCCATTCCTTTTCTACATCAGGGATGCTGACTCGCCTATGTCCTGGTTATGTACCTTGGGGGCGATGGCTTGGGACATGTCACTGGCCTATCGCGGAACCTTGCGATTCGCAGTGACCTGCCCTACTCACATTATGTGTGGCCTGCGACAACCCTCAATTGGTCGGACACGATACCGCGGTATGCTTACAGGGGAGCGTTCTGCCTCGGGGCTCTTGACTGAGCCAACGCTCCGTGAACGGGGCTATTGCCCGGTTCCTTTTCGACAAGGGTGGGGGACGCGTCATTAGCCTCCCCGCCATCAGTCTGCAAAATTACGAGCTTTACTCAGGGGATGGGGCCCATCTGTCGCAGGGAGGTATGGACCTCTGGTTAGTGGACTGGCGAGCAGGCCTGGTTGACCGAGCTGACGTTCTGGGGGGGGGGGGGCGTCAAGCCTTCTTTGAAGCCCCTCCGTGTGGCGGGTAGCACTGGTAAGGTAAACATTTATGACCCACAGGTATCCGGCAGGTTCGCAATTGACTGGACAACACTAGACAGGCATAAGTTGGTTAAACGTTGTCCGGTCAACGACGAACTAGGCGATGGGGTGATGGCTACAGCTAGACAGCATGCATCACCCCGTGATTTTACGGATACGCGTCAGAGGGTGGGGTCATTAGTTAGATATTGACTACGGTCAACAATTTGTTTGTTGTCAACAAACAAATTGCTACAAATAAATACATTGTAACAATTGCCGTTGGCAATTTTGGGTGGTACCTTACCAGTGTTACTTCGGCCTGCTTGCCTTAAGAATTATGATTGGTCAATTACCAATAGAAATTTATAATTCGAACTCGGGCATGAATCAATAAATGTGGCCCAATGCCGTTATCCACTTTCATCAGTGTCTGAGTCCTTTATTGGGGGGTGCGCCTGCAATGCGAGCGCGGTGCCAAAATGGCCGCCGCGCCCTTTGCGGGCCCCCCCCATCGGACGAAGACATCCGGGTAGTTAAGGGGCGTGGCCAGCACCCTTATATAAGGGGCGGCCATGAGGCAGCCGAGCTGTCATTTTGCGATGCGACGGAGCGGAGAAGTTTTTCCCCTCCACCCCCTCCCTAGTTAACAGTGTGATTTCTTGGTCGCTTCGGGGCCGGGTGGGAATTTTTGGCTGGGACCCACAATTGGCTCTCGGGTCCTGGCTTTTTTGCCCATCCCACATTGTTGCTATGGTTTGATATAGGGGTTTCTGTTGCTGCTGTTGACTTTGGTCACATGGGCGGGTAGCACTGGTAAGGTAAACATTTATGACCCACAAGTATCCGGCAGGTTCGCAATTGACTGGACAACACTAGACAGGCATAAGTTGGTTAAACGTTGTCCGGTCAACGACGAACTAGGCGATGGGGTGATGGCTACAGCTAGACAGCATGCATCACCCCGTGATTTTACGGATACGCGTCAGAGGGTGGGGTCATTAGTTAGGTATTGACTACGGTCAACAATTTGTTTGTTGTCAACAAACAAATTGATACAAATAGATACATTGTAACAATTGCCGTTGGCAATTTTGGGTGGTACCTTACCAGTGTTACTTCGGCCTGCTTGCCTTAAGAATTATGATTGGTCAATTACCAATAGAAATTTATAATTTGGACTAGGGCATGAATCAATAAATGTGGCCCAATGCCGTTATCCACTTTCATCAGTGTCTGAGTCCTTTATTGGGGGGTGCGCCTGCAAAGAGTCTCCAAATTGAAACGTCACTCGATGCTGGGATCCACTCCTTATGCTGTGCCAAAGCTTTTCTACTGTAACCAATACAAGTTGTAGCTTTCCCCCTCCAGTTATAATTCTCTAGTTTATCTGTAATTTCTGTATTACTTGTAACTTTCTGCCTTTTATAATTTTCTGTAATAAAGTTATTATTGCATATTATTGTGTCATGGGTGGGACAGGGAGGAAGAACAGCACAGTCCTACCTAGATCTGCTGTAATATACAAACACGAGATCCACATAGTCTGGGAGCCCTTCAGACTCTTTGCTTATTCGGGAGGTCAAATCAACTGAGAGAAAAGTAAAAGTGAAATTAAACAGACAAAGCTGTTTCTGATAGCAGCTGTGTATTCTGTGTATTCAACCATGTTCATTTTGACTCTTTCCCCAGACATCCTCCTTTATTTTTTAATGAATTTTCCCCTCAATTATTCCCCCCCACTCAATTTGGGATGGGAAGATCTTAAATTTTAAGAAATTTAAAATTAGAAAAACAAACAAACACAAAACTAATAATTTTTCTCATCCTCAGTTCCAGGGCAAAGGGTGGTTGGAGCCAGACAGAGGAAATACCGTAATTATCGAGTTACAAATAGGAAAGACTCAAAGAATTTATAGGTTGAGTCCAGAGAATTGTAAAAGTTTTACAATAAAATAATGGAAGGTGAAAATATTCTATTATATCAGAAACATTCATTAATTGTATTAATTACTAAAATAAATAAAGATCTAACTGATACTGATGCTTATAGGCCTATTTTTTAAAAAATAAATAAATCAAGATGCTAAGATATTCATTACAATATTATAAAAAAATAATAATTTTATTGCTCAGTATATGTTAAAGACAAAGGGGAAACTGCTCACAATAGAGAAGAAAAGGAGATCACAGATCATGCTAACTGGGGTCAAGAAACCAAAATGTGGAAAGACAGGGGCTTTTCTAATTGGTTAATAAATAAGGAAACAAACAAGTTAGCATAGGGGAAAAAGTCTCCCTCCTCTCATGTGAATACATGTTAACTCTTTGCATACTGAATTGTCATATATCCAACACTACGTACTAATAAAAGGGACTGGGCACACTACCACCACAAGAAACAATGACATTTTGGGAGGGGAATGGGGCTCCAGAGTAGGGAAAAATAATGGCCGCGTCATGTGAATTAATGCGTGCACATGTTTTGCCGCCCATCTGCCCCAAGGCGGCAACCACCCAGTGGCCGGGGAGGAGCCTACACTGTATAAGAGCATGTCTCCATCCTATCTCGCCTTCTCTCTTCTGCTTTGTAATCTGGCAAAAGCCCCCCCCCCTTTCTTAAGTGTTGTGTCCTAATGGTTTGATCATGATCCTCCACATGGATAACAATGTATCTGAACCAATGTAACCTTGCCTATGGGCAACAATGTAACCTTCAGCTGTATCACATAAACCCTGTAACAGGACGCGAGCTAATGACCACCAGCTGGCAGCAGCGAGCGTCCAAAGCTCTCTTGGTCCAAACTCATCAAAGGGAACAGCGCGGGAAGTTTTCCCGCCACCACCTACACCTGGACAAGAAGGGCGTGACCAGCAATGACGTCACGATGACAGTAGCCAATGGGCTATCGTGGAACCACGTTCAAATGTATTACTACTGTATATAAAGAGCCATTGATCCGCCATTACCACATGTTCCCTCTGACCACCATGCAATAAACCTGAGTTAACCCAGCCCGAGGCTGTGTCCTGTGTCTTGGTTTTCATACACCAAATTGGCGACGAAGGTGGGATAAATGGATCCCCAAGGAGCAGCCAGGGCACAGAGCGGGTTCAACATCACCAAACCGCAAGACTGGGAGCTTTTTGAGATGGACTTCCAGGCGGCGCTGGTGGAACTCAAAGTCAAAGAAGACGATGAGGAGAGAAAGAGGGCCATCCTCACCAGAATGCTTGGGATAGAAACCAAGCGAACGCTGGTGGGCATCATTGCACCGAAGAAGGTGAGCGAATTCAAAGCAGACGACATCATGAAGCTGCTGCGTGAGCGTTTCCGTCCCTCGAGGGCAATGTTTCCCGCTCGGAGCGCGTTTTGGAGGCGAGTCCAAGCGCCGGACGAGTCGGTTGAGGCATTCGTAACAGCCATGAGGATAGCCGCCGGCCCCTGCAGATGGGACGACCTAGAGACGGCCCTCAGGGACGGAGTGCTGTGTGGCCTGAAGGACAAGGAGGTGCAGCGCAGCTTGATGAACAAGGAGCCACCACCCACGCTGGCAGAGGTTGTAGAGGCCGCGGAAGCCGCGGAGTCCACGAATGCTGGAGTGGACGAAATGCACCAGTGGCGTGAGTGGCGTCCTAGAGCCGGCAAAGCGGAGAATTCGGTGCACGGAAAGTCCGGACAGTCGGTGCACGCAACCCGAAGGGCCTCAAAGTCGTCTACGGAAGGCAGCGACGGCGAGGAGGTCCAGAGGGTCCGAAAAGGGGGGCGCCGCTGCGATGGTTGCGGAGCGGCCCATGAGCGCGCAAGGTGCCCATTCAGGAAAGCCGAGTGTTACACCTGCGGATGTCGGGGGCACATCGCCAAGGCGTGCAGAAAACGGAAGGAGGGCCGGAGGCAGTCACAAGACCGCTCAACCAGACCGGACCGTCCAGCAAGGTCCAAAGATGGCGCCCAGACCACGAGGAAGCAGGACGGCGTGGGCCGCATCTCGGACGACAGCGAGGACGACGCTCCGGTGTTCAGCGTGGCCGCGGGACAGTCCCATTACTTCATTGAGGTACTAGTACAAGGGGCCCCTATCAGGATGGAAATTGACTCGGGGTCCTCCTATTCTATAATTTCCCAGAAGGAGTTCTTGAAAATCGACCCCCACGTGCGACCCAAACTTAAAACGTTGAGGTCCACGCTACGAGATGTACAGGGGAACAGCATTCCAGTATTGGGGGTCGGGAAATTTCGGGTCAGTTTTAAGAGACATTCCGCGGAGCTGCCCCTAGTTGTCCTTAAGGGGGGTAGTTGTAGCCTCCTAGGGACGCAGTGGTTTCAGCCCTTAGGTTTGTTCATAGGGGGAGTGCATACCGTGGGGGTGGATCCAATACAAGCGGTGTGCGACGCGCATTCCGCCGTTTTTAAAAAAGGACTCGGAAAGTTCAAGGGACCCCCTGTAGCCTTCGACCTAGACCCGGAGGTCCGCCCGATAAGACTCAAACCGCGCAGGGTGCCATTCTCACTAAAGGACAAAATAGAGGTGGAACTGGACAAACTGGTGGGCCAGGGGATTCTTATTCCTGTTGATTCCGCGGAGTGGGAAACTCCAATTGTAACCGCTCTGAAGGCTAACGGGGAGGTGCGCATTTGCGCTGATTATAAGTGTACAATTAACAAGGCGATCCGCCCTAATGCATACCCGGTGCCGGTGGTCAGCCACCTTCTGGCCAGGCTGAATGGGGGAAAGTGTTTCGCTAAACTCGATTTGGCTCAAGCTTATCAGCAACTCCCTGTAACTCCCGCCACGGCCGCGGCACAAACGATAGTCACACATAAAGGAGCGTTCCAGGTGTCGCGTTTACAGTTCGGCGTGAACTCGGCACCCGGCCTTTTTCAGTCGCTTGTCGAACGCCTCCTGAAGGGGCTGGAGGGGGTGTTGCCTTATTTTGATGACGTGTTGATAACAGGGGGGAGTGAGGCCGAACTGGCAAAGAGATTGGATAAAGTTCTGACTGTTTTCGAGAAAGCGGGGCTACGACTGAGAAAAGACAAATGTGTCTTCTTCGAAACTGAGGTTGAGTTTCTAGGATTTCGAGTCACGCCAGAGGGTATTAAGCCATCCAAATCCAAAGTAGCCGCCATCAAAAATGCCCCTCGCCCCACATCCAAAACCGAGCTACAGTCATTTCTGGGGCTCCTCAATTTTTACCATACCTTCCTTCCACGGAAGGCGTCCGTGGCCGAGCCACTCCATCGTTTGCTAAAAAAGGAGGAAACATGGGTGTGGGGTGATGAGCAAGAGAGGGCGTTCAAAGAGTTGAAGCAACTCCTAACATCCGAGGCAATCCTAACGCAGTTCGATCCCAAACGGCCAGTGGTCTTAGTCTGTGACGCATCCCCGGTGGGGGTGGGAGCGGTGCTTTGCCACGTGTTGGACGACGGAAGGGAAGCCCCGATAGCGTTTTATTCAAGGTCCCTGTCCCAAGCAGAGCGTAATTACGCACAGACCGACAGGGAGGCGCTAGCGATAGTAGCGGGAACCAAAAAATTTCACGATTTTCTGTATGGTCGGCCGTTCAAAATCGTGACGGACCACAAGCCCCTATTAGGAATTTTCACTGCAAATAAGCCCACACCACAGATCCTGTCCCCAAGAATGCTGCGGTGGGCTATTTTTCTCAACGCATACCAGCATGAGCTGGAATACCGGCCCGGGAAGGAGATCAGCCATGCCGACGCACTCTCGAGGTCTCCTTTGCCCTTGTCGGGCGTCCAAAAGGAAAGGGCAGAAAGAGATCGCCAGGTTTTGTTAATAGAGGTTTTAGACTCACCCCCAATAGTACCAGCCGACATTGCCAGGGCCACAGGAAAGGACAGAACGCTAGAGAAAGTTAGCTCATGGGTACAGAAGGGGTGGCCGGCATCATCCCCAGGTACGGAATTCGACCCATTTTTTCGAAAAAAAATAGAGTTGTCCCTAGAGAGGGGCTGCCTTTTGTGGGGCCAGCGGGTGGTGGTACCTACGTCCCTGCGACCGAGGGTACTCGAACTGCTGCACGTCAGCCACCCCGGCATCGTCCGGTCAAAGGCGCTGGCCCGGAGTTACTTCTGGTGGCCACAGCTGGACGCGGACATTGAGCACATGGTCGGCACTTGTGAGGCATGCCAGGGCTCCCGGCCAGAGGCGGCCCGTCTTCCGCATAGGGAATGGGACACAGCAAGGGGGCCATGGTCCAGGGTGCACGTAGACTTCGCTGGCCCATTCCGAGGAACAATGTTTCTCCTGGTGGTGGATGCATTCTCCAAGTGGTTGGAGGTTATCCCAGTAAAGAGTACGTCCTCCGCCACTACAATTAGCCAGCTAAGGAGAGTCTTTTCCACGTTCGGTTTACCCGACACTTTAGTCAGCGATAACGCTAGTTGTTTCACCTCCGCCGAATTCAAGGCATTCATGGAGGCAAACGCCATTCGGCATGTCACATCCGCACCGTTTCACCCCGCCACGAATGGCCAAGTGGAACGGCTGGTGCGAACGACAAAGGATGCGCTGCGGCGCATGGGCCCGGGGGACCTAAATCACCAAGTATGCCAGTTTTTGTTAGCGTATAGGGTGACCCCCTTAGCGTCAGGTTACTCGCCGGCAGAGCTGCTGATGCGGCGAAAACTGACCACGATCCTGTCCAGGCTAGACCCGACGAGAGTCGAGGACAAAGGAAAAAACATAGGGCTGGCAGTCTCGAAAGGTTTCGCCGCCGGCGATCCTGTTCACTGCAGGAACTACGCCAGCGCAGGTCCAGCCTGGGTACCAGGGACGGTTGTGGAAAGGACGGGGCCAGTGTCGTACCGGGTCGAGACTAGCACAGGTCTCCTCTGGAGGAGGCACGCGGACCAACTTAGGCACCGAGTGAGTGGGGGGCCGGTCAGTGGAGCTCAGCGACAGGACTCAGCGTTAGGGTTCTCCCCCACCCGTTTAGCCCAAGGGGGGGACAGCAACGGACAACAGTCCCAAGCAAGGGGGGAAAGCAGCGGCCCCGACTCATACCCTTTTGATACGCCAGCTCTATCAGAGGCTGGGGAAGGGGGAGAGGAGTTCACGACCGCTGCCCCCGAATTTAATTCTGATTTTGATTTTGAGAGCCGGGGGGGTTTTCGGGAGTGTTCCCCCACCCGTCCAAGCGAGAAGAGGGGTTTTTCGTTAGCCCCCAGTGCCCCCGGTTCTTCCCCAATAAAGCACACACCTCCCAACAACGCCGCAGAGCCGCGGCAAGTCACTAACGAGTCTCCCTCTCCAATTACAGGGCAGGAAACCAGGGGACAAAGAGAAGGTAGCAAACCAGGGGGAAGGCAGCCCACACCGAGACCCCAGCGTGTTCGAAATAAGCCATCTTGGCTGAGAGACTTCGTCTCATCCTAGGGGGGGGGGAGAGTGTGGTTTCGAGACTTCGTCTCATCCTAGGGGGGAGGGGTGTTGTGTCCTAATGGTTTGATCATGATCCTCCACATGGATAACAATGTATCTGAACCAATGTAACCTTGCCTATGGGCAACAATGTAACCTTCAGCTGTATCACATAAACCCTGTAACAGGACGCGAGCTAATGACCACCAGCTGGCAGCAGCGAGCGTCCAAAGCTCTCTTGGTCCAAACTCATCAAAGGCAACAGCGCGGGAAGTTTTCCCGCCACCACCTACACCTGGACAAGAAGGGCGTGACCAGCAATGACGTCACGACGACAGTAGCCAATGGGCTATCGTGGAACCACGTTCAAATGTATTACTACTGTATATAAAGAGCCATTGATCCGCCATTACCTCATGTTCCCTCTGACCACCATGCAATAAACCTGAGTTAACCCAGCCCGAGGCTGTGTCCTGTGTCTTGGTTTTCATACACCAAATTAAGTATGGCCTTTTGTGGTTGCTTTGGGACTGAGAGGGAATTTTTTCATCATTACTGATTGGCCTTTGTGATGATGTTTTTCGCCCTCTCCATACTTACGAGGGGGAGCTAGAAGAACGTAATGTAAACCCAATGGGGCGGTAGTGGGGTAAATGGTAATCATAACTATGTTAATTGAGCATACGTAATGGGAGTTCCTCACCATAACAGAAGGACAGAGGCACTGTTGTGGGAAGGAACCCTCAATTACAAGGGAGCAGGCTTATCAGCCTAAAGGAAATTGTGATCTAAGAGGTATGGAGTGATACAACATCACTCCATACAAGGTCATAATCAATAATCCAGATATGGCTAGATATACCCATAAGTTAATACCATTTACCCACTAGGATGCTCCATTGCAGGTCATGTTAATATTGTATTGTTATATTTATCAATAAAGTGGTCCGTGTTTTGACCAACAGATGGTTATTGTCT